>CM047429.1:13088039-13688039 GCA_026168455.1 Theocolax elegans | reverse complement strand
TCTTTTTATAGTCAGAAACTGCCTAAAAATTTCCAGAGTGGGTCTAAATAATTAAGATTACTTATGGTTAAAATATCTGGGAAAAGTGCCCGAAATATTAATAGAAATGTATATTTCTTGCCTTATAACGATGAATCTATTAACATGATCATTGCAAAAAAATTCGTGCACTTACCTTGCAGTGGTAGAAAAGTATCTTCACTTGTTTCAGTATCCATCTATTCCCCTGTAAGCTGCTAAAAATACAAATACTATTATAGAATTATAAAAAATTAATTTTTAAGCATTTATATTGCAGGATTTTCCATTTTACAATCACATTAAGAATTTTGATACTAATCTGAAGGATTACTATAAAAGTATCAACATTATTGTTATTATTATTCAGCAATACATTGTTTGAATTTCACAAACTTGCCACTGTCACGTAATCATATTACTCATTATAATCTCAGATCTGATTTGTTTATATATTTTTTGTATTAATTAATAAAATATTACTTATGTCAACTGTATAGTATAACTAAATTAATTAATATAGTCGGACAACATATTTGGGGTGAGTAGATTTTTGGTACAGGGGGGCAGTCAGATTGCTTTATTAATAAATTGTTTTATTTTCAATTAGAGTTTTTAATTTTTTATTTTTTATTTTTATTTTTATTTTTATAGATTCTTTGGGGGTGATTATAAGTAGGAGCAATCTGACTGCCCATATATTTAATTTGTTATTGACTGTAAGACCGATAAAAATATTAATTAATATTTTGTATTAAATACGTATATTCAGTTATTGTAATAATGATGTTTATATATTTGTAGTAATCCTTCAGATTAGTATTATAAATCTTGTAAGGGATGTAAAACTAAAACCCAGCATTATAAATATTTAAAAATTAATTTTTTATAATTGTATAATAATATTTGTATTTTTAGCAGCTTACAGGGGATTAGATGGATACTGAAACAAGTGAAGATACTTTTCTACCACTCCAAGGTGAGTGCATAAATTTTTTTGCAATGATCATGCTAATTGATTCATCGTTACAAGGTAACAAATATATATTTCTATTAATATTTCGGGCACTTTTCCCAGATATTTTGACCATAAGTGATCTTAATGATTTAGACCCGCTCTGAAAATTTATAGGCAGTTATAAGGTATAAAAAGATATCTTTTAGACAGTATTTGGTTTTCAGGGTCCCGGAGCAGAATTGCTAATTTTCACTATTTAAGGTTTAAATAGCTTACAAGAGTGTGACATCATTCATTTATAACTTTAAAAGTATTTTTACTGAAACATTCATAAAATTTTACAAAAAAAAATCATATTTATGTTCCTAAACATATTCCCACAGTTATAGCAATATTAATTTTTTTCATCTTCGATATCATAGACAACCACCCATATATATATGGGCAGTTCTCTGTGAAATCGAAGATGAAAAATATATGTTTTAACCTTTAGAGGACCGGAACTCTTTTATAAGGGCTCCAAATTAAAATTTCTGAACTTTATTCAAACGCCATAAATTAGGGGGTTTTGGGGGTCGGCGATTACAAGTCTGAAGTCGCTTTTTGAAAATTCCTGAATCCTAGATGGCGAATCCAAGATGGCGGACAAGATTTTTGAAAAAATTAACAGATTTGTCCCAAATTTGGTATACGGGGATTTTGGTGGTCGCTGATTACGAATCTGAAGTCGGTTTTTGAAAATTCTTAAATACAATATGGTGTATCCAAGATGACAGGCGGGATTTTTGAAAAAATTAACAGATTTAAAGAAATATGGTAAGGGGGGTTTTGTCGGTCGCATAAGACGAATCTGAAATCAGGTTTTGGAATGCATAGATCTAAGATAAAAGATCCAATGTGCTCTACTTTAACTTTACCCAGAACTAACGGAGTGGACGTAGAGAGTATGTAGTTCCTTTTTTGTTTTTTTTATTTTTTTTTTCTTTTTGTTTCTATGTTTTTTTTATGTTTTCTGTTTTTGTTTTTTTTTGTTTTATTATGTCTTAGAATATTTTATAAACATTTTTTTATTAGTTACTTTATTTCATTCTCTGGTATGTTTTATTATTTCTATGCTAGAGTATGCTTATTGTGGTAAGTTTCAAGACAAAGAGTTATACATAGAGCAGTTAAATATGTTTTACATTCATAAGCTGATCTTCGGCGAATAGTAGACATCGAGCATAATGCTCAGCGACGAACAAACATTTTTTTATTCATCATTTTTTTTGGATAATTACGTTCTCCTAACCTTAAATCTACAGTAGAATCAGAAATATCAGATTGTTGTTCAATCCTGTATAATGTCTTGACTATTTACAATCGAAAATCTGGGAACGAAATGTCTTTCTGCGTCTTTATTTCGAATAAAATATGAACATTTCACCACATCAAATTAAGTAGGTGGAAGAATAATTTCCTATACCATCTCATTGACTTGCTCATGGACTCAGTTAAAGATAATTGTCTATCAGTATTCTCAACACCCCCATTTTTTATTATATTCATGCACGCAGGTTGGTTTGGTTATATCTTTAGTTTTGGAGTTTTTTTCCTGTCAAACAATATTCAACCTCATGAACAGTAGTAATCATAAAATCTTTCTTCGTATCCATCCATCTAATTACTAACCAAGTACGGTTGTGTGCTACCCCAATTTCTCCCCTGTTTAATTTCGCTTTGAGCTGTGGCATTTCTTTTCGATTTTTCTTGACTCTTCCGCACACTCCTGTATCTCGATCATGCAAAAACTCAGCAAGAATAGGTGAGAAATACTAGTTATCTATAAATAAAACATGACTTTTGAAAAAATAAGGTTGCATCAAAGTCGCAACAATATCTCCTGAAACTCCACGAAAATCTACTTCGTAATATGTGTCAGAACTAGTGTAAATAATAAAACCGAGTATGAATCCTGTTTTACAATCTACTAATTCGAAAATTTTTATCCCAAAGCGATTTCTTTTCAGAGGCAGTATTGCTTAAATCGCAATCTTCCTTTCCACAACAAAAGACTTTCATCTATACAGAGATTTTTTTCTGGATTTATAATTATTTTGCAAGTGATCGACTACTGACTTAACTTTTTTCAAAGGTTGATTACTAATGTCTTCATTATTAGAAAAGTGGAGGGATCTCAAAATATGGAGATATCTAGTTCTGCTCATTACATATCCAAATACTGGAGTTGACAATGTAAAGTCCGTGCTCCAATAATTTTTTATATCACCTTTCCGAACATGCCCCATATTTATTGAAAGTCCAATAAATTTACGGAGTTCATTTTGCGTTAGAGGTGTCCATTCTCTCATATGGTGACATTGTGGGAGTGGATTTTGTTCTCTATAGAGATTAGTTTGATCAATTATAGTATTAATCAAAGAAGAATCAAAGATGTACTCAAAATTGTTACATGGATTCGAGCTATAAGAAATATTTCCGCGAATATTAGCTTGTCCGAAAAAATCTTTTATAGAGGAAAAATATAAGTCATTATGTATTATTTCATCTCTTTATTCGTATATATAATCTTCCGTATTTTCATCATTATAAGAAACACCACTTATATCTGTTTCAATCTCTTCATCAGGCTAAGAGTCGCCACTACTCCAAGCTTCTTGAAAACTCGTTATTACAGCGAGAAGTTAAATTTTTTTAGTAAATTCAAATGATATAATTTTTTTAATAATACAATGCACAAAATAAGTAAGAAACTAAGTTGAAGGCGCTATGGACAAATAGTACTTCCAAAACTGCGTTGAATAAAAGTTCTCTGCTGAGAACCTTCTTGGTTGTATACAAGGTTTCAAAAATGAGAAACCGCTTGCGAATGCCTGCACCATAGGCCTACGCCACCTAGTGGTCAATCGAGAGGTTTTTGTCAAAAAAAAACTAAAAAAATAATGAAGGCAAACGTTTAATAAAAAGTTTGTACTTCTCTTGGCCCTTTATTATGAATTTTCCATTTTCACCTGTGTTTTGTGGTCAGGAAATCTCTGATATAAAGGCACAATTCTGACATCGAATTTGGGATCAGCAGGGAAAAATACTTTGAAGTACCGTCACATACCCAATTGTTGATCAATTAAGGCAAATCTGTACATTCATAGAATAATTTTATGTTAAAAAGGCTAATAATTGTAAATATTTTGACGCATGCAGAAAGTATAAGTATTAAACTTTCTTTTAGCAATCTCAGAAAAACAAAATAGCTGCCATTTTTAAAGTAAACAACAATCTAAGAAAAAAAAGCGGGAAGTACCAATTTCTGATCAGTAAATTTTCGGTACATATACCCCTTTCTATTTAAGTCTACTAACCAATTATTCATTGTTTAACCTTCAAATTGTGCGTAGCAACGTTTAGATTTATGTAAATCCTATTATTTTATTGAAATAATATACTGATCAAAAATTGGTTCATGATCAACAATTGGGTACCTTACGGTACATGTATTGAGAAATTAAATATAAAATGCGACACTAGCAGTAATAACGAACCACCTATTATTACAATGTTGTCTAACGTAATTAACTTTTTGGGTTTTTCGAATTTTTGGGACAAAAAAAATTTTTTTCTACATGCGACACATGGTTTTTGGCGTATTTTTGGCCACAGAGTACGAATACACTGTTAGAATTGGTCAGTCGACTTTCAGTTATCCAGAAATTTCGAAAATCCTTCAAAATTTAAATTTTTTTCATATTTTTTGAGGTTAGAAAAAAATAGTGATGTGATGGCCCAATTCTAACCCCAGATTCGTGATCAGCGCAAAAAAATACATTGGATATCATATATGGCATGTCTGGTTTAGACAACTTTTTTTTGTATTGGTGTTATGAGTTTTTCTGCTTGTGAATTAAAATTTTTTTCCGCCATTTTGAATGTCGCAAAGAAGATGATTGTACTATACAGATTTGTATTAGAATATATTACAGATATTTGTTTAAAATATTTTCAGCTAATCCAGGTCGTAAAATTAAATTTTTTCGAATTTAAAAAAATTAACACAAGCATTACTATTCCGGGCCGGAGAACCATTATAATGGCTCGACCATTGATCGATCTTTACCCCATAGTCAATCAATGATATCAGATACCTTTTTCGACCACTTTCAGAGAGCGATCACAAATCTCAAATCCCAGTCCTCTAAAGTCCAGTAGTTCTCCTGAATTTTTTCGAATTATTTTGGGGCCATTATTTTAAGTTACAAAGAGTCAAAGTTGACATTTTAGCACTTTTTTGCATTATAAGCCTATTTTCACGAATTTGTAGCTCCCAGGGGATAAATTTTTAGTAGAATCATAAATATGGCTTTTTTTGTAGAATTTTCTAAATTTTTCATTAAAAAATACTTTTAAAGTCATAAATTGTAACAAAAAATCGGCCGGACAATTTAGCTGTGGTGTGTATATTTACACGACTTTCGCTCCCCCTCACGGCCAAATTTCAACTACACGTGCTTCTTGATATATATATATATATACATATATATGGGCTATTTCACGTCAAGTAGTATGATGAAGATTTTAAATCGCACCAAATATTGAAAACAGGCTGGAAATATCTTCCAGAAGATAGAAAAAAATTTTTAGGTGTTAAAAATAATTTGAGTAGGAGTTATTCTACCATAAAAAATGGAACTTTTTTAATTTCTTAAAAACATTGCTATTTTCAAAGCCATTTATCACAAAATCTATTGATTATTTTGAAAAAAACATTAGAAACAACTTTCGTTCAAAATAATCTTTAGAACTTATCTACCCAGGTTACAATCTTTAATTTTAAAATCTCGAAGAGATAAGACACCCGGAAATATACAAAAAAATTGTTTATCAAAAAAAGGCAATTACGCCACAATTGATTTTGATCTAACACCGCTCCAAAGATCAGATTTTTCAAGAGTTTTCGAATGACGGTGGTTAGATTATTGACCTAGACCGCTGGTGAAAGTTATGCCTTATAAACCTCATAAAATCACTAATTTTCATGTATTTTAAGGCATGACTTTCACCAGCTGTCTTGGTCAATAATCTAACCACAGTCGTTCGAAAGCTCTTGAAAAATCTGATCTTTTGAGCGCTGTTAGACCAAATGAACCTCATAAAATCACTAATTTTCATGTATTTTAAGGCATAATTTTCACTGCTCCTTAAAATAATTCACCGTGTGTAAATAACGAAATAATAATTTTTTAACCTTGAAAAAATAACGAAATTCAAGAAAAAAATCAATTTATCGTCTTTTACATACGG
Source organism: Theocolax elegans (assembly GCA_026168455.1). NCBI lineage: Eukaryota > Metazoa > Arthropoda > Insecta > Hymenoptera > Cerocephalidae > Theocolax > Theocolax elegans. The sequence continues at coordinate 13,681,768 of CM047429.1, read as the reverse complement.
TCAATGTAAAATATGCATACATGTAAAAGAGGATAAATTGATTTTTTTTAAATTTGTTATTTTTCTCGTGGGTCAAAAATTACTATTTGGTCATTTACATGCACTCAATTACCTTAAAGGGTAGTTGAAAATGTTTGATGTAATAAATAGTAGAAATGCTGAAACACGTAAATTCTCGATTCTCGATTGATCAACTGGATTACTATTACGCATTGTCACGCTGCATTGGGGATTAGGGTGCAGGTGATGGGGATAATAAAAATAAGGAATATATAAAATAACTTAATTTATTATCCGATGCGATTTCTGTAAGACAATTACGGGTGCCAGTCTCGTCCGGTACGCGGGCTCAAGCTCGGCTGCGATCGGCTCAGGGAGGGGGCGAATTTAGGAAGGCGAAATGCGGCTCACTGCGTATTGCACGGGTGCAATCTATAATTTAAAAATCCCGAATCGTTAGCTGAATCGGTGATACTCGTCCGCGACGAGTTTAATGTCGACCGACGGCGCGGCTGCGATACGCGATCGCGGGTCGAAAGCTGCTCGAATAAAGAAGGGGGGGGGAGAAGGGGGAAACCGCGATAACTCGCACACACACAGTACGGAAGCACGGGAATTGCACAAAAACGGAATAAAGGAGGCACAAGAAGTATCCACCAACCTTTGTTGCGATGCTGCTCTCGCTTAACTTTCGCTAAATATATTTGCACACTCGCTACACACACTGTGGTTCGCACACCGGATCGGACGTCGTGACGCTACGGCGATCGGAAGAGCTCTGCTCTCCTCGGCGTGGTCGACGCATTGCCCGTGTTCGCGCATGCGTCGCGACGGCCCACTTGCGGTGCGTACGCGGCCTTACTCGAGTGCGGCTTGAGTAACATGGCCGCCGCATCGTCTCGAAGTGTACACCTCGTCCGTTCCCGCAACAACAATAGTGCCGTTGACGACGACGTAAGCTGCCTGCCAGGTAATTATTCCTTTCGTTCCTTATTGTTCGCCCGTCGGCTAATAATCTCGGTGGTTACAGGACTGCGGGAGGTGTATATACGCGGCACGTCGATATGGCCTCATGTGTGTTGCCGCGTCCGATATCTCTTTCTCTCTCGCTCTTCTTGAGGCGCACGGCTTGACAGATGCAACGGCGGGCTCGGGCTGCTTGGACGGACACACGGCAACATCCAGGTAAATATCCACTTGGAGGACGGCTTGCTGCTTTATTATTAATCTTAATATTGTGTGTGTGTGTGTGAGCACTTATAATGCTCACCTAACCTCTTCACAAGTCCTCTCCTATACACACTTATTTAAGTAAGTGTGTGCTCCTATCTGCTCCCTTATAGTGAACATTACTACATTAACTGGTGCTTACAGGTTCCCTGGATAATTGCTGGCTGACGGACTTCCTGGATTTATTGGCTTATTCTTCTGGCTCGGTCTTCCTTGGCTTGCTGGGTACGCTGTTACTAAACTGACGATTTAGCAGCTTGCTACCATCCAACATCTCAGCATGCTGCTTCACTTGGCTGGCTCTTCGTCAAGGCTTATGTTTAGTTTACTTCAGAGTACTCTACACTGCTGTGAACTCCTTCTGTGTCCTGCTCGGCTGCTCCCCTGTGTACGTTTGTTAGTGGGCTCGGTGGTTTGTTATAGTGTTAAGGAGCTCGGTTATTGGGAGGGTGTTATAATTATTATTATAGGCTCTTAGGGAAATTAGGGAAATATAGGTTCGGTTAGGCTTGTATATGTGTGTGTGCTCGTACAGAGAAGGTAAGGTTTAGCTTAATGTCGCACTATATGACATGCATTATTTGCATTGTCACAGCATTTATTTCTAACTCCGAGCCGTCTTTACCTAACCCAACTTCAAGCGCTCATCTTTAATCAGCACCGTTCACCTCTATCATTCTTCTTCAATTTCAATTCCATCACACCTAATAAAGTTTTGATTGTCATCTCTAGAGCCATGTCCAAAGCAGTTGGCCATGATGGAATTTTATTTCTCACGTTGAAGCTCCTAACTGCTCAAATCATCATATTCAACCAATTCTCAACGGTCTATTATTTAGAGTTTCGGAAGAGATCCATATGATTTCCCCTTGCTAGGTCGAGCAATATAGTCACCATCTAATACTTTTTTTTTTATTATTATTTTAACGTCGCTCTTTTTATGCTCCCAAATCGGTGCTAATCAGCGACGGAGGTCATACGATGTCTTGGTGAAGAAAGCACTTGTTGAAAATACATTCCCCAGTGGTGCTTGTATCAGTAGGTCGGGGTCTCGAACCTGGGACCTCCAGATTACGAGCCTGACGCCCTACCGACCGAGCCATCGCAGGCCTCACCATCTAATACTAAGATCATTTGGAAGCTCTGTTAAGTCTCTAAAATTCTTCAAATTACTGATTCAAATAGGCAAACTGTCTGAGTGGGAGCTGACTTTCATGCGAGTCTCATAGAAGAGTATTTTGGGCCTTCTGCTTTTTACTCTTTTGATCAATGTCTTGCCATTAATTTTAGTATTCCAACCACTTGATTTTTACTTACGACAAGTAGATCTTCTTATCCTTTAAACCATTCTAGCTCTATATTGCCACTGCAGCCAGTCCTGTCTCCAGCAATGCAACCTCTATTCTCCAATGCAAAGCGAAATGCACAGCAAGACGAAATGTACGCATTTGGGAAGCATGTAGTATGACTTTGATGATGATCTCTTAAGGAAGGTAGTTATTGATGGCTAGGATTTCGATTACATAGCCACACAAAAAAAAAAAATTTCAAAACCCACGGACCAGACCATACATACCTTATGTTTTTGAGGTCGCTGATTCCGAATCCGTGGTCCGTTTGACCCCATCACCTCAGGGTCAAGGTCAGGTGAAGGTCAAATTTACAAAATTAACGGCAACCAAGGTTTAACAGTATACATATATGTTTTTGAGGTCGCTGATTCCGAATCCGTGGTCCATTTGACCCCATCACCTCAGGGTCAAGGTCAGGTCAAGGTCAAATTTACAAAATTAACGGCATCCAAGGTTTAACAGTATACATATATGTTTTTGGGGTCGCCGAATCCGAATTCGTGGTCCGTTTGACTCCATCACCTCATAGTGAAGGTTATTTGAAGGTAAAATCGACAAAATTCTTGTAAAACAAACCAAACTTCATGCCATTTATTTTTTCTTACTATACCTTACACGTTTCTCATCAAATGATCGGTGCAAAGGTTTCCTTTTGCGTTTTTTCCCAGTAGTTTCACAATCTCTTTTCAACATCCAGCAGTAGTCGGCCAGCATACTAGCATCCCATCTACCTTGATAACGCTTCTCCATTACTTTAACATCTTGGTGAAAACGCTCTCCCTGTTCTTCGCTATAATCGCCACAGTTTTCAGGAAAACTATCCAAGTGATTGTGCAGAAAATGTAGTTTGTAATTCATTAGGCAACCCATATTCCCATAGTTCTCAACCATTTTAAATACAATTACTTTGTAATTTGGGCTTCTGCGATTACCCAAAAAGTTTTCAGTAACTTCCTTAAAGCTAAGCCATGCAGCTTTCACAATGTTTGTCATGGAACTAATAAACTGGTCATCAGCCATCATTTTTCTAATTTTTGGACCGTCAAAAATACCTTCCTTCAATTTTGCATCTGATTTACTTGGAAATTTACTTTCCAAGTATTTGAAGCACTGGCTATCTTTATCTAAAGCTTTAACGAATTGTTTCATCACACCAAGTTTTATGTGTAATGGAGGAATGAGAACTCTTTTCGGATCAACCAATGGAGTAGCTATAACGGAAAGAGTAACGTTAATTTTGTAAATTTGACCTTGACCTGACCTTGTCCCTGAGGTGATGGGGTCAAACGGACCACGGATTCGGAATCAGCGACCTCAAAAACATAAGGTATATATGGTCTGGTCCGTGGGTTTTGACATTTTTTTTTTGTGTGGCTGTGTTATCAAGAGTCTGCACTCAGACTGAATCTTTGTTGAACTCCTACCCTTTCCTGGTCCAGATACCAGTGTGTCCTATACTCGTTAAGATAATACAGATACGAAGAGCCTTGAATCGCCGATCTTTGACTGTGTGCTGAGTGTACAGTGACCTTGTTGAGTCGAGAAACATACGTCTTTAGCTCCTACAGAACACCTGTACATGATCTATCTTAAATACCATCCCTAGACGAGTGCAAAAAACTACATTTCGTCTGTAACTTAGGCAGATCTCAGTAAAGTAAAAACGCGTTTATTTGATCGACGTCTTTGCATTTTTTGTCATTTCGAAGGAAACACCTTTGAAACATGCTGAGAGTAATGAATAAATAAATGCATCATTCATGTCTATCCTGAGTCACTCTCTTTTACTCGCTATGGGGAAATCTCAAAAATTTCATATTTTCATTATAACAAACCAAAATTTTCTCCATATATAACTAATATTAAAATTTAAATATTTCCTAACGCAACACATCGTAACGACTGTTACACTTGAAAAATAAAAAAATAATTTTTTTTATCAGAAACTGTGCTAGAAAGTATTTTGTTTTATGAAAATAAGTTTAAACTGATTGTTTGTTACATCTCTTAATTTATCTAATTATCTTTAAAAAAAAACCTTTTTGCTAAAAATGTAGCTTGTTAATAATAAATTCAACATGTGGTGCTATTAAATTACTATTGTGGTTTCAACTACGCGAGAACATTTTTTATTCTTTTTAATGTAACTTTATTCATAATGATGGCCTAACACTTTTTCAGGTATCACATATTTTGTTTTAAAAACAAGAATAAGGGCATTCTTCGTCATGTGATCCGATCAAAATTTTAAAAAGCACCAAATTTTAGGTACTGACTGGAAATATTCTTCAGAAAAAAATGTTTAGTTACTGAAATCTATTTGTTCAAAAGTTATTCTCATCTGGGAACATTAAAATTTTCAAGATTTTTTCAACACCATCTGTGTTTATCTTTATATAACAACTATTTAGTTTCCCTAAAAGGATTTTATAATATGTCAGTAAAGTTTCACAAAAATTGCAGATCATTTCATTTGATATTAAACAAGTTACATTAAATGATTAAGCCTTTGTACTACAAGTTACAGATATAAATTAACTGAGATCGTGTGATATTACATTTGTACATTTTAATATGCCAATTTGCTTTTGCATAATTACTTGCAAAGTTTTATCTGTTCAACGATTTTAAATTTAGAAACACAAATACAAACTGACCGATAATTATTTTTTATAAAATTTTTTTATTATCTAAGGACACCAAAATTAAAAGTTTCTAAAACTTCTCCATATATTCGAACCATATTTTTGATTTCAACTACCACTCCTTTATTCATTTAAATCAACTCTTCATGATTATTTGCTTGAGTTTGACAGTGTGGCTTTACTCAATAAAGTTCAGCAAAAAAGTTTAAATGAGTTTGACCCGGAAGCTATCCCCACTATATTAATTTAATTTTATTTAATTTACCATAATTTAATTTAATCTAATTGGTTATTAATTCATTCGCATTTATATTTTTAAATTATCTTATTGTACTTTTGCCTTATTTTATATTCTTTTAATTATTTTTTATTTATTTATTAATTTATATAATATTATATAAAATAAAGCGGGCGTCGGGTCTTGAACCCGAGCCCCTTCGGATCCGAAGGCGTTCACGCTAACCACTGCGCTACGCCCGCACTGGTCGTAGCGCTTCTTATTGCTCTTATATGCTACCGATACCGCGCCACCTCGCGGTGTCGGTAATGCTGGCATCTTAAGACAATTGGATTAAATCCACCTTGGCACATGAAAAAAAAGATGGCGGCGGTTTGTCGAGCAACACGTGTTCGATTTAACTGTGCCGAAAAGTAATGATATTGGAAGCATCTGATTCGTTAATATTAGTAAAAGTTGATAAAGTTATGTAAAATAGTGTGATTGACATGGTAAGTGATAAGTATTAAAAGTAAAAGGAGGACTGTTAAGTAAATTTGTGAATAAGTGTACCGGTAGTAAGATTTAGGTTAGCTTGGCATGCCGGCGCTCGGTAGACCGAAAAACACGTGTACATCAGCTAACCTACAAAAACTGACTACCAGGATGGCAAAGGATAAATGCGAAATCGCATTGGAAAAAATCATGAAGTCGATGGATAATTGCAAAGCTGATATCAAGAAATTAGTGGAGAAGAGTGATAAAAGAAACGAAGAACGGTGGACGGAAATAATGACTGAAATTAAATTAATGAGAGAGAAACATGAAATAGAGAGAGGAGAATTGGAAAAAGAAAGAGATGAACTGCACACAAGAATAAATAGACTCGAACTTGAGAGAGAAAAGAAAGTACGAGAAGAAAAAAGGAAGAATATTGTAATTAAAGGTGTGGAATTGGATCCCGTAAATTTAAAAAATGAAGTTAAGACATTTCTTAGAGAGAAAATTAATGTAGATACAAAGATTGCAAAGGCATTTCACGTAAACACGAAAGGGCACAGGAAAATTATAATAGCAGAGATTGAAAGTGTCGAGAAGAAAAAAGAAGTGATGATCAACAAGAGAAGGTTAGGTCACGAAAAAATTTATATTGACGACGATCTCACGTGGAAAGAGAGAGAGATTCAAAACAAAGTGAGGGAATGTGCTAAAAGAAAAAGACAAGAAGGAAGTACTGTGAAAGTAGGTTATATGAAGCTATATGTAAACAACAAATGGCTAAAATGGAACGAAGAAAGAAACATGTTTGAAGAGAAAGAAGACCATGGAGAAAGATTACAAAATTTAAGTGAAAATTTTCATTAAGCGTCGACTTAGGAACTACAAACATACGAGTGTGTTTTTGGAATATAGCAGGTGTAAAAAATAAATGTAGTGAAGTGTGGAATTTTATATGTGATTGTGATTTTGTAGGACTAGTTGAAACTTGGGTAGATGAAAAAGAATGGAACAGGTTAAAAAATAAAATGCCTAAAGAATATAATTGGAGATGCGAACCAGCGATAAAAGAGAAGAAAAAAGGTAGATCTATGGGCGGAATTATAACAGGAATAAGGAAGCAATTGAAAGAGGTATGTGATCCTGTAAACGACAGAAATTTCGTCATTAGGAAAATCGAAGTAAATAAAGAAATATGGCAAATATGTACGGTATATAACAAAGATATTGAAACGCTAATTCAGAAATTAAACGTAACAATAGATGAAAAGGAAGAAAATAATTTATTAATAAGTGGAGACTTTAATGCGAAAACTGGAAGAGAAGGAGGAATATTAAATAATAAGGATCAAATAAGATATGTAAGACAGTCGAAAGATAATAACATAAATAAAGAAGGTAAGGTGTTATTAAAAGAAATAACTAAAAGAGGATGGATGATTTTAAATGGTTGTAAAGAAGTGCAAGAGACTGGAGAGTGGACGTACATAGGTGAACGGGGTAGCTCAGTAATAGATTACGCGATTGTAAATACTGATGCGTGCAGAAAAGTGTGTAGTTTAAGCGTAGTAAACAGAACGGAATCAGATCATTTGCCATTATTAGTTAAAATTGAAGGTGAGGTGGATAGAAAGGAACTACGTCAAAATGATAGTATTTTAAAGAGAGCAGAATGGAATGAAGACGGAATTAAGTATTATGTAAACAACTTGAAAGATTGGAACTGCGATAACTCAGAAGTGAATGAGATATGGAGAGAAATTAAAAATAAAATAAATAGTTCAAAAAAGGCAGTGTCAACAAATATAAAATTCTGGAAATTAGGAGAAAGGATTTGGCATAATAATGACTGGAAAATTAAAAAAAGATTTGTAAGATCGAAATTAAGAGAATTTAAAAGCGGACATATAACAAGAGCACAATATTTAACTGAAAAAAAGAAGTATAAAGAATGGTGCAAGTTAAAAAAGAAGGAACATGAAAAAGACGAAGAAGAAGAATTAAGACAGGTAAAAGCGGAAGCTGACGTTTGGAAATACATTAATAAACGAAGAAATAAGAAAGATGGAATAGAAGATGGTATAAAACTTGAGGATTGGAAAAATCATTTTATGACTAGTCTAAAAGGAGTTGGTGCCAAGATTGTTCAAAAACTAACTAAAGAAGTTAGTGTATCAAATCAAGAAGAAAATGATATACAGGATCAAGAGTTTTTGTTAATTAGTTATTTGTAGATGTGCAATGTAAATAAATAAGCACAAGTAATTGCTGATAATATTTATTTAAGTGTATTTATAAGGCGTGGAGAGTAAAACTATTTGTGTACATAATCGTACGAACGTTCAAACCATTGTGAGCGCTCGACGACGCGACGTGTATATATATAGTAATACAAAGGCTTATTGTAGAGCAATCGACAAAACAGATAACTACATTATCTTATGAATTGTACATATTAACACTCCCACTTAATTCATAATTATTAATAGCAGTTACAAATTAATCATTGATTATTTTACCTTTTAAAATCAATTTAACAAATTTTTCTTTGCTTAAAGCTTTGGTCAATGGATCAGCCAACTGTTCGCTTGTTGGTATATATAATACATTTATATTATTACATTTTTGCTGTTCACAAGTATAGTAAAATTGCGTTTCAATATGCTTTGATCTCTTAGACGAATTTGCATTTTTTACCCATGTAATTGCAGCTTGATTATCACAATAAACATTTGTTGGCAAGCATTGTGTAAAATTTAATTCATTTAGCAAACGTCTAAACCGGACAACCTGTGTTGTAACAGAACATAATGCCATAAATTCAGCTTCAGTAGCTGACAAAGCAATGCTTGATTATTTCTGTGATAACCATGCTATTGGTCCTCCATTTAAGAAACATATCCACCCGGTTCTACTTTTACGAGTATTTACATCTCCAGCCCAATCAGAGTCACTATATGCTGTAAGATTATTATTATTTATTTTGCCAAATAATATACCATGATTCATAGAACTTTTCAAGTAATGCAAAATTCTTTTTACACCATTACAATGACTCTCATTAGGATTTTCTGCAAATTGACTTAAAACACTAATTATATACGCTAAATCAGGTCTTGTTGCAACCATTAAGTACATTAAGGATCCTATAATTTCTCGATATTTAAAACTACTATTTACATTTTGAATTTCATTTTTCATAAATTTGACATTAGAATCCGCAGGACTTAAACAAGGTTTACAATCATTATAACCAAAACGATCTAAAATTTTATGGGTATAAGCAGTTTGAAATAATTTTAGCGTTTTATTTTCACGATCTCTTTTAATTTGCATTCCAACAAAAAACTCTGCTTCAAAACTTTTGACCTTGAATTTATCTTTTAATTTAGAAATTAATCGATCTATGTGTGATAAATTATCGCTACAAATTATTCCATCATCTACGTATAGAATTACATACAATTTGTAATCATTACAAATTTTAAGATAAAGACACGCATCTTCTTTTGATTGTTTTAAACCTTGCGAGATAAAAAAATCATGAATTCTTTTATTCCACTGTCGAGGTGCTTGTTTTAGCCCATATAGACTTTTCTTCAGTAAACAAACTCTATTATCGGCTTCGAAACCATAAGGTTGTTCCATGTATATGGTTTCATCTAAGTCGCCATAAAGAAAGGCTGCTTGAACATCAAATTGCATCATATGCAAATCTTCTGCAGCAATAATTGATAACATGGTTCTTACGGTGTTATATTTAATAACAGGAGCATAAACTTCGTGAAAATCAATTCCATCTTTTTGACAAAAGCCACGTATTACAAGTCGAGCTTTGTATTTGTCAATTGATCCATCAGATTTATATTTTTTCTTTAGTACCCAACGATTGGTAATAACATTTTGATTTTCAGGTCTGTCTACCAATATCCATGTTTTATTTTCTTCAAGTGAATTTAATTCATTGTTTATTGCAATAGTCCACTGTGAGGCTTCCTGACTATCCATCGCTTCTTGAAGAGTCTGTGGGTCACCAGCAGAAAACATGACTTCAGCAATTTTTATTTCAGTCAGATCAGATTTTCCCGATGTAGATTTGACTCGTTGTCGCAAACAATAAGAGTCACGTATAATTGGTTCTCTTGGATTCCGTCTTTTTATATCTTCAGAATTACTTTTTAAGTCATCATTATCTTCTTCAACAATTTCAGGATTTTTATCAACAACAATCATATTAGTTAACTCAGACTTTTCATCAAAAATTACATCTCTTCTTATGTAACATCTTCTTTGAACAGGATCAAATACTTTATAAGCTTTATTTCCATCGCTATAACCAACAAAAATTTCGCAATGTTTGAAAATTTACATGACCAAGTTTTTCATGCCATTCCATTAAATCACACATTTTATTCGATACGTACGCGGCAAAAGCATCATCATTTAAATTTAAAGGCAAAAAATTCATTTTATACAATTTTCCATTATCACGATATCCATCAACCATAAAATTATTTTCTTTAGAAAAAATTACTCGGTTTCCACCTTCTTTAAAAATGACTCTAATTCCTTTTTCTGTAGTACGACCAATCGACAATAAATTTCGCTTAATTTCAGGTACAAACCAAACATCTTTAATAATATACGTTTTAAAATTTCCATTCGATAACTTAACCTTGACTAATATATCGCCTATACCCGTAGCATTTACTAAATTACCGTTACCAACACGTACTTTATGCTGATCGCTATTAAAACATTTTAAATTTTGAAACCAATCTTTTCGAAAAGATAAATGTTCAGTTGCAGCGGAATCAGCAAACCATTGATCGCTTAAATCTAAATTATTTACAACAAAACAATCTACATTGAACATTTCAGCATTTTCAACTGTATTTAAATCAGAATTTTCTGTTACTAGCGAATAGTTTCTGTTTTGATTCTTACGTTCAACGTATTTTTGTTTTTCTATACATTCACGAGCCCAATGTCCCGGACGCTTACAGAAATGACAATTTCCTTGTTTTGTATTATTTTTCAAACTATAACTAGCGTTACTCTTTCGATTATTTACATTTTTCTTACTTCGCGCGACATACGCTTCTTGCTCAACGCTTGTATTTACATTGCTTACGTGTTCTCGAATGTTCAAAATTGCTTCCTCATTTACTAAGTGATCGGTTAATTTTTCCAATTTTTGTTCTTTACGCGGAACCGCATACCAAGCCGTACGCACATTATCATATTTTTTTGGTAAACTCGATACAATTTTTGCAATAACAACATCTTCTTTTTGTTCTATATCAACGTCTTTTAACCGTTCCGCAAGCGATACTACTTTTGAAATATAGTCCGCCATTGTCTCCGAAGACTCCATTTTTGCGTTTATAAATTGGTTTAATAATACCTGTACAGACTGATCACTTTTCTCAGCATGAATTGAGCGAAGACGATTCCACATCGCAGCAGCAGTCCTACAGTCCGACATATAACGCAACTGCTCGAGTTCCAATCCACGCATTAAGAAAGCTTGTGCCTCGACATCTTTCTTGTCCCAAGCAACAGCATCAGCTAGAACATTAGGTCTGGTTATCGTTCCATTGATATAGTTTTTCAGGCCGTTTTCCGCCATGTATATCTCCATTTGCCTCTTCCACAATTGATAGTTACTTCCATTGAAACGATGAATCTGATACAGCTTTGTTTCAGCCATTTCATCGGCGTTAAGCACAGATTCACTTCACACAAACTATCAAATTATCCTTACTTTCAGCTACTTTCAGTGCTCGTTTTCTCAATAAAAAAAACTTCTTGCAGCACCTGGGCCCATAACCTGTTAATTAGTTATTTGTAGATGTGCATAGCAGATAATATTTATTTAAGTGTATTTATAAGGCGTGGAGAGTAAAACTATTTGTGTACATAATCGTACGAACGTTCAAACCATTGTGAGCGCTCGACGACGCGACGTGTATATATATAGTAATACAAAGGCTTATTGTAGAGCGATCGACAAAACAGATAACTACATTATCTTATGAATTGTACATATTAACAGTTTTACAACCAAATAATAAATTTAAAGAACAAAAAAGCAGTAGGAGAAGATGGAATTGAAAATGAGGCTTGGATATTGGCAACACCACCAGTAGCAGAAGCGTATAAAAAATTGGTTAAGTTAATATGGAATAAGGGGGTGATGGTAGATGATTGGAAAGTAGGCATAATAAGTCCAGTGTTTAAAAGAGGAGATAAAACTGATGTAAAAAATTATAGGGGAATCACTATAATGGACACGGCTTATAAGATTTATGTAGGTATTTTGAATGATAGGTTAGATAAAATGATGGAAGGAAAATTAAGTGAAACTCAGTTTGGATTTAGGAAAGGAAGGGGGACTATTGATTGTATATATATTTTGAATTTTTTAATTAATAGGGAGGTATAGAAAAAAGGAGGGAAACTTTTTGTATTTTTTGGGGATTTAAAAGGAGCTTTCGACAAAGTAAATAGAGAAAAGTTAGGAAGTTGTATGGAGCAGTTAAATGTAGAAAATAGATTAAAAAATAGGATTTTGCAACCTTATGAAGAAACAGTAAATAAAGTTAGAATAAATGGTAACGTAACTTCCGAATTTTGGACTACAAAGGGGGTTAGGCAAGGGTGTCCACTTAGTCCAAGTTTATTTAATATTTATTTACACGATCTAGAAAACGAACTGAGTAAAGGTCAGTTGGGGGGTATAGTTGTAGGAAAAACTAAAATATGGTCAATTACTTATGCAGACGACATTGCTTTAATTGCAACAAGTAAGTGCGAATTGGACAATATGTTAAAAAAGCTTAAGGTATATTTAAAGAAAAAGGAACTAGATTTAAGTCCAGAAAAATCAAAGATAGTTGTATTTGAAAAAGGCAGAGGAAAGAAAAAATTAAGAAATTGGAAATGGGGTGAAAATGACAAGAGGAAGTAAATGAGATAAAATATTTAGGGTATGTATTGCAAAAAAATGGAAGTAATGAAAGTCAAATTAAAGAATTAAAAAGAAAAGCTGAGGTAGTAATGAGGAATACATGGAGTATAGGCGAACGATTATTTAAAAATTCATATAATAGGAGAATTAAACTGTACACAGCTTTAGTTGAATCTGTAGGACTTTATGGGGCGGAGATTTGGGGATGGAGGAAAGAGACTGATTTAGATATAGTACAAAGAAAGTATTTAAAGTGGGTGCTAGGTTTAAGTAAACATACAGCTGACTATTTATTGTTGGAAGAAACGAAAAAAATAGCTACGAACATAAAGGCTGTGAAAAGAGCGGTGTCGTATGAAGAAAAAGCCAGAATCTCAAATAAATTATTAGTTAAAGAATGTATACAGGAAATAGAAAAAGATAAGAATAAAAGTATAAAAGGAAAATGGGAATTAAAATCGACTAAGGTCAGAGAATGAAAGTTTGGTAAATGTGGTTTGTATGAAGTTGCTACAAGGAGACAGAGAGTATAGACTTCAGAGAATATATTTATCAAAAAGCTGTAATAGATATAAGTATTTAATAAGTGAAAATGTACCTGAATACTTAATCAAAGGGTTAAATAACAAGGAAGTAAGTTTAATGGCTAGGTTTAGGTTAGGGAATGAGGAGAAGGCTAATATGTATTGGATAAATGACAGTGAAAAGTTATGTAGAGTATGTAAAAGTGAGAATGAAACGTTGGAACATATATTGACGAAATGTGATAGTAAAGTAAAGGTTGATGGTGAGGTCAACTCTGTATTAAATCAGAATGCGAGTAGAATAGCAGTCTTAAAATGTATAATTCAATTAAGAAAAGAATGTGCTGATATTAATATAGTATAATTAGTGATATAATTATAAATGTTAATGTATTTGTATGCGTATGTAAAATGAAGTCCTAAGCCGACAGGTAAAGGATTATAATAAATAAATAATAATAAATAATTTATATAATATTATATAAAATAAAGCGGGCGTCGGGTCTTGAACCCGAACCCCTTCGGATCCGAAGGCGTTCACGCTAACCACTGCGCTACGCCCGCACTGGTCGTAGCGCTTCTTATTGCTCTTATATGCTACCGATACCGCGCCACCTCGCGGTGTCGGTAATGCTAGCATCTTATGACAAGTGGATTAAATCCACCTTAGCACATTATATAGACTAGATTGTAATTTAGAAGTCAACAATACGGACATGTTTAACTCGGATGTTAACACTGTAGATAATACCGCCTCTGATCTGATGATGGTTGAATCATCTATTTCAGCCATCGTACACAACGAAATAAACGAAAATATTAATATTAATAGTAAGAAAGAAAATAAGAATAAAAAAAATTAGAACAAAAATAAATAATGATAATAATAATAATAATGGTGAATACAAAAATAAATATAACAATGTTAATAATTCTATTAATGTTGATGGATACTATTGTTGGAGAATACTATTGTTGCGCAGATTAAGGTAGACATGTGATTAGAATTGAAGGTTTGGTTATTCCCAGTAATATTAAGAATTTATCAGAGGCCTGCGATGGCTCGGTCGGTAGGGCGTTGGGCTCGTAATCTGGAGGTCCCAGGATCGATTCCCGGCCCCGGCCGATTGATACAAGCACCACTGGCGAATGTATTTTTAACAAGTGCTTTCTTCACCAAGACATCGTATGACCTCCGTCGCTGATTAGCACCGGTTTGGGAGCATAAAAAGAGCGACGTTAAAATAATAATAATAAAAAAAAAATGAATTTATCAATAAATATTTCTAATGATCAGAAAGATCAGAGATTGTTCAGAGGGGATCTTCGTTCTGTTGATGTAGCTCTCCTGTAATGAATTCTATTTTGATATCCTAAGAAACAAAAGCAAGCTTCATTCCACAAATTTAGACAAAGCGCGATTTGAGTGAGTTTTGACTTGGCTGCAAGCAACTATTTTTATGAACGAACATTTGGAGTAAGCGCTAAGAAATTAGGGTTTAAATATAATTGCCATAATCTAAATTAATTTGTTTAAAAAATTAAGAAATGATTTGTTATAAAAAAATTCTTTTTTGATAAAATAGAATATCTTTTTTTCAATTTTAACCCAGACTTGTTCCTATAATAAATTATCAATTCAGGCTGATACAAATTCTATGCGCATAAATCTAATAGAAATTATTATTATTGTCTTTTTTTACAGAGTTTTGCTTCCGTTGGAGGCAGACAAGAAACAACAGGCTATAAAATTAACACACAGTCAAATTTCTATTACATATATTGTAATTTTCTATTAATCTATCAAAAATGATAAAATTGATAATTTGTAATTTTCACCCTACATTGTTGAATTAGTAAATAGTCGATTGTTGAGGGTCAATAATAAATAAATCCAATTTATTTATGTAAGTGCACAACGTTTCGTCTGCTAGGTTTGCAAACCTCTCCAGGTGCTTAATAATGAATATAATGTTAGAGCCCAAGTGAGCTTCGTCGATCCTAGCAGACGAAACGTTGCCCACTTACATAAATAAATTTAATTATTTTGAACTTCTATGTACCTTCTTCCCTTTATAAATTGTAACGCTAAGGTATTGTTTACCTTACCATTTAACGAATTCGAGCAACACGAGCGAACAGTATCGTAATGTTCTATCGTAGCTGATCATTATTCGATTCCAGCAAAGAACAGAAGTAAGTGGTACTACTTCACGCGATCGCGTTTTGTTCGATAAACAATAAATAGTTAATTAATTGCGCTATGCCAGTCCCATTGACTGAGTATTATATTTTAGTTCGCGATATTTTCCCCTCTCTCTCTACAAGTCAGCCGTTTACCGACTTGTAATTTAAAGCGTAGAGCTCGGCGACAAATAGATATTTTGTCCATTATTTATTTTCATAATTATTACAAAAAATTTATTTATTTAATAAAAATTCAATCCGGTGTTCGAGTAACTGAATTTTAATCCACGTACGATTCCTTTCATGATCCTAATAGCCCATATATTTTTAATTGACAAGTGCTGCACGCGATATCCCTAATTCGCGGTCAATTTCAGATTTGAGTTTAATCTGGTTGTTACATGAAACCAGACCTTGGTTTCAAACCAATACTTAACGGATTTGATAGAGCGGACAGGTAACCGCAACCGTATCGCGGGAAAAATAATTTTATTTGAATACGGTAAGTTCAACCGTACTGCTGAGGAGTCACGATAATAAAATAAACATCCGCGCGGCACACTGTTACAATATAAAGTTAACTATGTAAAAATGTAATCAAAGTTTGAATTACCCTTATATAAAATAAATTAATATCGTTCTGTGCATCAATTAGAGTGGTAATTCTAAATGGTAACATAGAAAATAAATCGGCTTTTAAAAATTTCTTTTTTAAAAATCACTTTGTTTGACGAGTTTTTTTAAATATAAAATTTTTAGAAAACTTAATTCGCGTATTATAAGATAATTATATCTATGTATGTGTTAAGCGGAAATGCAACCCAAATATTCTACGATTTGCTGATATTAAGAGTATTTGTAAATAGGCTACGATATGTTTTATATATTGTACAATAGACAGAGTATTAAAAAGTATCGGATTACCTCTTTAATTAAAAATGCACTGACCCGAAGAAAAAATATACTATACAAAGCTTGTAGGATTTTGCCTGGACAATTTAAGGATGATCTACACTGACTTTGAGTTACATTTTCAAGTCATTTGTTTTGTTTCTTCATTTCAGTTTTAAGGTGATTACGAGAAAATTAAAGGAAACCCAAAAAACCTACAAGAGACGATTTCACTTGTGATGCAATTTAGACGACTTCCAAAACGAATTAATATTTTCTCATATTTTATCTTTCACGAGATTATAATATTAATTCTGTTTTAGAAAGTATCTCATCTAGCTTACCGGGAGAGATTACACCCTCTGACTCGTGGATTTTGTTGCTCCTTCAGGAACTATTTTTTGGTATGCAAATATGAAAGAATTCATGTGAAACTCGATCTCATAGGCTATTTGACAAAATCGGTTTATATGCTCATAACTTAGAAGCAATTAAAGATACACAGCCAAACGTTAATTTGAGATAAAGATGAGATCGAGTATATACGATTTAACTTATTAACACGTTCTCATTGTTGTATTTATTTTATTATATACTTTAGACGAGTATAGTTTACGGTTAGCCCAGACGTGCGGAAGAATTTATTTTACATATGTTTAAACTTTTATTTAAGTGTCGGACGAATAAGGCTTTCCGAAAGAGCATGTATATATGAGACAGTCAATCATGATCGCGTTCATAAATTTGTAAATCTCGTATGTATCTTTAATTGCTTCTAAGTTATGAACATATAAACCGAAGCATAATTTTTTCGCAATATTTATTAACTGGGTAGAACTTTTGTCAAATAGCCTATGAGATCGAGTTTCACATGAATTCTTTCATATTTGCATACCAAAAAATAGTTCCTGAAGGAGCAACAAAATCCACGAGTCAGAGGGTGTAATCTCTCCCGGTAAGCTAGATGAGATACTTTCTAAAACAGAATTAATATTATAATCTCGTGAAAGATAAAATATGAGAAAATATTAATTCGTTTTGGAAGTCGTCTAAATTGCATCACAAGTGAAATCGTCTCTTGTAGGTTTTTTGGGTTTCCTTTAATTTTCTCGTAATCACCTTAAAATTGAAATGAAGAAACAAAACAAATGACTTGAAAATGTAACTCAATGTCAGTGTAGATCATCCTTAAATTGTCCAGGCAAAATCCTACAAGCTTTGTATAGTATATTTTTTCTTCGGGTCAGTGCATTTTTAATTAAAGAGGTAATTCGATACTTTCTAAATACTCTGTCTATTGTACAATACATAAAACATATCGTAGTCTATTTACAAATACTCTTAATATCAACAAATCGTAGAATATTTGGGTTGCATTTCCGCTTAATACATACATAGATATAATTATCTTATAATACGCGAATTAAGTTTTTTAAAAATTTTATATTTAAAAAAACTCATCAAACAATGTGATTTTCAAAAAAGAAATGTAAAAGCCGATTTATTTTCTATGCTACCATTTAGAATTACCACTCTAATTGATGCACAGGACGATATTAATTTGTTTTATATACCCGTAATTCAAATTTCGCCTGAAGAGGCGCCACGATGTGGGACCAGCAAACCCGACACGGAATATGTGTGTATTTATACGTACATAAGTTTATGTGACTGTGTATATAACAAATATCCGATTTTTTCGATCAATATTTGTAAAACTGGGTACCTTCTTCCCTTAAATTATTTGCAATTATATTCATAATCAAATTCCATATAATAATAATTATTGTGTCATATGCTAAAATAATATAATATACTAGTAAAGTATTACTTTTTACAAACATATAGAAAGTTACATTTCTTATCTTATTTTGTTTTTAAATATTAATTTTAATAATAATTTAATACATAACTTTGATTAAAGGTACTGAATCCTCTTGATGCTATATGCCATCAAGCACGTGAAGATGCAGTTTGTGTAAATCAACTAAAAAACGCACGCCCAGTCGACGATGCTCTACTACAAGAACGTCCGGATGTGAAAATATTTCTTCCATTTCGTTTTCTATTCTATAGACCTGAAGAAGTCTTTCAACCAAACACATACAACAGATATTTAGGTAATTATTTCAGTTTTCTTTTTGAAATACTACTGAAAGTATTATTTTACCAATAAAACAATCTGAAACGATTTTGTACTCCATTACTTACAGTTACCTCTGCGCTAAATATTTGTGAATAATATTTGGCGTTTCTAAAACCCTGGTTGTAAGCTATTTTTAGCCCTTTATTTTTATCAAAACGTTATTTTATCTTGAAAAGTATTAGCTTTATGAAAAAATGTTCAAAAAATAAAAAGTGCTTAGAATTACTCAAGGAATCCGTATCAACTTTTTCAAGAGAGTTTGATCCAATATTAAATTTTTGAATTTTAATTATTTTTGAAAAATCAACAAATATAGGTGTTCTTTGAATGTTAGCCGCACATCCAAGATGACTCCTAGGTATTTCACTGTATCCTCCGGCCTTATAGGCTTATCATTTACAATAAAGGTGGCGTACCTCCTTTGCTTCGTTTGGGAGATAAGAATCGCCTCCATCTTTACTGTGATAGAGACATCTCCAAGGCATTCTATCTCATCGATGCTCCTTGCAATGGCGACCAAAGCCACATCGTCCGTAAAAGCCACCATCGTCACTCCCTCTGAAAGCTGCTGTCTAAGCAGTTCGTGATAAACGACGTTCCAGAAAAAGGGCCCCAAGACCGAACCCTGTGGCACGCCTCCGGTAATGTTATGCGTACCGCGGCTTGTTTCGAGATCTCTGGCAGTGTTGCCAGATAGAGGTACTTTTTCTTTGTTCCACTCACACAGTACAACCTCATTTACATTAGATAATAGAGGACAGAAAAACCCTAAATGGTAACCCTGATCTCTGGTGCAGTCGCCGAGTTCACGGACACTCACGACGTATTTTTGCGATAGTCTCATTCCACCAGTAAGCAGGTGGACAGCCACGGAGGATGGATTTGCCGGCCGTATAGACATCGCAAGCTGTTGTTCTGGCACGTGTGACTTCCTCGGCTCGTTCTTCCGGTGTTCCTTCGATAGCTACTTATATTATGGAGCGGAGAACATATCCCGGTTAAAGGTAGATGATACCCATCTCTTAATTTCGGAGCTTTTGTACAGTATTGCTGTCCTATTAGACGTCGTTTGAAGCTAGTATACGAGTGCTTGATGGTTGCTTCTCGTGTAGCGACCACTAACTTTTCAGGTAGACCCTCCCTTCATTAATCTAGAATCGATGAAAGCTAGATCTATTATAAACGACCTTTCCATCTAGCTAAAAGTAGGAGTGGTCCCGGTGTTAGCAATCTCCAGCTCCAATATCGCAAGGGCCTCGAGGAATGTATGATCACGAGTGTTGGTTTTCATACTGCCCCATTCTGTCGCCCAAGCATTAAATTACATTCCAATGACTATTAGGGATCGAGAAAATCTCGCACTGGTGACAATGACATCAAGGGATCCCAGAAACTCGTCCATCTTATCACTGGGTGGTAGGTAGCAACTGTATCTTCTTATATCCGCCACCTACACCCAGGTAAAATTGAGAAGGTAAGCGGCCATTTTTCCGGATACATGCAAATTTCTACATACCCAGATGGCCGCTCTGCCAGTAGCATCACTCACCCAATTCGATTCAGTGGGAACCTTGTATTCCTCACTGAAGATAAAAATGTCAGCATGCTCTTCTTTGACCAACTGTGTGATGACTAGTTTTTATTTAGAAAAATAAAATGTGAACAAATTGGGGTTTTTAGGTGGAACTTTCTGCAGGAATAAAAAGTAAAATAAAAATAAAAATTGTCAATTTGTAATATTTAAAAAAAAAACTGATGCTGTTCGAATTGTATTAAAATTAGCTTTCTTTCTGTATACAGTTATTTTGACTCAAAGGTATGCTTATTTAATGTCGACCTCAAATGGAAAAGTATACATTTTCGGTACTTTTTATAGCTCATAACTTCAGTCTTCCACAACTTTTTGATACTAAAATTTGGGTGAAGTTCGGATATTATAGGATATTTTGTAGATACATACTAACAACTGAAAATATTTATTTTTTCGCAATGTGCAAATATGCATACTTTCGCAATACTTATCGGATTACTATAAATTTTAGAAGTCGCGTATTTGGACAAATATGACAGTTAACTTCAATTTATAAGTAATTTTAAAATCATCAAAATATTTATGTGTATATATTAACGGTTTCTCCGAATGAAATACTTTATTTTAGAATAAAGTAGGCCTATTGTACTCTTTGTCCACTATTGTTGGTGGAATTTCCCAGAGCACGACCTTTTAAAACAATTAAAGGCGTTTCGTTCTCGATCTCCAGCTTGGACTCCTCAGTAAGGAACTGAAGATCTTACCTTAGACGCCTGTCGCAAGATGAACCGCGACTCCAGCAAGATGTTCCGCGACTATATATATATAGAAAAGAGACGACGATCTCTCCAACGAGTGTAGAGAGATAGTCGTCTCCATCTGGTGGTGGGAAAAACCACCAGTTAGAGTGCGATGTATTAGACCGAGTCGCAAGTTATTTGAAACAAAATGAATTTATCGTTCGTAAATATATATATATATATATATATATATATGTGTATATAATAACTACTTTATTCTAAAGTAAAGTATTTCGTTCAGACAGACCGTTATTATAAACACACACACATATATATATTTACTTTATATATTTTCTTTTATTATTCATAATTTGATAAATTCATTTTGTTTATCAGAATATTATTTTAAAGAAATCTTAATTATTTTTGTTACCTGATATCCATTATGAAAATTATCATACATTTTTTCTATTTATAAATTGTAATAGACCACATAGTTGCTGATATTTTTTAATGTAATTATTAGAGAAAAGTATGGCTTTGTTAATTGCAGGTCTTTGACTACGAATCTATTTTGTTTTGTAAACTATATTTATGATTTTTCAGTAATCTTGGGTAGGTGGACTTACAAGAAATACTGTTTTCTGGTACGCAAATATGAAAGAATTTATGTGAAATTTTATCTCAAAGACTGTTTGAAGAAAGTTCTACGCAGTTAATGGTAAATTGTAAAAAAATTATGCTTTAGGTTAAATGGTGATAACTCATTAACAATTACAGACAGATACTCAAACTCATATTTGAGAAAAAGTTGAGATAATAGCTGCGATTTAATAACATCGAAGTTC
Source organism: Theocolax elegans (assembly GCA_026168455.1). Lineage (NCBI taxonomy): Eukaryota > Metazoa > Arthropoda > Insecta > Hymenoptera > Cerocephalidae > Theocolax > Theocolax elegans. The sequence goes on along the minus strand of CM047429.1, from coordinate 13,659,986 downwards.
GTATGTTTTTATTTAGTGGAAGGTTATGTAAAAAATTAAGAAAAACAAAATTTTTGCCTAAAAAGTCCATACAATTTCGTTTGATTCTAATTTCTTCCATAACTTTTGACCAAATTAAAGTATACGAGCTTTTTTTCAAATCGTATCTACTTAAACTTAACTTTTTGATAAATATGAGTTTGAATGTCTATCTCTAATTAATGCTAAAGATATTAGTAATTAAACTGAAGCATAGTTTTTTTACAGTTTACCATTAATTTCGTGGTTGCGTAAATTTCGACAAACAGCCTATGTGATTGAATTTCACATGAATTTTTTCATTTTTCTATACCAGACAACTGTTCTCAAAGTTGCAAATAACCCGTGATCCGGAGGATAAAAGTGTCTCCACCTCAGAACCCCTCCTTCTCAGTATACACAAACTTTGCAAAGAAAATCATAATAAGTGAATATAAACTAGGGGGGCAAGCCCCCCCGCGCGCTGCGCGCCCCAACCCCCCGCGTGCTACACGTTTCTAATTCTCACACGGAAAGAAATTTTTGCATGATACATACCCAAAAATTTGACACATTTACATCACAACATATATTTGGAAACATATAATACCACAACATAAATCTGTATTGACCAAGATAGTTATCCCTTATTTCCAATATAATGTTGCTTCCGGTGTTCCAAAACTTTCGAATAATTTATGCAAAAATTGTAATTACTACTATTTCGCAGTATCAGGAAATCCTCTAATACAACGGTTGTTAACGCTGCTTTCCATTAATGGTCGTAATAAACGCCGACTAGTGACGTAACACATATTAAAAAACGTTTTACAAATGCGATTTCACCGTTCAAGCGCCCAAACTTGGATTGCCACATGTAAAAGAAACTGTATAACCTCTTGGCTCGATCATTGGCATGTATGATTTCAAATTTGGGCACGTGAGATGCCCAAGGTTGGAATAGGTACAACTGAGGAGTATGAACTTCACTAGCTGAGGAAGGGTAACGAGAACACGAACAACGAGGGTGCAATTCACCTCACTCCCAAATTTTTTTTTGCTTAATATAATTATTAATTTATTTTAGTTGTAAATAATAATTTAATTATATAATGATCAATTACCCTATAATTCTAAGCTCCCCTCCAGGGGTTAAAACTTATATATAAGTTCCGATATAAATATGAGTACATGTCACGGTAGCCGTGAGCGCTAAGGCGTATGCATTGTACAGTAACCATGGGGTGTCGTGTTCAAATCTTGAGACTCAAATTTTTTTTTATGTATCTAATACTTTTATTTCATAAATTCCATATATAATAACTATTTTAGTAATTAATTATGTAACATATTTTACACTATTGATTATTGAAATAATTATTTATTGAATCTATGTAATAGAAATGTTAGATATTTTTGTGTTAAACATTTAAGTTATTTTTAATTTTTATTTTTAGATTTAATTATTTTTATAAATTTATATATTTTGAATATAAAAATTTTTATTGTTTTTATAAATTTTTTTATTATGTCACATAACCAATTATTGATCACTTAAGGCGATCAGTCACTTTTACACAGTAAGTTTTTGGTAATGGAGTCTAATCATTATATATATTTTGATACATACGATAAATATAAGTCTTAATCTTACTTTTAGTGCTTTAAAAAATAGTAATAAAATAACTGCTCTTTTAAAAATAAGACACAAAATAAAAAAAATCAAATTTACCAATTTCTGATCATTATTATTCGGATTTTGCCAATTCCAGATCAAACGATTAACCAACTGTTGATCATTATAATCTTTAAATTATTTTTAGGTGAAAGGACCACGAATAAAAGGAATAAATTCGCGGTACGTTTACCTCGGCCGCTCCTGAAACGGAGAGGGCGGTATTCGGGATAACGGGAATAACGTACGCCGGTAATCAATAATTAAAGTCGTACTCGGATATTGATTACATATGAATTTTATTCAAGATAAAGAAATATAAATAAAATTTAACATAGAACAAAGAAATAACAAAAGCCGTATATAGGCCGCGTGAGGTCTCGCGACGAGGTGTAACCAACGGGGTTACTCGTACTTTCTCTCTTTCTAGCACGCGTACGCGGTCGCCCGTAAGCTTCCTCGCCGTCGCGCACGGGCGAGATCCGCCGATCCCTAACTTAAAGATATAGCCGTAAAGAGAGAGTCTTTACGGCTTCGGGGGCTCGCGAGTGGTGCACCACGTACCTTATCTCCCCGTCGATGCGCTTGGCTTCGCCTGTTTCCCTTCTCTCCGTCGGGCTCTGGCGCGCGGCAACTTCGCCGTCCTCGCAGTTTCCTGGGAGTCGCTGGAGCTGTGCGCTCGACAACAGCACACTCACTCTACAAAATCACTCGTTCTTCACGGCGCGAAACACAGAACCCGAGCAAGAATCCGCGATAACGATTCTTTTTCTCTTGCCACGAATTAGCAAGGAAGGCGTTACCGGCGACGTGTCCATGCGCGATGATTCGCATAAACTGTCTATATTCTCCTCAGTCAGCTTGCGCGTCGGACCATTATTAGTCCTTACGCGGCTTACGCGCGGGCTTTCCCGATCACCTACGAGCTTTTCCGATCGTCACTCGCGCTCGTTATAAGGTACAGCTTCATACGCTTAAGAGTATGTAGCTTACCTTTACACCCCCCTCCCATATTCCACGTACACTGGATCTGAGATTCGCGGGTGAAAGATCGGGAGAGGGCTCGGATGCCCAATCTTTGACCACGGAACTTCTGAGATCTAGTCGTCCCCAACGAGCTAGGGGCTCTCATTTTGCTTGTTCCGTGGCAGAGGAGAGTTTAATTCAAAAGGAGCCTTCAGAGATGGGTGTCGGCTGCTAGCTTTGGTACTGTCCGGGTATTCCCTTATTTTGGGTTCTTCCTTGGAGGACCCCTACCACGCTTCCGTTCTGATTGACTAACGCTAGTGCGCGGTTCTATGGCCCTGTTCGAACGACCACCCTAACGGTTTTCCGCGGACGACCCCTTCCCTTTTTCGGCGGAACGCTCGCTGTGGGCCTCGGCTTCCCGCTGGGAGCGGCCGGAGAGTACATTTTTTCGTTTGGGGTGTCTTCGCTCGCAGGAGGCGGGTCGCTCGTCGCCTCTTTGTCCATCGTCGGTTGGGCGACGTCGTCTACTTCGGCCAGAGGCATTCCATTGTCGGGCACGTAGGGTTTGAGATGTTCGGCGTGCATCATCTCCTCGTCGCCTTGCCCGTCCTGAATAACGTACGTGTTTGAGCCTTTTGTCTGGACAACTACGTATGGGCCTACATACTTTGGTGCCAACTTAGAGGTTGTCTTGTCAGCGCTGGAAGACTGGACCCTGTTCTTTTTCCAAAGAAGATCGCCTATCTTAAAGTTTCGACGCCCGGCGTTGAAATATACGGCTTGTCTCGCTTGAGCCGCGGCGGTATTCTCGGAGGCCATTTTGTGCAATTCGGTTAGCCAGGACAGTCTCTCAGACCAGTCCTGGAGCCGCTGCTGATCAAACCGTTCTTGTGCGAGCTCTTCTTGCTCTCGCCGATCCGAGCTAGGTGGCTCTGGCTGTCGACCGTAGTTCAACATTGCCGGGCTCCACCCTGTCGAGCTTTGAACCGTTGTGTTTATCGCAAACACTAATTCCGGTAGCTTTTCGTCCCAGCTGGTATGCTTTTCCTTGATGTACGAAGCTACCATTGTCTTAAGCGTGCGGTTCGACCTTTCTACGGGGTTTGCTCGAGGGTGGTAAGGAGGTGTCGTCGTATGGTACACTCCCTTCTCTTTGAGATAGTCGTCGACCATCTTGTTTTTGAACTCGGTCCCATTATCGAAGTGAAATACTTCCAGCGTGCCGAAACGCATGAGGACACGCTCGTGTAATTTCTTTACTATGGTCTTTGCGTTTGCTTTTCTAATTGGGACCGCTTCAATCCAGCGCGTAAATAAGTCCTGGAAGACTAGAATGTACTCGAATCCGTGGATAGAGCGAGGTAATGGTCCAGTCACATCACCTGCGACTACCTGCCAAGGTCTTTTGACTACTCTACGGCCCATTAGGCCTCTAGGCGGTTGCTGCTCTACCTTACACTGCTGGCAGATTTGACATTTCCGCACGTAGTCACCTACCTCTACATAGTATCGAGGCCAATAGTATAATCTGGCAACCCTTGCGAAAGTCTTTTCGCGACCTAAGTCACCAGCAGTTGGATCGTCGTGACATTCTCCGTACCCGTTATAATATAGTAAAAGATGTATTATAATAATAATAAATCGTTAATCAATTTGCTTTATTTTATTTTTATATTTATTCTCTTTTTTTATTTTCTTATCTTTATTTTTCTTGTTTTATTTACCTATTTAAGTAATTTTTCAATAACATGCAACAAATAAAATATTTAAACAATAAAAATCTCTTTTTTTATTCTTTTTAATCTTTTTTTTTAGGATATCCTCCTGCGCAAAAAAATTTACATAAAAATTTAGTTAAAAAGGTAGCTATTATCAGATAAATTTTCAATTACAATATTTAAACGAACAATTGTTTTTGTAGATCAATGTGAAATATTTAAGTTTGAATGTCGGTTTGACTGTTTACCTCCAATTATTTTGGAGTTATATCCTTCGGCTATTCCTAACAGCATTCAACGTTGTGGAAACGTTGTACCAACATTAATTTACCAACATTCCAAAGTTGTTATGAAAGTTGTGGCAATGTTGGAGAAACGTTGCTGTAACGTGGGAAATTTCCGCTAATATTTTGGAAATTGCCGCGATGGGTGGAAACCAACGTTGAAACAACGTCTAAGTAACGTTGAAGAGCAACGAACATTTCCCACGTGGCAACTTTCATAACGTTGGAATGTTGCTAAAATAACGTCGACACAACGTTGTCACAACGTTGGCATCTTCAATTTAATACTTAATTAAATATTCCGGTAATAATAATTAAATTTCGTAATAATTATTTCGAAAAGCTAAATAAAGCTAAGTCACAGAGAATTTTTCTATTAAAATGAAGACGGTTCGATTGGCTACCAATACATTTAAAAAACATACGAAATAATTTGAAACACATCACATTCATCAGTAATACTGCAAAAAATATAATACAAAATGATATAATTCATCTTCAAAATAAAATGTTAAAAGCAGAAATAGTTGATGTAAACATCCACATTTCTTATATTAACAAAAATATTAATTACATTAAAAATATACTAGAGAACAAAATAGAAAAAACAATTATAGAAGAATTTGTTTTAAGACAATAAGTTAGAACCAATGTAATAAAAAGAAAGTTAGATGTAGTACATAAGAAAAAATTCGATAAGTTATATAATTGTAAAATTGAAAACAATGGTAATAAGCGGACTAATTTCTCAAATAATTGTGATCTTCAACAGAATAGAATCACTACAAATAATAAGTGGTTTGTTAATTTGACTAATAAAAATATTCCAGATGAGGTTAATGATATAGTAAGTTTAGGACAAAAATATAGTACAAGTAACAGTTTTGACAAACATACAATAATTGAAACCATAAAAAATGTAGAACAATTATTTGAGAATAATGAGTTTTCCCAGGAAACTGTCAATTTTATTAGAGAAAATGTTACAAATTGCATAACGAATAGCTTCAAAAAAACTGAACACATTAAGTATGAAGATAGATTGTTTGCACAGAGATTGAATCAAACAAAAAAATTTTTAAGAAATAACAAAGATATATTTTTTACATTTGCTGACAAAGTTAATGTCACAGTTGCTATAGAAACTCAGACTTATAAAGAAAAAAATGAAGAAATTAATATCTGTTAAAAACACGTATCGTCAAATTATGAAAAATCCATTAAACAAACTCCAAAAAGATACACACGCAATAATGAAAAAATGGAATGAGTTAAAGTTATTAGATAAAAAATACCATAGGAATGAAATAATACAAACTGATACAACGTTACCAACAATTTATGGGCTGCCAAAGATACACAAGAAGGATGTACCATTAAGGGCTATTGTATCTTGTATTGGTAGCACCACATATAAACTATCCAAAATTGTGGAAAAAATGATCACAAATAAAAAATAGTGTCGAATCAATTAAAAAACTTAGCAACTGTGACATTCCTGCAAATCTACATTATATTAAAGTTATCTTTTTGAGCGATTTTGTAAAAACTCCCCTATTCTTGCGAAAAATACTTAAAGCATATATATTTTATGATAAATATGTGTAACATAAGTTAATGCTTCATATTACTGACAAAAAAATTATTATTGTAATTACTAACAAGGAGGGGTTCCACCTTCCGGTAAACAGATTATGTTGCAACTTTGAGAGCTGTTTTCTGGTACCCAAATATGAAAGAATTCATATGAAATTCAATCTCATAGGCTGTTTGACGAAAGTTATACGCAGTTAACGAAAAATTGTGAAAAAAATATGTTTAAACTTAATCGCCAATAACTCGGAAAGAAATATACGCAGATACTCAAACTTAAATCCATTAAATAGTTGAGATCAAGTAGATATAGTTTAAAAAAAAAGAAGCTCAAATATCTCAATTTGGACAAAAGTTATGGAAAAAATAAGAATTAGATAAAATTTTAACGAAAATTTAGTATTAAAATTTGATAGACTTTTTAAGCAAATATTTCGTCTAATTCTTATTTTTTCCATAACTTTTGTTCAAATTAAGATATTTGAGCTTCTTTTTTTTAAAACTATATCTACTTGATCTCAGCTATTTCATGGATTTAAGTTTGAATATCTGCGTATATTTCTTTCCGAGTTATTGGCGATTAAGTTTAAACATATTTTTTTCACAATTTTTCGTTAACCGCGTATAACTTTCGTCAAACAGCCTATGAGATTGAATTTCATATGAATTCTTTCATATTTGGGTACCAGAAAACAGCTCTCAAAGTTGCAACATAATCTGTTTACCGGAAGGTGGAACCCCTCCTTGTAAGTGATATTAAAAAAAAACGATAAATTATAATGTCCGTCCGTCCGTCCGACAAACATCATCTTGGCGTGAGAGAGAATGAGACAGAGCGAAAGAGACAGTGAGAGGAAGAGATAGGGAGACAGATAGAGAGAGACAGAGAGAATGAGAGATAGATAGAGAGAGAGCGAGAGGGAGAATGAAAGATAGAGAGAAAGAGAGAGAGAGAATAAGAGAGAGAGAATGAAAGATAGAGAGAAAGAGAAAGAGAATAAGAGAAAGAGAATGAAAGATAGAGAGATAGAGAGAGAGAGAATAAGAGAGAGAGAATGAAAGATAGAGAGAAAGAGAGAGAGAGAATAAGAGAAAGAGAATGAAAGATAGAGAGATAGAGAGAGAGAGAGAATAAGAGAGAGAGAATGAAAGATAGAGAGAAAGAGAGAGAGAGAATAAGAGAAAGAGAATGAAAGATAGAGAGATAGAGAGAGAGAGAGAATAAGAGAGAGAGAATGAAAGATAGAGAGAAAGAGAGAGAGAATAAGAGAGAGAGAATGAAAGATAGAGAGAAAGAGAGAGAGAATGAAAGATAGAGAGAAAGAGAGAGAGAATAAGAGAGAGAGAATATCTCTCTCTCTCTCTCTCTCAGCTCAGCTCGCGCCACAAAAACGCACGTTGTGGGCACGAAGTTGAAACCGTGGGTTACGCTCGAGGTTCGTAGTTTGATTAAGGAGAAGAGGCGAGCGTTTCGCATCGCCAGGCGAAGCAGCGATCCGCGCGACTTTGCTATCAGCCAGTCCGACCCAATTTCGCTTCATGGTTTAACTGATGTATTTAACTTCGCCCCGGTCTGGACACATAGTCGGTTTTGCTTTGATTGTGTTAGTGTGGACCATGTTAGCTTGGCGCTTGGGAGGGCGACCTCGAGGGCGACGGGTGTCGATGGTATATCTGTTCCGATGCTTAAGCTCTCGGACTCGTCCATCCTGGAGCATTTGGCGAGTGTCTTCGATGCCTCGCTTCGATCGGGATACTTTCCTTCGCAGTGGAAGAGAGCGCTGCTGTGCCCGCTGGCAAAGTCTAGTGTGTGCAGTAGCGTTGCCGACACTAGACCTATAGCGAGATTGTGCGAGGTGTCGAAGCTGCTTGAGCGCGTCGTACACGGACAACTTTCGAGTTATCTGGAGGGGAACGATCTCTTGTCATGCAGGCAGGCCGGATTTCGTCGGGGCCACAGCACTCAGACGGCGCTGCTCGGGGTGTTGGAGGATGTGCGCAGGGGTATTGACCAGCGTAAGGTTACTCTACTAGTTCTGTTTGATTTTTCTAAAGCTTTTGATACGGTCCCCCATTGCGCGCTCCTTCGTAAGCACCGGGCGGTTGGCTGTTCTGATTTAGTTATCTGCTGGTTTTTCTCGTATCTTCGGGGCCGCACGCAGGCTGTCGAAGGGGAAGGGGGCGACCGATCGGCCTGGGCTGTGGTTCATGCGGGTGTCCCTCAGGGCAGTTTCTTGGGGCCCCTTTTATTTTCTATTTTTATTAATGACCTGCCTGCGGTCCTGGAGCATGCGAGCTGTATGATGTTTGCTGACGATATGCAGCTTTACTATTCCTTTCTGCCTCCGGAGTTCGGCCTGGCTGTTAAGAGGGTGACTGGGGATGCGGGGGCGGTTGCGAGATGGGCCGCGTTGAATGGTCTGACGCTTAACGTTTCCAAGACCAAGGTTATATTGTTGGGTAGTCAGTCTTACATTTCTAGATTTGATCTTGGGGACGTCGCCAAAGTGTGTGTGAATGGAGTGCCGCTACCTTACAAAAGCGCTGTTAAATCGCTGGGGGTGTGGATTACGCCGACAATTGACTGGTCAAAGCATGTTCTGTCAATCTCGCAAAGTGTCCATGGCGTTTTGCATACTCTTCGATTCTTTAGGAAGGCTTTGTCCAGACGGTCGAGGAAGTAGTACTTGGACTATGCGTGTGCGGTCTACAGTGACGTTGATCGTACGCGTGAATTAAAGCTCCAGAGATTGATTAATGCGTGCGTGCGTTTCGTCTGGGGTAACATACCTAGACGGGCCCACGTCACGCCTTACCGCTTGGAGATGGGCTGGCTGTCGGCGGGGCTCAGGAGATCATATCTTGCTGGCTCTCTTGCATTTAAGATTATCTCATCTTCATCTCCACCATACCTTTCTAATCATTTCGTGCAGTCCGATTCACGTCCTGATGTCCGTACCTCCTCCCGATTTCAGCGGCGACCTCTCACCTACCATCCGCCCCGGACCGAGGCGCTGAATCGGTCTTTTACCATTTTAGCTTCTAAACTTCTCAATGACTTCTCTGACCTTACCTTTGATCTCGACCATTTTCACTCTTTTCAACATCGCTTGCGAGATTATCTATCTGGGCTTGACCGGCAGTCATGGGCTCAACGCGTGGAAGAGGAGGGTATTGTTGTGCGTGAAACTCCGTCATGGTAGGACGCATACGTATGGTTCTGGTGACACCAGCTGATGTCTTATATGCACCGTTTTATTGTGTTATTGCTTTATTATATTGCTTTATTATATTACTTAGCTTAAATTTAGTTGGACTAGAATGGGTCGGAAACGGCAATTGGCAATCGTATCTCTACTTTTATCGTTTACTTCAATTGTATCTGTTTTGTTTTATTGCACGATTTTACTATACTGTACTGCCTCGATTCTAACGAGTCTAATGTTGCGCCTGTATTTATGTAATTATGTAATCTCTATTTATATTTATATGCTCACGTATTGCGTCATTGCGCTCTAAAATAAGCTTTACCTATAATCAAGACTGACTGTTACATACTTATTTATTTATCTACTTCTTGCGTTCACTTGGTTGCGTCTATTTTATTGTATTTTTAAGAGTATTGTACTTTTGAGCGCTATTGTACTTAATGTTTTTAAACTGTAATCTGTGCTACTTTGGGGGCTGGCCCCCGTAGCCTAATAAATTTATCAATCAATCAATCAATCAATCTCTCCCTCTCTCTCTCTATCTATCTCTCTCTCTCTCTCTCCATCTATCATTCTCTCTCTATCCATCTCTTTATCTCTTATTCTCTCTCTCTCTCTCTCTCTTTATTTCTCATTCTCTCTCTTTATCTTACTCGCTCCCACTCGATCACTCTATCACTTTCTCTCTCATTCTTGCTCTCGCTCTCTATCTCCCATTCACTCTTTCTTATTCTCTCTCTCTGTCTCACTATCTTTCATTCACTCTCTCTTATTCTCTCTCTTTCTCTCTATCTTTCATTCACTCTCTCGTATTCTCTCTCTTTCTCTCTATCTTTTATTCTCTCTCTCTCACTCTCTCTCTATCTCTCCCTCTCTCTCTCTCCCTCTCTCTATCTCTCATTCTTGCTCTCTCTCTCTCTCTCTCTTTCTACCTCCCTCTCCCTCTTCACCTATCATTCTCTCTCTATCTCTCCTTCCATTTATCATTCTCTCTCTATCTCTCTATCTCTCTCTGTTTATCTATCTCATTCTATCTCTCTCTCTCTCATTCTCTCTCTCTCTCTATCTCTTTCTCTCTCATTCTCTCTCTTTATCTATCTCATTCTGTCCCTCTCAATCTCTTACCCATTCTTTATCTCTCTCCCTCACTCTCTATCTGTCTCCCTAACTCTCCCTCTGTCTCCCTCACACTCCCTCATTCTTACTCACTCTCGCCCTCTCACAATCCCTCATTCTTACTCACTCTCGCCCTCTCACAATCCCTCATTATTACTCACTCTCACTCTCGCACTCCCTCGCTCTCCCTCAATCTTACTCGCTCCCATTTATTCTCTCTCTCTTTCTCTCTATCTTTCACTCTCTCTCTCTCTTTCTCTGTATCTTTCATTCTCTCTCTCTTTCTCTCTATCTTTCATTCTCTCTCTCTTATTCTCTTTCTCTTTCTCTCTATCTTTCATTCTCTCTCTCCCTCTATCTCTGTCCCTCTCTCTCTCTCTCCATCTATCATTCTCTCTCTATCTCTCCTTCCATCTATCATTCTCTCTCTCTATCTCTCTTACTCTCTATCTTATTCTCTCTCTCTCTCTCTCTCTCTTTTTGTACTCACGCGACTAACTTGAGTTTTAGTGCAAAACATATTGGACGTCCGCTGTCTACAGTTTGTACCTATTAAATTAGATGCATATATACTGTAGACAGTTGTCTGCAAATTAAGAAATTAAGTTGCAATAATCTTGGAGGTTAGCTGGAGAAATCTGCGAGCGGCAAAAATCAGGCGGCAGTTTGCGGAGTACGACTAACGCGCAAGGACTACACAGAGATGTGTAATCTCTGTAATAACATTACTCATACTAACTGTTTCGAGGTCGTGCCGGGCTCGTCCGAGCGGCGCTGTTGTAACCTTGCGAAAACGCGATCGAACTAGTTACAGCTTCGAACGACATGAGGGCGCCACCGCCTGGGTTACCGCGCCAGTCTGTCGTGACCGACAGTGCCGCGTCGGCGACCACGCCTACCCCTACCACCTCTCACGCTAAGAGAGTAGCCTCGCCCCCGTCGCCATCAATGTCGCAGGTTGCGAAGCAACCTCGCGGCGCTCCGCCCACTGTACCCAATCAGGCGGCACACGACGCACCAAGCGACTCCGTAACAATGGCAGTCGATTTACCACCGTGGTTGGACGCATTTACCCAGAGTTTGCGGGAATACTTGCGTAGCGATATAAAATCAGTGTTGGATGTCGTAAATCGTGTCGAGGGCAAAGTTGACGAGGTAAAGACGGAAATTAAAGAATTAAAAACGAAGGTAAATGAGATCGAGGAAGAAATGGATGTGAAGTTTACGGCTATTGATGCGCGTATAGATAAACTAGAAGACCGGGTCAGCAGCTTAGGAAAAAGCAATAAAGATGTAATTGCAGTGTCCCAACCTCCATCATTATTTGGTGTGCTGAAACTGCCGAATCTAAGCAGTCAAGTAATTGATTTTCGTCCTTGGACTCCGCGATTAAAACCAAACCCGACGGGCTCTCCTGCGGCACCGATGCTCACTCAAGGCTTGGTGGTTAAAATGTCATCAGTAACATCCAGAGATGCGGTTATTGAAAAGACTCGACTCCTGAAGGGACAAAAGACGCGGGATATTTTTGGTAAAGGTGGATAAAATGCTCTATTTGTCAGGCCCCTTTGGCCGAAGCCCGTTTTTGAGCTATGGCAAGCGGCCATACGTAAATCGAGAGAGCTGGGCTATGCGAGGCCCATAGTTTTAGATTTAATAGTTTTTATGCGTGAGGTGAGGGATGGACCGTTGATGCGTATAAGTTCGGAAGCAGATTTTATTAACTTCCCTTCTCTCTCTCCAACTCACACCAAGTGAGATGGGGCTGGTCGGGCCAAATCATCGAAACCATCAAAATCATCGAAGTCACTTTCCATTTTTCACTCTAATATAAATCGTCTAAAAACACATTTTGTATTTATCGAAGCATTAGTTCATCTAGCCTCTCATGATGTCATGGCGATTACCGAAACCTTCCTTACAAGTCACGATTCTTCGGAAATTATTAAACTGCCGGGCTACGTATTGTATCGATTGGATCGTGAGGGTAAGGAAGGGGAAGGTGTTGCGGCATATGTGCGTGAGGATTTTGGGGTAAAAATCATCGCGCACTCTGAACCTATCTTTTTGAATGCTCCGAAGTATCTGGTGCTATGTTTGACAGGTAAAACGGTTTCAATGGTTCTAGCAATTGTTTACCGTAGGCCTTCGACCGCTTATCCCACGGAATTTTTTGAGGTATTGTCAGACATACTACCATGATACAAATATGTCATGGTCACTGGGGATTTCAACATTGACATGAATTCTGCCAGTGCCATGGCAAGCAGGTCTAGAGCAAATCTGATGGCTCTGGGACTTTCACTCATCCAGTCAGAGGCAACGCATCACGCGATGGCATCAAGTGGGCCATCTCACACGTGGTTAGATCTCTTCCTCATTCGTGAACCAGTACCTGAACATGAATACATTAAGACGTCGGATCCTTTCGCAGCTGGACATGATGCCATCAGTATCTCTATTCGGATTGAAAATGAGCAGCCTCAAGTAATTGGTAAACGAAATTTGGAGGGGGTCAACCTTCATAATCTCGCAACTACATTCGAATCATGCATAACCTCCTCTTCCTCATCGAAATCGTTCCCTCATCCTTGGCCTGACCAGTCTGAACTCATGGATATGTCTCTGAATAATCATCAACCTAGTCCGTATTCACATCGAGTTCATTCATCTAATAATATTCATAGCACTATTTCATCTACATTATCATCTTTATGCAACTCAATTTTAACAACTTTGGACCTGTTAGCGCCTGTAACATTTCACACCATCAAAACAAACCACAAACCCTGGATTTCTCGGGAAATCAAAGAAAGTATTAAAGCCAGAAATGCAGCTTTTAATAGATTTCGTGCTTCAGGTTTTGTTGAAGGGTCTTAGAAATCAGGTTTCGAATACTGTCTAAACTAAGCTAAATTGTCACTATTCTTCAGTTTCAAATCATATCTCCTTCTTTTCATTTCTCTGTTATAACCGCGAAAGAAGTTCAGCGTGCAATTCGGGGAGCGTCCTCAAGAGCAGTGGGGATTGATGGCATATCCGTTGAAATGATTAAGTTATTAGAGCCTCAATTAACACTGCACCTTGTTGATCTCTTTAATAATATGCTCTCAGTTGGCTATTTTCCGGAGAGCTGGAAAAGGGTATCACTGTTCCCATTGGCGAAATCAAGCAGAGTAGAGTCGTGCTCAGATACAAGACCGATTGCGAAACTCTGCGAACTCTCGAAAATCTTGGAGAGACTTATACATAATCAGTTGTCTGAATATCTTGTGAAAAATCATATTCTCGTTGACAGATAAGCGGGTTTTCGCAGGGGGCACAGTACCCAGACAGCACTCCTGGGTGTCCTGGATGACGTTAGAAGAGCCATCGATGCTAGAAAGATCACGATTCTCGTCCTGTTTGACTTCTCTAAGGCATTCAATACTGTGCCTCATGGTAAACTTATGCAAAAACTGTGTGAGATTGGATGCTCTGACAACGCATTAAGTTGGTTTTATCGGTATCTTGTAGATCGCATGCATGCAGTGGTGAGTGAGACGGGCGTGTTATCGGACTGGCTCGAGATAAATGCGGGAGTGCCTCAGGGCAGTGTTCTTGGCCCGATACTCTTTTCCATCTATATCAAAGATTTGCCTAAAGTTCTTTCACACAGCGATTATATGCTGTTTGCCGATGACGCCCAGGTCTACCATTCGTTTTTTCCGTCAGAATTAGAAGCAGGGGTACAACGTATCACGCAAAATGTAAATGCGATAGCCCTATGGGCTCACACGAACGGATTAAAGCTAAATGTAAAAAAGACGAAGGTTATGATTCTGGGTAGTCAGGCTTTTTTATCACGTATCGACTTGAACACTGCCCCGAAGGTAGAATTGGGAGCGGATCTCTTAAATTATGAATGTGAGGTTAAATCGCTTGGGGTCATGATCTCTCCCTCTCTGGATTGGTCAAAGCAGGTACTAACTATCTCGCGTCGCGTACATGGGGTTTTGCACTCATTGCGATATTATAAAAAGACGTTGTCTCGAGGTCTTAGGAAAAGTCTGGTTGAGGCTCTGATTTTTCCGCATTTTGACTATGCGTGTGCGGTGTTTAACGATGTTGACCAGACCAGAAATCTGAAACTACAAAGACTGCTAAATGCTTGTGTCCGATTCGTGTGGGGGGACATAGCAAGGAGGGAACATGTAACTCCTTATAGGTTAAGTCTCAGGTGGTTATCAGTTGAGTCCAGACGCTCATACCTCATTGGCTCACTTGCATACAATATCATTGCTCATAACTCACCCACATATCTGGCAAATCATTTTATAAATATAAATACCCTCTCTCATAATCCTCGTACCTCTACTCGTCATCCTTCAAAATTGCTACATTATCTTCCCCCTCGTACAGAGTCTTTGAATAAGTCTTTTGTCATCACCGCATCTAAAATCATCAACGAATTTCCTACATTTTCATTCGACACTTCATCTATCACTCATTTCAAAAATATATTACTCGATCACCTGTTTGGACTTGACAAAACTGCCTGGGAAAATAGAGTGCGAAATGAGGGCTTAACACCTCCTCAGATCGCTCACCTCAATCTAGACTAACAAGGGAAGTACATGACCTCCGGGAAACGGATCTCATCCTAACATTGGTATGTCTTTTATAATATAAAAATATGAAGAAAGCCAAGTTATCTCTTGCCAATGGCCACTTTTACGGAAGTTATTCGACATCCAATAATAATAGCAGTAAAAAATACTTCCAATTTGGTCGCTTATAACTCGAAAACAAATTAAGATAAACAATCGAACTAAAAACCAGAAGAAAGCTGAGTTCAAGTAGATATGGTTTAAAAAAAAGAAGCTCAAATTGCTTAATTTGAAGCAAAGTTATGAAAAAAATAAGAAATTGAAGATTATTAAGCCAAAATTTAATATGAAAAATTTATTGTTTCTTTTGACCTAATAGTCTTCAATTTCTTATTTTCTTCATAACTTTGCTTCAAATTAAGCAATTTGAGCTTCTTTTTTTTCAAACCATATCTACTTGAAGTCAGCTTTCTTCTGGTTTTTGGTTCGATTGTTTATCTTAATTTGTTTTCGAGTTATAAGCGACCGAATTGGAAGTATTTTTTACTGTTATTATTATTGGATGTCGAATAACTTCCGTAAAAGTGGCCATTGGAAAGAGATAACTTGGCTTTCTTCATATTTTTATATTATAAAAGACATACCAAAGTTAGGATGAGATCCGTTTCCCGGAGGTCATGTACTCCCCTTGTAAGTCTTTTTATTGATGTGTAATTATTATATTTGTACTTAAATTATTTATTTATTATTGTATATATTATATTTTATTACTGGGTAAATGCGCAATATGCTTAAAATCAGCTAAACTGATATTGTTATAGAACTGTTATTATTATTGTTATTGTTTTATATTTTTATTTTTATACACCCTACAGTTTATTATTTTATTATTATTGTAATTAAAATCAAAATGTATTTATATTCTAGTGCCTACGGGGTCTCAACCCCAAGGCCAAATAAAATTTAATCAATCAATCAATCAATCCCTCATTCTTACTCACTCTCTCCCTCTCACAGTCCCTCATTATTACTCACTCTGACTCTCGCACTCCCTCCCTCTCCCTCAATCTTACTCGCTCCCAGTCTCCCACTCTCGCACTCTATCACTCTCTCTATCATTCTCGCTCTCGCTCTCTATCTCCCATTCACTCTTTCTTATTCTCTCTCTCTTTATGTCTATCTTTCAATCTCTATCTTTCATTCTCTCTCTCTTATTCTCTCTCTCTCTCTCTTTCTTTCTATCTTTCAATCTCTATCTTTCATTCTCTCTCTCTTATTCTCTCTCTCTTTTTCTCTATCATACTCTCTATCTTATTGGCTCTCTCTTTCTCTCTATCTTTTATTCTCTCTCTCTTATTCTCTCTCTATCTCTCTTACTCTCTATCTTATTCTCTCTCTCTCTCTTACTCTCTATCTTAGTGTCTCTCTCTCTCTTTATCTCTCATTCTCTCTTCTTATCTATCTCGCTCTCTCTCTCTCTCACTTTATCTCTCATTCTCTCTCTTTATCTATCTCATTCTCTCTCTCTCTCTCTCTCTCTCTCTATCTCTTTATCTCTCATTCTCTCTCTTTATCTATCTCATTCACTTCCTCTCAATCTCTTACCCATTCTCTATCTCTCTCCCTCACTCTCTCTCTCTCTGTCTCCCTAACTCTCCCTCTCTCAAGGCGTACATCTCGCGTATAGACCTAACCACTGCCCCGCGAGTTAAGCTGTTGAACGATTGTCTCCGCTATGAAAACCAGGTGAAATCATTGGGCGTCTGGCTGCTGCCAACTCTGGACTGGTCCAAGTACGTTTTATCAATCTCACAGAGGGTGCGTGGGATTTTACGTTCGTTACGTTTTCATAGACGGGCATTCTCCAGGAATACTCGTAAACACCTTGTCGAAACTTTAGTTTTCCCTCACTTCGACTATGCTTGTGCAGTCTACAATGACTTGGTCCAGACCAGAAATTTAAAGCTCCAGAGACTACTTAACGCTTGCCTTAGATTTGTTTGGGGTAACCTACGTAGGTACGACCACGTGACGCCATATAGATTGAAGCTGGGCTGGTTATCGGTGGAGTCGAGGCGGCTATTTTTCATCAGTACTCTTTCTTACAGCATTCTGGTCCACAACTCACCACATTACCTCTCTGAACATTTTATTAGAATCAATAGCTCCACTGATCAACGTATTTCATCACGTCATCCTCCTGAACCGTTGTCCTATTTACCACCTCGTACCGAATCACTCCATAAGTCATTTGTCATCACTGCCACTAAACAACTAAACTCATACCCTTTTGTATCATTTGATCCGGCTCATTTCAACACTTTCAAATCATTCATCTTTGAACACCTCCTTCGTCTCGACTCCGCCGCGTGGGAAGACAGAGTGAGAAACGAAAATCTTGTCCGTCCCCGTATAAGTGATTTGGGTGATTTGGGTGATCTAAGTTTAATTAGTGAGATAGGCTTTCCTTCTAGCTCGTAATAAACCGTCGCAGTATTTATATTTCTTAAGTTTTTCAAATGTTATACCATTGATTTTTGCGTTTTGCGTTTATTTTTATAACTTTTATTACGTTTTGCGCTTTATTCAATTTTATGTTTTTATCACTGCGCTCTTTTATACTTTTATACTTTTATACATATACTTTTATTTTTACACATTTATTATTATTATTGTTATTTTTATATTGTTATTCGTGTTTGTTATATTATATTATTTTATTATTTACATTGTAATTCAACGCACTGTATATTTTCGTGTTTACGGGGTCTCTACCCCAAAAACCCAATAACATATCATATCATACCATATCTCTCTCCCTCACTCTCTCTCTCTCTGTCTCCCTAACTCTCCCTCTCTCAAGGCGTACATCTCGCGTATAGACCTAACCACTGCCCCGCGAGTTAAGCTGTTGAACGATTGTCTCCGCTATGAAAACCAGGTGAAATCATTGGGCGTCTGGCTGCTGCCAACTCTGGACTGGTCCAAGTACGTTTTATCAATCTCACAGAGGGTGCGTGGGATTTTACGTTCGTTACGTTTTCATAGACGGGCATTCTCCAGGAATACTCGTAAACACCTTGTCGAAACTTTAGTTTTCCCTCACTTCGACTATGCTTGTGCAGTCTACAATGACTTGGTCCAGACCAGAAATTTAAAGCTCCAGAGACTACTTAACGCTTGCCTTAGATTTGTTTGGGGTAACCTACGTAGGTACGACCACGTGACGCCATATAGATTGAAGCTGGGCTGGTTATCGGTGGAGTCGAGGCGGCTATTTTTCATCAGTACTCTTTCTTACAGCATTCTGGTCCACAACTCACCACATTACCTCTCTGAACATTTTATTAGAATCAATAGCTCCACTGATCAACGTATTTCATCACGTCATCCTCCTGAACCGTTGTCCTATTTACCACCTCGTACCGAATCACTCCATAAGTCATTTGTCATCACTGCCACTAAACAACTAAACTCATACCCTTTTGTATCATTTGATCCGGCTCATTTCAACACTTTCAAATCATTCATCTTTGAACACCTCCTTCGTCTCGACTCCGCCGCGTGGGAAGACAGAGTGAGAAACGAAAATCTTGTCCGTCCCCGTATAAGTGATTTGGGTGATTTGGGTGATCTAAGTTTAATTAGTGAGATAGGCTTTCCTTCTAGCTCGTAATAAACCGTCGCAGTATTTATATTTCTTAAGTTTTTCAAATGTTATACCATTGATTTTTGCGTTTTGCGTTTATTTTTATAACTTTTATTACGTTTTGCGCTTTATTCAATTTTATGTTTTTATCACTGCGCTCTTTTATACTTTTATACTTTTATACATATACTTTTATTTTTACACATTTATTATTATTATTGTTATTTTTATATTGTTATTCGTGTTTGTTATATTATATTATTTTATTATTTACATTGTAATTCAACGCACTGTATATTTTCGTGTTTACGGGGTCTCTACCCCAAAAACCCAATAACATATCATATCATACCATATCTCTCTCCCTCACTCTCCCTCTCTCTCCCTCACACTCCCTCAATCTTACTCACTCTCTCCCTATCACAGTACCTCATTATTACTCACTCTGACTCTCGCACTCCCTCGCTCACCCTCAATCTTACTCGCTCCCACTCTCGCACTCTATCACTCTCTCTCTCATTCTCGCTCTCGCTCTCTATCTCCCATTCACTCATTCTTATTCTCTCTCTCTTTCTCTCTATCTTTCATTCTCTCTCTCTTATTTTCTATCTCTTTCACTCTATATATCATTCTCTCTCTCTTTCTCTCTATCTTTCATTCTCTCTCTCTCTCTTATTATCTCTCTCTTTCACTCTATCTTTCATTCTCTCTCTCTTATTATCTCTCTCTCTCTCCCTCTCTCTCTCGCTCTCTCCATATATCATTCTTTTTTTATCTTTCTTTCCATCTATCATTCTCTCTCCCCATCTCGCTATCTCTTTATCTCTCATTCTCTCTCTTCATCTATCTCACTCCCTCTCAATCTCTTACCCATTCTCTATCTCTCTCTCTCACTCCCTCTCAATCTCTTACCCATTCTCTATCTCTCTCTCTCTCACTCTCTCTCTGTCTCCCTAACTCTCCCTCTCTCTCCATCACTCTCCCTCTCTCTCCCTCACACTTCCTCATTCTTACTCACTCTCTCCCTCTCACAGTCCCTCATTATTACTCACTCTCACTCTCGCACTCCCTCGCTCTCCCTTAATCTTACTCGCTCCCACTCTCGCACTCTATCTCTCTGTCTCTCATTCTCGCTCTCGCTCTCTATCTCCCATTCACTCTTTCTTATTCTCTCTCTCTCTTTCTCTCTATCTTTTATTCACTCTCTCTTATTCTCTCTCTTTCTCTCTTTCATTCACTCTCTCTTATTCCCTCTCTCTTTCATTCTCTCTCTCTATCTCTCATTCTCTCCCTTTCTTTATATTTCATTCTCTCTCTTTCTCTCTCCCTCTCTCTCTCCCTCTCTCTATCTCTCATTCTCTCTCTGACTCTCTCTCTCTCTCTATCTGTCTCTATCACTTCCTCTCACTGTCTCTCTCGCTCTGTCTTATTCTCTCATTCTCCGTCCGTCCGTCCGTCCGACAAACATCATCTTGGCGTGAGAGAGAATGAGTCAGAGCGAGAAAGACAGTGAGAGGAAGAGATAGGGAGACAGATAGAGAGAGAGAGAGAGAGAATGAGAGATAGAGAGAGGGAGAGAGAGAGAAAGAGAGAGAATAAGAGAGAGAATGAAAGATAGAGAGAAAGAAAGAGAATAAGAGTGAGTGAATGTAAGATAGAGAGGAAGAGTGAGAATAAGAGAGAGTGAATGAAAGATAGAGAGAACGAAAGAGAGAATAAGAAAGAGTGAATGGGGATAGAGAGCGAGAGCGAGAATGAGAGAGAGAGAGTGATAGAGTGCGAGAGTGGGAGCGAGTAAGAATGAGGGAGAATGAGGGAGTGCGAGAGTAAGAGTGAGTAAGAATGAGGGACTGTAAGTTGGAGAGAGTCAATATGAATGAGGGATTGTGAGGGAGTGTGAGGGAGAGAGTGAGAGTATGAGGGAATGAGAGAGAGAATGAGAGAGAGTATGAGAGATAGAATCAGAGAACGAGAGGTGCAGAGCGAGAGAGAGAATGAGGGAGAGTGAAGGAGTGCGAGAGTGAGAATGAGTAAGAATGAGAATCTGTGTGAGGGAGAGAGAGAGAATGAGAGAGAGAATGAGAGATAGAGAGAGATTGATTGATTGATTGATAATATTTATTAGGTATGGTGGGGTAAGACCCCGTATACACAAAAGAAAGTTTGACGCAAAAAGAAATTTAAAATAGTAAAACAAATAAAATAATAACAATAGTTATTTACAACTAAAACTAAATAACAAAGTAATATAAAACAAGGTAAATAAACAAAATACAAATAAAATACGCAGTAATAAAATAACATAAAGAATAAAACAGTGTGATCAACTCAAAGCGCCGAAAATAAAACAAAGATAAAACCAAGAAAAAATTTAAATGAATTAAAAAGGAATTAAAAAGGAATTACACGTAATATAATATGAAAAATAAGATACAATAAAATGAACTTAGCTCCTAAAAAACCGGTACTGGAGGGCAATTTAATCCCTCGTTGTTTATCCTCGTCTCCCAAGCTTGTCGATCGAGCTCAGAAAGATAAAGTGACAGGGATGATTTAAAGGAACTGGCGAGGAGTGGGTCAAAGTTGGTGTACGGGAGGTGATTGATGAGGCGAGAGACTGTGATGATGAAGGAATTATTAAGGGCTTCAGTTCTAGGAGGGAGATAAAAGAGGAACAAGGGTAGGTGGCGTGAGGAAGAACGGGATGAAAATGTATTATCGCGAATAATGAAATGACGAGCAATGTATGAAGCAGATTTATGTGAGATGACATTAAAGACGCAGGTAGCAATGAACAGGGATCTTCTAAGCTCGACCGACAGCCAACCTAGCTTAAGACGGTAAGGCGTAACATGTTCGCGCCACGTAATACAACCCCACACAAAACGTACGCAGGCATTCAATAGACGCTGTAATTTTAAATTCCTAGTAGCATCCAGATCGTGGAAAGCCGCGCAAGCGTAGTCAAAGTACGGGAAAATCAGGGCCACAACAAGGCACTTTCTGTTCCGACGTGAGAGTGCTCTTTTAAAAAATCTCAACGAGTGAAGGACTCCATGAACCCGCTGAGATATAGACGCGACCTGACGGGACCAGTCCAGGGTAGGAGTAATCCAGAGACCAAGTGAATTGACCTCAGACTCATAATCTAGGACGTTATTTCCTAATGTAACCTTCGGGGCAGTGTCCAAGTCAATACGCGAAATATAGGCCTGACTGCCTAAGATCATCACCTTCGTTTTTCTCACATTCAAATTTAACCCGTTCGACCTCGCCCAGTTACCTATCGCATTCGCATCTTCTGAAATTTTCTTCACTCCCTGAGCGAGGTCGGACGGATAGAACGAGTGATAAATCTGGGTGTCATCCGCGAAAATCATATAGTCCGAATGACTTAAAACATGCGGGAGATCGTTAATAAAAATGGAGAATAAGAGTGGACCAAGGACACTACCCTGTGGAACCCCCCTAGACGTGTCCAGCCAGGCCGAGCCCACTCCCAGTTCATCCACCACCGCTTGAGAACGGCCAACCAAGTAGTGG
The DNA here is from genome assembly GCA_026168455.1 of Theocolax elegans. NCBI lineage: Eukaryota > Metazoa > Arthropoda > Insecta > Hymenoptera > Cerocephalidae > Theocolax > Theocolax elegans. The sequence goes on along the minus strand of CM047429.1, from coordinate 13,637,644 downwards.
TAGAACCAGGTAATGACTACATCGGAACAGCCCAACGAACATAGCTTGCGAAGTAAAAAGTCGTGAGGCACCGAATCTAATGCCTTTGAAAAATCGAATAAAACTAGTATGGTAATCATGCGTTTGTCTATGGCTCTCCTGATATCATCCAGGACACCGATCAGGGCCGTCTGAGTACTATGCCCCCTGCGAAAGCCTGCTTGTCTCTCAATAATTAAATTGTTATCGTTAAGATACTTAGTAAGTTGCTCGTGCACTATTTTTTCCAGAATTTTGGAAACTTCACAGAGCTTTGCAATGGGCCTAGTGTCAGACGGTGAGATCACCCTGTTTGATTTTGCCAGAGGGAAAAGCAGAGACCTAGTCCAAGGCTTTGGAAACGATCCAGTGGAGAGAGACAAATCAAATATTTCAGCCAAGTGAGGAGCTATTTTAGCAGCTAAAAGTTTAAACATCGGAACGGAAATTCCATCATGGCCCATAGCCTTGGAGGTGGCCCTGGTTATTGTGGACATGACTTTCTGTGGGGTGATAGGAGCAAAATGAAAGGACATTAAAGGATAAGATAGGGGTAAGATGTCTGGTAATGAGATGACAGACTGAAGCTGAGTATAAGAGAAAGGAATAGGTGAAAAGGAAATAGAAGCATAATGTAAGTTGAGTTGATCGAATGAAAACATGTTGAGAGGTGTTTGAGTAGATTTAGACATGAGACCCATGCTCCTGAGCTCCTTCCATAACGCAGACAAGCTAGAGGCGGATTTAATTTTGATATTAAAATGTAAAAATTTGTTGGAGTCAATCTCATTTGTAACAAGTCTACGTAGATCCCTATAAGTCTGGAAATCCGAGCTAAGGCCAGTGACCAAGTATCTTTTATACGCTATGTTGCGAGCCTTAATGTTCTGTCTAATGTGCAGTGTAATCCAAGACTTACCAGGGTTTTTAATGGTGATGAGTTTGGCAGGAGCGAGTGAGTCAAATGTATGTAGGATGGCTGAATTAAGATTTGAAATTTGAAATGAGGTTGGCGAAGAGGAGTGTGAAGGTGAATGGCCAGACGACATATTTGATAGTTGAGAGATTGGTGATAAAGACGACACAGTGGTAGAGCATAAGAGAGATGAAAGATGATTAAACGTATCAGAAAAAAGAGCAGCCGCCGCCAACGGGTCAACCAAAGCGAGATTCCTCGACCAAATCCTCCTTACAGCCGGCAAAGGTTTGGCAATATCTAATGTAAGTATAATAAAGTTATGCCCTGCTGCAAAGGGAACTGCCGACTTAGAATAAGTAAATACTGGCGGGGGATTACGTATAATGAAAAGATCGAGCCATGTATGAAATGAATAAGTGAGTGAATGCGTATGATGAGTAGGATCGGATTTAATAAGGAACAGGTTAAGTGAATCTAAGTATGAATCCAACATGGCGGATGCCCCATCTTTCTTGCACATGTTAATATTAAAATCACCGGTGATGACCACCTGGTCACAAGAATGTAGATAATTTGTCAACGTATCAAAGAATTTAGACGGGTATGCCGCTGTGGGCCTCCTATAAACAACACAAAACAGCAGTGAACTGGTTTTATTAAAAACTCTAAAAATCATAAACTCAGGAGTGTTGGAAAAAACGGGGTCGGAGTGATCCAAGAGCCTAACATCAAGATTATTCTTGAAGTAGGCCGCAACACCCCCCCCCCCCCATCCTTACCAACCCGATCCAGTCTGTGCAATGTGTAACCAGGAAGGTCCAACATGTTGGAGGAGTCATGCTCTGTGAAGAAGGTTTCTGAAAAAGCAATGGTATCATGATTATCTGGGAGTATTAATGACTCAATGGATGAAAAGTGTGTTTTTAGGCGGTTGATGTTAACATGAAAAATGGAGAAAGAAGTGTTAGTAAGTGATGATGACGTCTGGCCCTGCAACCCTCATTGTGAAGTAGGAAAGTTATGAAGTACAAGGTTATTAATATCAGATTCAGAGCCAATTGGAGAAGGCTGTTCTCCCCTCGATTTACGCATGAAAACCGTGTAATTTTTGACATAAGGCCTCGCATAACCTAAGTCTATTAAACGACGCAGTGCTTTACTTAAAAGTACGTGTAATTCCTTGGGCCAAAGCGCACGCAAATATACTGATGAACCTCTACCCGCACCGAAAAGGGAATTAGCAGACAACCCCTTGAGAAGGCGAGCCCTCTCCAGAACCAGATCCCTTGTTGATGGGGAGGAAACTCGGAAGACAAGACCTCTACCATTGTCATTATCGCCGTTACCACTAAAACCGCTATCTCCCGCAGTCGAAGACGTTGATCTTGTGTCTTGCTTACCTGGCTTGTTGCGGACAAGCCAGGGACGAATGTCCAACACTTGCGCGCAAACGCGGGGGAGGTTGATGGCTGTTAATACCTTGTCAACGACCTCCCCTTCCGAGATGGATAGATTTGCTGGAACACCAAGCAATAAAAGCTCGCAAGTATCCGAGGAGGCCGTCATTGCCGACACCGCCGATGACTCGTGTCCGGTACACGCGTCACCGATTTGGCCTTGTAACGACTTATTCGCCGCTTCCAGCGCTCCCAGGCGGTCGGAGACTCTGGAGAATCTCTCCTCGGTCGCGGTCTCTATTTGGAGAACCCTGGAGTTGAGATCCCGGATATCGCTGGCCAAACCCTGAACCGAGGCTTCAATACGCGCGACCGTACGCTCCAAATTGGTCTCCAAGCGGCTCGCGAAGTCCGCGAAGAGAGCAGCCATATCGACGGTACTAGACTGCTGCGCGGGTAGGCCGGAGCAGCTCTCAGTGGGCGCGGCGCCGCGAGGTTACTTGGCAACCTGCGCACATGGCGGCAAAGTGGGCGAGGCGACGCGCTTGGTCGTCCCAGCGGTGAGGGTCGCAGCAGAGAGTGTAGCGCCTGACGCGAGCTCGCCTTCTAAAGTAGTCGTCCCGGGAAGTGCTGCCCCCTCTCGCGGCACGGGAAAGGCAGAGTTCTTCGCAAGCCGGCAGCATCGCGGTTCGTTACAGTCGGGTAATATAACAAAGCAGTTCGCATGAAGTAGACTGCCGCATCGCGTGCATACCTCCGCATGGTCCATTTTGATGATTCGGCGATTGCACACAAAGCAGGTAGAGCGCGTAGCCTGCTGCATTTCCGAAGGATAGATTTAATAGCAACGAAGGTGTAGACTAACCCAGTGGAAGATGACGATATTGCGGCGAGGCTGACCTTTAGTAAAGGTAGTAGGCAGAAGAGGCTCTGCTCCGACTGTGCGAAAATTGACAAAGTTGGGCCGCCAATTTGCGCGAAACTGAATCCTAACCTCTCAGCATAACCAGCTTTTTAGAGGATAAATAAGGATTGCGGGCGAGAGAAAAGTACCTGATATTATCTAAGACAACGGCCGCCACTCCAGGGAATCCCCTCCTCTTGGCTGAAACTCGTTGAAAAGAGTGTGAACAAAAATATCACTAATCCAATATAAGCGAAATTTGAGCTCGTCCATTATACCCACCAGAGAGAGAGAGAAAGAGAGAGAGAGAGAGAGAGAGAGAGAGATAGAGAGAATGAGAGATAGAGAGAATGAGAGATAGAGAGAATGAGAGATAGAGAGAATGAGAGATAAAGAGAATGAGAGATAGAGAGAATGAGAGATAGAGAGAATGAGAGATAGAGAGAATGAGAGATAGAGAGAATGAGAGATAGAGAGAAAACGAAAGTTAGAATAATAGAGTGCGAGAGTAAGAGCTAGGCCCCGGTTCAAATCCGGGCTGAAGCTGTTTTCATTGAAATTTCGAAAATGTCTGAAGAGTTGAATTTTATTTTTCATACAAGAAATTATAAGAATATTGCATTTTTAAAGGTTTTCTCGGCGACATGTTGTTATAATATCTTGAAGCTTTGTAAAATGATAGATAATTACATAACGGAGGGCAACTAACTCCTGTTTTTGCGTAAATTTGTTTTTATTAATTCTTATAAGTAAATTAGTTGTTTTTTCGTCTGCTATTTTCTGGTGCGAAATTTGTATTTGTAATTGAGTATGATACCCACTTAAATAAGTTATCAATCGACATAAGAAGGTTTAAAACGTGTAATAAACGAAAAATTGCTGAAATGAGTTTTTGGTATGACATCTTACCTGGGATGTGATCTGAGATCTCCAGTGAGATTTTTTAATGGGGATATATATATATATATATATATATATATAAGTAAACAATATATCAAAAATAATATAACAAAACAATATATCAAAAATTGTAAAAACAAATCGTTATTTCTATTTGAACTTCTAATATTTGTCATCCTAGTACATGTGGTATTTTAATTTCTAATTGGAATGTTATAATTAATAATTTATTAATATGAATCGATCTATTATGAATTATATAAAGTTTATCAGGTATTAATGTAAATAATAATATTAGTATTAATTATTGGGAATAACAAAAATTGTTAAGGATATAAATAGTAAAAATGATCATTCTTCTATTAATTATTACGGATTTATCCCAACAAATTATATAATTGTAATATTTATTTAAGTACTAGTACTATAAATTATTTTACTAAATAGTTTTTAAAAAGTAATTTTTTGAATATTACATTACATGTAATTTGATGGTAAAGAATTATTTAACTGCGAGCGAAGCGAGCATTTTGGCTAGTTATATAATAATTTCACTAGATGTAGTCTCCTTGTTCATTAATGTCCCAGAAAAATTGGTTCTTAAAGCTATTGAAAAAAGATACCATTTAATAAGAAAAATACATAATGTTTCTCTACATGAATTAATTGAAGCAGTTAAATTTTTGATGTGCAACACTTACTTTCAATGAGATAATAAATATTATCAACTACTATATGGTCCTATGGTACTATAAGTACTATGGGCAGCCCGATAAGCCCGATTTTTGCTGATATTGTTATGACAGATTTGGAGCAATACTGTCTCAAAAAAGTAGATTTTATTCCAACGTTCTATTACAGATATGTGGATGATACAATTATGTGTATTCACGAAAATAAATTAATAAATGTAATTGAAGTTTTCAATAACTACCATGAGAAATTGCAGTTCACTCATGAAAAAGAGAATAATGGTTATATAAGTTTTTTTAGAGGTATCACTAATAAGAAATGAAAATAAAAAAGTTATTACTAATTGGTATAGGAAAGATACCATTTCAGGACGATTTTTACATTTTGAATCTAGTCATACAATACAGCAGAAGCGGGCTATGATATATACATTGGTGGACAAGGCAATTTTGATAGCACATGAAAAATTTCATGGAACCAATATTAAACTAGTCAAAGAATTTTTAAAAAATAATTATTACCCAATAAAGTTTATAAATCATAGTGTAAGAAAAAGATTAGAGAAAATAAAATATAGTTCTAGTCATAACAATATTCAAGTTAATAATAGAGCAGTAACTAATTATAAAGCAACTTTAAATATTCCTTTTATTCCTAAATTTTATGAAAAAATATCTGGTTCTATGAAAGACAAAGCTATCAAAGTTATACCTAAAATTCATAATAAAATTGATGGTGTTATTGTGAGGGGCAAAGATAAAATAGACAAATTAAATAAAACTAATGTAGTGTATAAAATAGATTGTAAAGATTGTAATGCTGGTTATGTGGGTGAAACAAAGAGACAAGTAAAATGTCGTATTAAAGAACACAAAGCTAATATAAACAAAATTGAGTCGCACTACGTAATCAATGAACATATGCTCGCATATGATCATTCGTTAGATTTTGACAACGTCAAAATACTTGATACTGAAAAGAATTGGAAAAAACGAGTATTATCAGAAATGATCCACATAAATCTGCAACATAATGCGATCAATTGCGACATTGTGCAATCACACTGCGACATTATCAATAGTATTAAATTAAAATCTAAATTATAATGTGTATCTCTCCCCTATGATATAACCTCAAATCAATGTATATCGATCAGATGTTTGGATAAGGCGAGTGATTGACTTGCGTGTTGATCGATTCTTACTGCGCGTATTGTTCTTGAACGATGCGCGGCGCGGTAAATTTAAATATATAATTTTGGTTTTTTAAATTTCTTCTCTTTTAGGTTCATAATTAAAAGATTCTTGATTATTATAAAAATTATTTAGTTAATCTACTATATTTAAAAATTTAATAAAATACTTCACTATATAAATTTAATTATTAAAATTTTTTATTACCAATTATTATTTGTTTCAACGGGAAAAAAAATTTTTTTTTATTGAAATGGTAAATTTTAATTTAGTCTTATAAAAATTTTTTTTGCGGTCTCTTGTAAATAATCATATATAATTTATTAATTTTTATTGCTTATCAGTACACAAAATGTACGTAATTTGAAGTTTCGCGCCTGTAGTGGGGATGACTGTGTTGTCGATCTGATTAAGATTGATCGCATAGATGTCTCTGAAAACGGGGGACGTGAGATTTCAAATTTTTCAGTAGTAACCGTCTGTGATATACATTGTTTACTTTATTTTAATATTAGACTGCCTTTTGCTTAATATGTGTGATTATGTGTTAATTGATTTTGTAATGTTCTTCAAGTATTTATTTAATTTTCAATTTTTTGTGTTGATTATGGACACAAAAATAGGGGAAAGCTATGTTATATATAATTTCAATCTCTGTGCAAAAAGTGTTAAACGTTTGTTTTTGAATCATTGTTTTTAATTATAGAGCGACGCATCGGAGATGCTGTTAATGTTGTATACCTATATATTGACGAAATAGTAAGTAACTTAGATTTATATATGTAAAAATTGTGTTAAAAAGATGTTGTAAAATGAAATCATTTTTTAATAAAAAAAGGTATAGCCTGATGAGGATGGAGGATATCCATCGAAACGTCGCCAAATAAATAAATATGGTTTGTTCATCAATATCGAGGAAAACCTAAACTACTCCTAAATACACTGCATGGACGACAAAAAATCACTCAATTGTTTATTTATTATTTGATCAATAAATTTACTTAGCAAAAACGTCTATCTTCCCGACCCGTCCCGTGTCCGCGCTTTGATCGTATATGCGCTTTCGTTCCGTCGCGAGTAGGTAGATCGGAATTACGCCTGCGATAACAAGAACGGCGTTGTCGGACACCGTTCTGTACGCGCACGCGATTCTGAACGCGCCCACCCGCTGTACGCTAGTCATCGCTTTCGCCCGTCTCTTAACGTGCAACGCGTCTGCCCAGATTTCCGCCCCATTATAGCATGATCGAGTGGGTAACGCTCATAAGTTGTCGTCGAGTGCTCGGTCTCGGTCCGCTCATATTAGCCATGAGTCTGCTCAAGGTTTTTATCTTATCTTGTATCTTTTTAGTCACCGTGCATATGTGAGGCCAGAAACTCAGTTTCGTATTCAGAGTCACCCCTAAGTACTTGACCTCGTCTCGGACCACTACGCATTCGCGTCCGACTGTCAACGGTATCCCGTGTCGATTCTTCGTCTAGTTAGAAGCACAAGTCCCGTCTTTTGTAACGTAAGTTGCATTCCGTGGTCTTTCATCCATCCAGTCACTCGACGCATAACCTGTTTCAGCTTTAGCTAATGAGAACCAATTGAGCCGTCTTCCAATATCTGCTGAAAACGCCCTCCATCAGGTACCCGTTGAATGTGTCGAGGAGCACCGATGGTTGTCGCAAAACGACGAAACGTAAGATTTCTGACGGCACACTGTCGAGGTCCGGTGCCTTGTTAGGTTTCAACGAGTTTGCAGCTCTGGCGAGCTCCGCACTCGTGATTAGAGGGCATTCTCCGTTTATACGTTCAACAGTTTCCTCCCTCCTCACGGGATGAGTTGGAAAGATACCGTCGACGATTTTGTCCATCGTCTCTGCGCCCTTAGTTATCGGAGGAACCCGTCTCCCCACTTGGTGAGTCACAATCTTGTAACTCGTGCCCCAGGAATCCGAGTCCACCTCGTCCGTCAGTCTTTGCCAGCACTCTTGTTTGCTGTTATTTATGGCGTACTGCAAACGCCTCCTATTCTGTGTGTATTCTACGGAGAGAATTAGTGCGGTTTGTCGATCGCGAGCCCGTTGGGCCTTCCGTCTTGTGCTAGGCAACTACTCTCTCGTTTATTGCGTGCGTAACGTTTCCGCGGCATAGAGGCTTCACACAATTGTCGCAGAAACTGGGTTGTTTCCCCGGCAATAGCTTCAGCCCTGTCGCGATTAGTCATTCCACGAGGTTCCACCTGTTACAGTGGTTCCCCGAGCGTCATTTGTCTGTCGAGTTTGTCTAAGTCTGTCCGTTTCACGTCCCAACGAGGGGGACAAGTTACCCGAGTACTGCTCGTTCGCGATTCGTCCATAAGACCGAAGATTATGTACTGGTGATTGCTGGCTGTATAGTCTTCGATTACTCTCCATGCCCTCAGTCTTTGTGTCTTCCTGTCCGAAACAAGGGTCACGTCGGGCACAGAATCACCAAAGCCGGGTCGTCTGTACGTCGGCGTGTTTTCCTCATTTGCCACTGTCAGTTCAAGCCTTGCGGCCATCTCCAGCAGCAGCCGTCAGCGTCTGGTCGTCTGGGGCATCCCTCACTCCACCGCGCGCGCGTTAAAGTCGACCGCCACGATTTTGTTGACAGGGATGTCTCTCACGACGTCTTCGAGAGGATTCAGCTTCTCCGCGTATTCGAGGGCGCTATAATTCGGGCTAAGGTAGACGCTGACGTAGGTGACATCGCCCACCGCTGCCCAAACGTAGCTCTCCCCGAATCCGCGCGCGGTGATCCACGTTGCCCGTTTCCCGCGCACCCATAATGCCGCTGTACTCGTGTTGCTAGCGAGCCAGTTCGGTGGTGTTAAATCCCGGTACTGTTCGCTGATGACGAGGATGTTTGCGTCCAGCTCCGCCGCAATCTGGGGAAGCAGCGCGTGTGCTACGCTACTCCGATTCATATTGCATTGGAAAACAATTACCGGCATTTTATTGTCTTGGTCTTCGTCGTCGTCAGTGCTGCCTTAAATGCTGCAAACGCACCCGAACCAGCAACGTGTGCGAGGCATTTGTTGTCCTTCTTAGGACAAAGGAAGCCCTCAGGTGTGTTTTCGCACGCCCGTGCATCGTGGCCCTCTCGGCCGCATCGCCAGCAGAATCGGTGTCTGTTCGGTCCTTTGCAGTCTTTTTTAATATGCCCATATCCGAGGCACTTGTGGCACCTAGGTACACGAAGCCTTGGTCTCACTAAGGATCTCGGTCGCACCCCTCACGTCAAAATCACATACCGCCAGGGCCAGGCCTTGAGAGTTAGACCCAAAGACATGGACTCTTCGTTCTGCGATTGTCCCGAGTTCCCGGTTAATCGCGTCTTTTACGTCGTTCTCGCTTGTCATGCAGTCTAGGTCAAGGAACTCTAGCGTTGTCGTAGCTGTCAAATCTTTTATCTGGGTACTTTCTCCGAGGGCGACCTGTAATGTCCATTGGAAATCCTGCCGCGTCTCTTGTTTACTGTGTCTTAGCAGAACTCCACCCTCTTTCGTTTTACGTATCTGTCGCACGTCCGTCTTTGTCTTCGCGGGATCCACCTTCAGACGTATGGTCTGTAAGACATTTGCGTACGTCTGTCCCTCCGCCGGTTTGATCAGGGTCGTGCCTCTTCCCTGTTTAGGATTTGGCCGATTTGATTGCCGACTTTGGTGGGCAATAGATGGCCCAAGTTGCGTGTCCAGTCGTCGGTTGACCGCGGACGTCCTCTTTTTTTTCTTTTTTTGGAGAACCGTCGACCAACTTACTATCTGGGCTGCGTCTTTGTGGTGAACGATGGCTTGTTCTGGTGTAACGGTCTGATTAACCCATTTTCATTTTTGTTGTTGCTGAGGAGTAACTTCAGTGCGGAGTAGTTTCATTCGTTGCAACTTGTACATCGCGACTTCAACCGATTCATTTATTTCACTCATTCCGTTTGTGATTACGCGGCTTACATTTTTTTGGACATTCGTTCTCTCGTTCATTCTATCCAGGCTACTGCGTACGTTGAGCAGCTGTTCGTGCAGATTACACTCGGCAGCCTCCCAGCTAGTTGGCGACCCTCCGATGTGTCGTGCGACATTTTCTGTAGTAATTTCCGCCATGCCAGCCAGGTTACCTACCGGCGTGATGGGGGAGCTGGGAAGCCCCCGTGACTCTCCTGAGTCGGATGGCGCAGACAGCACTACTCTAGTACCTGCAATTTTAATAGAACTTTCCATTATATTTTATTAATCGCCGTCCCCCCTATACGTATATGTTTGTGTAAAGTGATCAGATAGTCACCAGGCGGTGGCTTGCACGGTCCGTCCTAAGCTGTCCCGATAACTTAGCTCCCCTACAGTCCGGTGGCATCGACCGTTCCTTCCCCACGACTCGCAGCAATGTCCCATCCGATCGCCAGTCGGCATTACTACGAGAAGCGAGATTTGCGCCGTTTCCGACGTTTACCACTGTAAAGGGCAGCCTCCCATGCTGGCTAAGCCGGGTTCGGGCCCAAGAACTAGTGGCGGCCCAGGAATGCGATACTGGTGTTAACAGCAGCACCCTCCAGAGTGGACGAGCCTGCAGTCACGAGAAAGCTCCCTGTTGATCGCTCCGCCACCCAGCTGATAACATCTGCTGTGTCTCCGCTCTCCCCAGCATAGAACCCAGTGCAGTCATGCCACGTTCGAAGCACACCCGTTTATAGGGATCTCCCCATTCACGCAGGTCGGTCTCGTTAATAGAGCCGCCTTTCAATCATATCCCGCTTGGAAAATACCCGTTTATAGGGCTTCCTACTGCCCATGGGCTCAGCTAGCTCGAACGAAAGTGTATGCGTGTTTAGTGTAGGAGTAGATGTCAAAACAACAACTTACCACTATAAGCTGCGTTTGTATCCCACTGTACGCGGTCGCGTATTCAGTATATAAGCGACTGACCAGAGAGACTGGTTATAGTCTCCTATGACCACTAATCTCTCTGGTCGTTCCACTATCGGCAACCTGTGGACGCGTCCGGTAGCATGGAAAAGTGCTCTGCCCTCCAAAAGGAGGTTCCCGGAGTGCGGTTAGCACTGGCACAATTGGTTTTGACGCCTGAACCTCCGCAATGAACCTAAAAAGGAATGGTTTCCAACGGATATAAAAACATAAAAAAATAAAACCGTTAAGCTAAATAACATAAAATAAATAATTTCACCCATTTTAATTTATTTAATCGGCAACACTAATATCTATATTAAATTATACAAAATGGATTACATTCAAAACAAATGAAATTTCAATTCTATTAACTGGTTTTCTGATATGTTATCTTTCTTGTTAATTGCATCTAATTAATTGTTTTTCTTTTGCTCATATAGTGGCACCCACTGGAGATCATGTGATTTCTCTTGTAGACGAGATATCTTTTACATTTCCACCATCACCGCCATTATCACAAATCGAAGATATTCCTCCAGAACAATTTTGCAATGGTGATAATAGACCTGCTGATTGTGGTGCTAATTGTATGTGTACACATAAAGTGGATATACCTCACAATGCTATAGTAGAGGTTGTGCTGGTTGATGAAGGTAAGAAAAAGTTAATTTAGAAGTATTCATTCATTTAATAAAAAAACTATTACTTCTAGTAACTCATTATATTACATAATTTCCGAGTTACAAAATGTAATTGAGTTTAAATTGATTGTTTGATGATTCTATAAATAAAAGTTTATTGTGAACTAAATTTTATTTTATCTGAGAAGTGGGAATTGAAAGAATGGGAAATTTTACATATAGATATATGACATATACTAGAGAATCTTCATATATGTTTACCCAATAAAACTCCGAATAATGATCATGGATTATAGGCCAAGAGCGGTAAGCCCGAAACTAGGCAGATATGGATGTTGCTTAATTTAGATTAGTTATTTTCGTGAATCGCTCACAAATAACATACATAATAAGAATTAAACTTTCCTCCAGTTCACAAAGGTGTGTTAATTTCAGGAAAAATCGGAATGCCAAAAAAATACGAAAAAATAAGTATTTTTTTTTTGTATATTTTGCCTAATAACTTCGTTAATTTTCATTTTAGAGAAAAAGCTTTAGTATTGAATTTGTTGCTTATAAAATTACCTACGAGATAGAGAAAATCGTTAAATGTCAAAAAAGACTAATAATTTAAGTATTTTCAGTCGGTTAACTCGAACCTAAAATATTGACCAAATTTACTCCAAATTTAGATTTAAGTATCATGAATTAGTACAAAATAAAATCCCGAAACCAGATCAAAATCGGACTGATGATTTTGCCATAATTGATTTGTTAATTAACTCGAACGCGAAAATTTTTATTTTCTGCAAGCAATGCTGCGACAAACAGTTGATCTCTTGAATTAGTGCCAAATTTTTACGCATACTTGGTCATATCATCAATCATGTGGAGTCATTTTTATATTAAATTTATGCTATACAAGCTTTGTATAAAGCTTAAAAGCAATAAATAAATAAAATGAATTATAATATTAAATTTTATTTTTTGAAAACTTTTATAACGATTTTAAAAATGTAAAAATGTTTTACTTACAAGGGAGTGCACGCACTCCGAGAAACGGATCTTATTCTATCTATAGGATATCTTTTGTAGTATAAAATATGAAGAAAGCTGAATTATTGCTGTCCAATGGCAACTATTACAAAACTTATACGAAATTTAATAATAACTTCAATAAAAACTGCTTCCACTTCAATCGCTTATAACTCGAAAACAAATAGAGGTAAAGACTTATACCAAAAGCAGAAGACAGTTGAGATCAAGTACATGCAATTAAAAAAATTATATAAATTTAGATTGAAGCTTTTTTTTTAGTTGCATGTACTTTATCTCAACATTCTTCTGGTTTTGATTCAAGTGTCTACCTCTATTTGTTTTAGAGTTATAAGCGATTAAAGGTAGAAGCAATTTTCATTGAAATTATTATTAAATTTGCAAAAAACATAAAAATATAAAAAAAAAGTTCATAAAAAGACGCTTCAAATGAAATAAAATTTGTTTTAATCGATTCAATAAGTCCGGAGTTATTAACTTTCGAAGATAGCATGTGTTACCTACAAAACGTAACAATAAAAAAAATTGATTTTACTAGATTTTTCCGATTACATTTAGAAGTCGGTTTTTAAAATTATCGCAAACGTTTTTCGCGTAGGAAAAATTAATATAAATTGTCAAACCCGCCATCTGACCTGAAAAATGAAAGGGGAGATAAGTTGTAAAGCACGACATTACAATTTAAAAATCATATCGATGTAATAAATGCAGACAAACTCAACTACCTAATCATCTATTGTTACATTTTATAGAAAATACGTACTTTTTCATCAGAAGTTTAACACCGCAGTGTAATAAAAATAGATTTACATAATATAACGGTAAGCGAGTTACCGATCAGGTAAGTAACGCAAAAGAGAAGGCGATCGTGCTGCGCGCGCATGGACGCGGAAGTGCCGTGCGCAAGCAGCAGTTAAATGGGTGCAATGAGTCCCTCACCATCTCCACCAACACCGCTCGACCGGCTACGTGCGCTATCTGGGAAAAGGAAAAAGATGGAAGGTCGAGGCGGCACTAATCGTAGGAGCGATATAGAGATTATTTAATTGATTGATTGAAAGCTGTATTGTTTACTAGGGATAAAAACCCCGAGAACCCTATAAGAATACAACTTGCATATATATTCATGTTACAATTTTTGATAAAATAATAAAAATAAAATTAAATATGAATAATAAAATGATAATCGCTAAGTAATAACTTAACATTTTGTAACGGAGTGAATCTTTGCCGGGGCCTTGCTCAGATTCCAGGATTCGGTCAGGAAGGAAATTGAAATAATTATACCGAAATTTTATTGTAAAAGACTAACTATATATATATATATATATATATATTATATATATAAATATATATATATATATATATTTATATATATTTATAAAGCTGCGTTGTGTACAATAGAAAATATATGGGATCGTCGTTTCCCCTGCTGACTGTGATGCGAACTTAGTTAATCTAGAATCAAATAAATAAGCAATACTTAGTACTAGGCGACTTACAAACTTTACAATGCTACCTTATAACTAGTTTCCTAAACGGACGCAACTAACGGTTATCGTGTATGTTCACACGGAAATACGGTTCGGGATAATCCACGTGTGCTCACGAGGATAGGGTCTGGATAATCCACGTGTGCTCATGAGGATACGGTCGGGATAATCTACATGTGCTCACGAGGGTGCGGTCGGATCATCTACGTGTGTTCACGAAGATATGGTCGGGAAATAATCCACGTGTGCTCACGAGGATACGGTCGGAATAATCTACGTGTGCTCACGAAGATACGGTCGTGATAACCCACGTGTGCTCACGAGGGTGCGGTCGGATAATCTACGTGTGCTCACGAAGATACGGTCGGGAAATAATCCACGTGTGCTCACGAGAATACGGTCGGGATAACCCACGTGTGCTCACGAGGATACGGACAGGATTAGACACCACGTGTGCTCACAAGGTGACTACGGTAGGATGCGGTTACGGTAACGGTCGGTACGGTATACGGTAACTCGTGTTTACGTACGCTAGGTCGGAGAAAGGGGCTGGTCGTGTGCTCATGGCCAATCCAATCTGACGTCCAGTTGCAGACTGCCTACTGGTGGTTTCGGTGCGCCTTATATACCCGATTCTACGAGAGCGCGCATGCGTATAACGCCTGTCCCCCCACTCCGGACGGGGTCAATGAACTGGCGAGTAGGCACAGTAGTGGGGAGGCGGTCAATGACTCTAATCTATTTATAGCGCGGTCGTTGAACTCGCGTTTAACGGCACGTGTCTATCGCGAAGCTATCTTAATATACTACGTACTTATTATTATTATATTAACGAAGATTATTATTTAATTGTAAATATTATTATACATTCCTATTGGTGACAGGTCTCGGATAATTATAGTAAATTAACAATTTATAAAATAATTTTACGCAATACTAGTGCGTGTGTTTATCACACGTCACAATTTAACAGTTCTAGCAAATAACAATAATAAAATTTAACAATCAAATGCAACTCAAATGATTTAACAATAAATAAAATAATAAAAAATTATTAAAATGAAAGAATATTAAAAAACAAATAAATTGTAACGGGGTGAGTACTGGGGAATGTAAGGCTCCGGTTAGGTCTAATCTGTCCCAACTTACCAAGCTAAGTATAACAGTCCCACGATGCGACCGGAAATAATTTTTGAATCCCGTGCAATGCCGTTAACAACGCCAAATACTTTATTTGGCTTTGAAACTGTGTGTTAGGCCCTATGCCCAAAATTGCCAACTGGATTATACGCCGAAGAGGGCGGTATTCGTTGGAAAAAACTATTACCGGGATTTTAATCGCTCATATCTGCTCATAATAACGGTCGTTCGAGGTCAAACATGGTTAATTCAAGATCAAATGCAGAAAGTATCATATATATTCGAACAAAAATTATATCTAAGAGTATCCAGAGTGCTACATCTGAATCAGACACCTGTTTGATTGTGAATAGACATAATTATACCCATTCTTCTGGGTATATGCTTTTTTTTTAGAAATGTGGAGTTTTTAAGCCTTCTACTCTCCTTTTGCTTTACCCAGAGTTAACGATGTGGACGTAGAGAGTAATGCAGCTCCTTTTTTCACTTTCTTTTCTTTTTTATATTTTCCTATTTTTTATACATTTTTCCATTTTGTCATAAGTCTTTCTTTTATTTTTTATAAATTTTCCAACTTGATCAAGGTAAGACTTCTTTGGTGTGATAAGTTTCAAAACACGGATCTATACATTGAACAATTTGACAAGTTTTACATTCATAAGTGCTTTGATGTCTTATTTTACTCATAAGACATAAAGAGCAATTGTCTTCTTTCTTTTTCCCTTGATCAATTTTCTTAGGAAAGTGTTTCCCAGTAAGTCGAGAGTCATTCGACTGATATGAATGACGCAAGTCATCAGAATTTATCCCCGGTAAGCCACTTACCACTTTTAAACGAAAATCAGGATAAGAAATATTTTTATTAGTGGTACTTTTCATTTTATGTAATGCATGAGAATTTACCAGAACAAAATCAAGTAAGTGAAATAAACGTTTTCGATACCATTTAGTAGATTTTCTAATCGGTTCTGCCAATAAAAGTTGTCTGTCTATGTTGTCAATCCCGCCCATATTATTATTGTAGTCCACTATACATATTGGTTTCATAATATCTTTATTAGTACTCCAATGTTTCTGCTCGTTACTTGCGTAACCAACTTCATGGACTGTTGTTATAATTTAAACTTCTTTCTTGCCCATCCACTTTATTGCTAACCAACAATTGTTATGGGCTACTTTAATTTTACCTCGGTTCAATTTGCTGAGAAGCTTGGGCATTCCTTTTCTGGTTTTCTTCGCGGATCCACACATACCAGTATCTTTGTCATGGAGAAAATTAGCAAATTGAGGAGACGAGTACCAAATATCTCTGAAGATAACGTGACCTTTGTTGAAATATGGTGTTAGAAAATCAACTACTATATCTCCAGAGAATCCCAAATCAAATTTTTCATAATCTGTATCAGCTACTGCATAGATAATGAATAGTAATAGAAATCCAGTTTCCTCTTTATTTATTAAATTTTATACCAAACCTGTGTTTTTCAAGGGTAAATATTGCTTGAACTTCAATCTTCCTTTCCACAGCATCAAACTATCATCAATGCAAAGGTTTTTCCCAGGATGCAAAGTAGAGGAAAATTTCTGATTCTGAAATTTTATTGCAGGTTTGATTTTCCTTAGAGGGTGGTTCTTGTAGAGTGATGCATTGTCCCCATTATTTTCAATATGCAGAAAACGTAAAATTTGAAGATATCTATTACAGGTCATGTATTTTCTCAATATTGGAGTGGATAATGGAGGATTCATACTCCAATAATCTTTGTCATTTGTGACGTGGTATTCGAGAACCCGGTAAAATTAATTAATTTTTATAATAAATAAACCGTTGGGCCGCGTTGCCCAATACCGGGCACACAATAAATTTATTTTTCGCGAACTGCGGGCTATCGCCAGCAACACGAGTTCGCTGTGGAACGGACGAACGGTGTGGAAGATTCGGGCGATTCTCCTTGACTCGACACTATATACTTTAAATTAAAGGAATAGTCGGCGGGAGCGGGGAGAACACAATAAATTAACAAAATAATTGAAATAAAAATAAAAGAAATGTTTATTTTAATAATTTAATTTAACAATTGGCCATCCAGGCCGTGTGCCGCGACAACATGTTGCTTCGCGCGGGCGGAAGTATCGGGAGTCAACCGGATCGAGATCATCGCCTGCGGTTGACTCGGCCCCGATCTCCACTATTCGGGTACCGGCGTACCCGAATAGATTCCCGTGTTCACACACAAACACACTCGGGGAAGGGGGGGGGACGCGCGGTAATATAATTAAACTCACGCGTCTTTTCTTAGCCTTAAACAATACTTTTAAACGCCGGATAGTTTTGTCCGCCTCGAGCGGCGGATCGGGACGCACTAACTCGGCAATTACCTAATTTTTCGAAAAAGGGATGAGAGTGGGAAACTCACACACACGCTCTCTCGCGCTCTCATCCCTACGTACTATTGCGCGCGTAATTGTACACATTTGTACAAGTAAACAAATGTCGTCGGTTGGCCATGACATACCAAAGGCTCCGACGACTTACATTTAAAATGAATTTAAATGCTTTGTCTGCCGCGAATAGTTGTGTGACGATTTCCGTCACCAAGCCCCCCTCTAGACCCTACTTCCCTCGGAAAGGCCGTGTCGAAAGAAGGCACAATCTATTCGTGACCGCGCGCTGTCCTCTTCTCTCTTCGATCAGTGACGGAAAGGGATGCGGTCCTTGAGGATACGGACCACCTCCTGTCCTACGTCTCGTGCCAAATCAGCTGGGAGATTGGCAGCGGCTTCTAGCAACATACGACATTCCCTAAGTATATCCGTCTCGTTGCTAGATTGTGCTGTCGTCCCAGCTGAAGAAGCCGATATTTCCGAAGATGTACGGGGTTTAGACCCATTTCCCGAATTTGGTGTCGGCTGACGAGATGGCCCAGGCAGCCTCGTAGCGTCAACTTCCATCGGGGTGGGCCGTCGCAAGTCGCTAGGCCGAGCCTTCTGCGATGCTCCCCACGAGGTTTCGGAACAGAGGTCTTGGTCTTACCCTTTCCACTGACTCGTTGGACAGGGACTGGCTGAGCCCCGCTCTCTTCGCGTCCCTGCCTTTCTGCTTCCGCTGCTTGGTCGCTGGTCGAGGGAGCGTTCAGGCTTCTCTGTACTCCCTCGACTTCTGGTCCGCTTTGGCTTGGACGACCGCACTTAGGGCTGCCTTCACTTGCTCGAAGGGCCCCGTGGAATCATCAATGCAAAGGTTTTTCCCAGGATGCAAAGTAGAGGAAAATTTCTGATTCTGAAATTTTATTGCAGGTTTGATTTTCCTTAGAGGGTGGTTCTTGTAGAGTGATGCATTGTCCCCATTATTTTCAATATGCAGAAAACGTAAAATTTGAAGATATCTATTACAGGTCATGTATTTTCTCAATATTGGAGTGGATAATGGAGGATTCATACTCCAATAATCTTTGTCATTTGTGACGTGGTATTCGAGAACCCGGTAAAATTAATTAATTTTTATAATAAATAAACCGTTGGGCCGCGTTGCCCAATACCGGGCACACAATAAATTTATTTTTCGCGAACTGCGGGCTATCGCCAGCAACACGAGTTCGCTGTGGAACGGACGAACGGTGTGGAAGATTCGGGCGATTCTCCTTGACTCGACACTATATACTTTAAATTAAAGGAATAGTCGGCGGGAGCGGGGAGAACACAATAAATTAACAAAATAATTGAAATAAAAATAAAAGAAATGTTTATTTTAATAATTTAATTTAACAATTGGCCATCCAGGCCGTGTGCCGCGACAACATGTTGCTTCGCGCGGGCGGAAGTATCGGGAGTCAACCGGATCGAGATCATCGCCTGCGGTTGACTCGGCCCCGATCTCCACTATTCGGGTACCGGCGTACCCGAATAGATTCCCGTGTTCACACACAAACACACTCGGGGAAGGGGGGGGGACGCGCGGTAATATAATTAAACTCACGCGTCTTTTCTTAGCCTTAAACAATACTTTTAAACGCCGGATAGTTTTGTCCGCCTCGAGCGGCGGATCGGGACGCACTAACTCGGCAATTACCTAATTTTTCGAAAAAGGGATGAGAGTGGGAAACTCACACACACGCTCTCTCGCGCTCTCATCCCTACGTACTATTGCGCGCGTAATTGTACACATTTGTACAAGTAAACAAATGTCGTCGGTTGGCCATGACATACCAAAGGCTCCGACGACTTACATTTAAAATGAATTTAAATGCTTTGTCTGCCGCGAATAGTTGTGTGACGATTTCCGTCACCAAGCCCCCCTCTAGACCCTACTTCCCTCGGAAAGGCCGTGTCGAAAGAAGGCACAATCTATTCGTGACCGCGCGCTGTCCTCTTCTCTCTTCGATCAGTGACGGAAAGGGATGCGGTCCTTGAGGATACGGACCACCTCCTGTCCTACGTCTCGTGCCAAATCAGCTGGGAGATTGGCAGCGGCTTCTAGCAACATACGACATTCCCTAAGTATATCCGTCTCGTTGCTAGATTGTGCTGTCGTCCCAGCTGAAGAAGCCGATATTTCCGAAGATGTACGGGGTTTAGACCCATTTCCCGAATTTGGTGTCGGCTGACGAGATGGCCCAGGCAGCCTCGTAGCGTCAACTTCCATCGGGGTGGGCCGTCGCAAGTCGCTAGGCCGAGCCTTATGCGATTGCTCCCCACGAGGTTTCGGAACAGAGATCTTGGTCCTACCCTTCCCACTGACTCGTTGGACAGGGACTGGCTGAGCTCCGCTCTCTTCACGTCCCTGCCTTTCTAGTTCCGCTGCTTGGTCGCTGGTCGAGGGAGCGTTCAGGCTTGATCTGCACTCCCTCGACTTCTGGTCTGCTTTGGCTTGGACGACCGCACTTAGGGATGCCTTCACTTGGTCGAAGGGCCCCGTGCAATCCAAGCCAAATGCAGCGGCCTGGCGGCGTGTCGCCTCTTCCACACGGCGACCCACCACCATTTCTGCATAGGAAGGTTTATTGCTGGAAGGCTTCCTCACACGAGCCCTTCCTAGCACCCTCTTTGCAGGTGGGCGTCTCCACCCGTTGCCTCTTCGACTCCTTCGAACCTGCCCGTGGCGTTGGTCGCTTTGGTGCCTGTGGAGAGACAGGAACCTTAGCGGCCGGTGCAACGGGGTTAGATGGCGCAAAGGGGGAGTAACCCCGTTCTCGTACCCACAAATCATGCGGCTCCGAACATCTGGGGCACACCCTCACAGTCACCCCTCGGCATCCGCAATTAAGACAAAATGTCCTTTGCGGAATCGCACACTCCCGGCGACTGTGATCGTTCGCCCAGCAATTGTAGTAGGCGTTTTTAGCGGGGTCTATCGACCGATCGAATGGGATTGGTACCAGTCGTCGGAGGACAATTCCCCTAGTAATGACTGAGCCAGATGTGGATGACCAAGTCTTCGTCTGCTTGGGCAGGGACTCGACCGCAACATCGAGATTCCCCGCCTGCGATGGACCCATGACAGGTGTCTCTGCTTCCGGGAACGGCCGAATCGTTGCTCGGGGTGTCGCAGAGGCTCCTGCCTCGTATTCGTCCATCGTCAATTGCCTATTGCCGCTAGACTTCTTCTTCTTGCGGCGTGGGCGGTTTGCGGCGACGATCTTCTGCTGCTCCCGATCTGCCTCACGCAGATCCTCAGCATACTCTGCGGGATAGATGATGGCGGATGCCCCGGTGCACCGCAGGCACATCCACTTCCATCTGTTCCACTGGGGTGGACTCAACCGACGACGAGAGGTCTACCGTCAAGGCACGTGGCGTCCCTTCTAGCTCGACTAGTACCTGTTCGATGTCCCGCACAGACTGAGCACACCGAGCGAGCGGGTCATCTATAGGTACCTCGAGGCAGTCGGGAGATACCGGAGTTACCTCTTCAGCGGCCCCCGAAGTCGGTGTACTACCTCCCAGTAGTATGAGCTGAGGAGGAGATGGAGTGACACCGTCTCCTGCTTCCAGGTCTCGGGTGTCCGACGAGGCTGCACAACGGTTACTGGAGGCCTCCTTTTCAAATTGGCAGTGGCCTTCTTCGTCGCGTTCGACCGCTCGTTGTTGGAGCAATTGCTCCGTCAGAGCGATCAACTCGCCGTTTGGGTCCATCTGGGAGCTGAAAGAAAACAGAAGCTTATTAGTCATAATTAAAAATAAATTACGAATAAGGGAGAATTGCCCATTCGCTCACACACAAATATTCTCAAACATCACATTCTCAATGCATGGCATACAGTTACCAGGCCCAACCTTCGATAGCTGTTCTCATGCGAACCGATACGTAACCCTTACTGCTCTACTTGACAACCCGAGGTGGTGCATATATTTTTACATCAGATATATGCACCTCGGACCGTTTCCGACCAGACACTTCTGGTCTCAGAATTACTGGAGATAGTACTTCTTTAACTTCGAAAGGTCCGTCATACTTTGGTGCCAGTTTAGCAGATATGCCCTTCACACCGTGGGAAAGTGTTCGGGACTTCCTCATGACTAGATCTCCTACCTGACACGAGACAATACGTCTGTTTCTGTTGTAGGTCTTTTCTTGACGTCTTTGCTCCTCGTCAATGTATTTCTTGATCAAGTCGCGTAGGGCATCAAGTCTTTTAAGTCGATCTAGCCATACTTCGGGGTTTTCCAGAATCTTAAAGTCCTGTTTTTCCACTTCCCTGCGGAGACTCTTCACAGGTTGTGGATGACGACCGAAGTTTAAGAACGCGGGTGAGACTTTCGTACTTGACTGCATTGCCGTGTTTATTGCATGGCAAAATTCGTGCATGTGTGTGTCCCACCCACGATGATCCGAATCCACAATCATCGCAATCATCGTTTTTAACGTTCTATTAGTTCTCTCCACCGGGTTGGCTTGTGGTCGGCAAGGAGGAGTTCTGACATGTTTTATGCCATACTCCTTCAGCATTCGCGACATGATGCCGTTGATTTACTCAGTCCCATTATCCGTTATTAGGAAATCTGGTGTTTCCCAACGGAAGACTACTAGTTCCTCGAATGCTTTCGACACCGACTTACCGGTCGCCGTACGTAATGGTTTGAGCTCTATCCACCTCGTAAACAAGTCTTGAAATACTATGATGTATTTGTATTGACTTTTACTACGTGGAAGCTCCATTACGTCTGCTCCCACAATAGCACAGGGTCTCGCAATGTTCCGTTTACCCATCAAGCCTTGAGGACCTGCTGGAGACGTTTTATAGCTCTGACAGATCAGACACTGTAACCCAAATTGGCGGGTATCGTGGTAGATACCTGGCCAATAATAGTCCCTTGCAACACGTTCGTAAGTCTTTTGACTCCCATATGACCCATGGATGGGTGGAAATGAGAATCTACTAAGACTCGGATCCTCTGCTCTAAGGGTAGAACAAGGCGCCAGCCTTCTTCTCGTTCTGTTACAGAGTCCAAGAGTTTATCAGTTGTAAAACGATATAGCATACATCCTCAATTTCTCACTCCGGAAATTTCCGAGGGCACGAGCGCATATCGTTTAATCTAGCAATATACCATGGATTTGTAATTACTTCGAACGAGGCAATCTCTTCTTCGTCGGGATCTGGGTTGACGGCACGAGAAAGCGTATCCGGGACATAGTGCGAGGCTCCTTTCTTAAGCACTATTTCAAAGTCCCATTGCTGCATTTCAAGTATCCATCGTGCCAACCTACCCGACGGCTCTCTGAGATTTTTGAGCCATTTTAGAGCACTATGGTCGGTCACAGCCGTGAATAAATAGGCTTCAATGTATGGTCTGAATCTCTTAATAACCCATATGAGAGCCAAGCATTCTTTTTCCGTTGTCATGTTATTACGTTCAGCTCAATTTAATAATCGGCTGACGTAGACAATCGGATGCTCGAAACCCTCGTCGTCCAGTTGCGTTAACGTCGCACCTATTGCTAAGTCACTAGAGTCACTTTGGACGGTAAATGGCTTAGAAATGTCTGGACAGGCTAATACAGGCGCTTCAGCTAACGCAACTCTAAACTGACGAAATGCCTCCTCCTGCTCCTCGCCCCAATCCCAAGCCTGGTCTTTACGCAGTAACTTGGCAAGGGGAGCTTTAATGTCAGCTTCTCGATTAATGAATCGAGAGTGCCAGCCTACCATCCCGAGGGAGGATCTCAGCTGTTCGACATTACAAGGGGTAGGGTAGTTAAGGACTGGAGCGACTCGTTCCTCATCAGGCCTCAAGTCGTCCGCGTCCTATTCGTACCCAAGGAACGTTACGCTGGAACAACAAAACCCACACTTCTCTCGATTCACTTCGAGTCCAGCGTCATTCAACGTCCTTAGTACGTATTCGAACCATTTTGGATGGTCCTCAAAAGTTTCGGTAATGACGATCAAGTCGTCTATGTAACCAAACATATGAGGTTCCACCTTAGGCCCGAAAATTGCATCTATAAGCCGTGCCACAGCCCCGACCCTGGAACAGCAAATGCACTATAATGCCGGCTCGCCTCGGCCGTTAATATTTGGAAGTACGCTTTCGTAAGATC
This sequence comes from Theocolax elegans, assembly GCA_026168455.1. NCBI lineage: Eukaryota > Metazoa > Arthropoda > Insecta > Hymenoptera > Cerocephalidae > Theocolax > Theocolax elegans. Next base: position 13,613,859 of record CM047429.1, on the reverse strand, counting down.
AATTTTCGATATGTACCTTGCATTATGCAGCTTATCCAATATGGTATCTATATTAGGAATTGGATAAGAATCACGATTTGTGACTGCATTAAGATCTCGAAACTCGATACAGACGCGATAACTTCCTTCGTCCTTGCGAACGATGACCGGAGCAGCTAACCAATCACTCGCACTCTGTTTAATAATGCCCTTGTCAAACATCTTTTTGACCTCACTCTGGGCATATTCTAGGACCTTGGGAGATATACGTCTCGGCTTATGACGGATCGGTCTTGCACCAGGCTCAACCTCTATGTGGTACTCCATTAATGTCGTAAAGCCGTGGACGTCTCTCGAGGGCAAGAGTAGGCTTTAAACTAACACTTTGACTTGTTTCCGCTGGTCGTCTTGTATCTCAATTATACCAGCACATTTAGCGGAAATCCTCGAATCAATGTCATGAGCTGTATCTCTGACGAAGTGTCTCCAATCACTCTCGCCAATACGCCAGATAGTTTCGCCTAATTTGACTTCCATATTCCAATGTTGTAGAAAATACATACCGAGAATGATGGAATGCTCAATATTCTCTACAATCCTCAGTTGGATATTTCCATCAAGGCCTTCTACACAGTATATGTCGATAAGGCCAAGGACTTTAAGTGCTGGTCCAACTACACCTTTCACGATAAACTTGATAGGTCTCCATTTAAGCTTGTACTGTTCGACAACATCTGATCGTACAAGAGAGACCATGGCGCCAGGATCGAAAAGTGCTTTAGAGTCCTTTCCACCGAGTCGTACCAAAGAGAATAGCCGGTTATCCGATTGGATTCCAGCAATTATCTGATCGGTTTGACTATCGCCGTTAGGAGTCGATGCCGTGTGCGTCATTTTAGACGTACTTGGTACGGCATCTGCCCCCCCCTGAACTGTATTTCTCGGCAACGAGTTTGTACGGTTCATGTTATGTACACAATCGACAACTACATCCTCCTGGTATGTACCTACGGTAATCTGACCTCATCTGCGAGTAGGCCATCTTCACCTGTTGTTCTTATGAGGGAGGGCATTTGAACTTATTTCAAGTAGTAGCCTTTTCTCCCTTATTTTGTGCTCTTGATCGAAGTTCCATGAGTAAATCTTCGTCATTTATTATACGGCCATACTCATTAAGGAACTCAATCTCAAAATCACGCCAATCTCGAAGAGATGGCTGAACTATTCTATACCAGAACAGAGCCGATTTTGAGAACACATTGAGCAGGGCACTGAGCAACCTGCGATCTGAGAACTCGTTGTCATTTCTGAAGTCGTGCAAACGGTGCAGAAACTCTTCCGCGTCCTTTTTGGTCTCACCATCAAAGGACATATTCCAGCTCTCGTGCGCACTCTGTCCGATCGTGCATTCGGTTATCGTGTTCACGGTACCTTGGCATGGCCTCGTAGGAGTCTATTTCCCGACGATCATCTCTATTATCCGTCCGGGAACTCCTATGTCTACTGGTAGAAGGATTCCTATTCTCTTGTCGGCCTTCAGCCGCCCTACGAGAATCATCGCACACACTGATCGCAAGTGGCCACCGCACGTTTGTCTCGAGGCGTTTCTATACGACTATCCGACCTCTCTTTGTAACCATGCTCCGGAATTTCCTGCTGTGCTCGGTGGTCGAGTTTACGGTTCGAATGGCGTTTCTGAGTACGTCTCTCCGTACAGCTCTCACGACGTTCATCTTTGCTTGAGGCTCTACTCACAGAACGATGGTGTCGTGGCTTCCTGTTTGGAGTCGTGCACTCACGCCTCTCTCTTCTATCTTGTCCCTCACAAGTCTTAGAAGAGATCTCACGACGTCTCGGTTGAAACCTCGGTTTTTCGTAAGATTGAACACTGACGTCATTAGAAAGGTCATATCCATTCCTATCATCAACAAATTGACGTTCGGTTGTGTTAGCCTTGGGTTGCCAGTTGTGGTATTGTCTAGAGGTGTATCCTCCTGACGTACGACGGTCGGCTTCCGCCTGCAAACCCAAGTCAAAATGTTGTGTTGGCACTTCACTCTCTCTAGTTTCAAGATCCCCAATTGGAAGGCAATGTGCGGGTGCATAAAAACCTCCGAGGTGAGCAGTCGTCACGGCCATAATCATCGACGTAGTGGTTGTGCATGAAGCTACAGCCACAGAAACGGGAACATAAGGAATTGCTACCGTGGTCGTGTTCGCTGCCGGTACCCTACACCAAACCGTTTAGGTATAGTACCTATTGATGCTAAGCCCGTGCTTTGTGCAGTACTCATTCCTGATGGGACCACACTCCCTTTCCTGGAACGAGGTTTCCTAATTTCCCATAGTTCCTGACATGCTAGAGGTTTATGTGCAGGCTCTGCCCTTACATTCTCATCGTACTCTGGGAACCATGAGATTTCCAGATTAATGTCTACACATCTAATCCGGTGACGCAAAAGGCATTCGCGGGACTCCGCCTATTCGCCATTTGCGTTTAAACTCAGATGCTCCAATTGTGCGTACACTGCCTCAATCGGAAGCTTCTTCGTTTCCCGACGGACATCCCTAGCTATGTGTGAATCACGCATAAGCTGGGCCCTTCGGGCTTTATAGCTGCTGGCCATTATTTTTTTGGCCAGCAGCAGCCAACGTGTTACATCGGGAGAAGTATTCTCAACCGGAATTTCAGATGAAATCCTTAGTGTTTCAAATACATCGGAAGTATCCAATATTCAATTGGAAATTATTTTATTGGACTCACCACAATAAAATAATTATTACTCGCAACGAGTAAAAAAAATTTGGTGTCGGCTTAATTACAATAAATTGTAAAAATGAATCGACTAGTGTACCAACAAAATTAATTTACTTAATCAAAATCCAAAAGATTTGCTTTAAAAGAAATTTATTTCGTCCTTAGAAGGACAAAACAATTAAATTTTGTTGGTTAAAATTGTGGCAAATCACACATTTAATACTCGCACCATATTTAAATTAATTATTTAACTTACTCACAGGTCTAAATAATTAATGTTTATAATAGTTTCTTGTGACTATCACATACCAAGACTCTATACAATTGCTTCTGCAAGCGCAAATAATTATTAACAAAAAAAATCTTAAATTATTTTAATATCGTCGTTAATTTACCAGTAATGGTAAATTTAACGATTTCCCAAAATATCTCTCTCGCCAGTTATAATCCAACAGATTCCTCACTGGCGAAAAGAATAAAATTAAATGATAAACTTGGCCTTGAATTTTAAATGTAGGCATAAAGCTTCCTTCTTTAATTTCTTTAGCGTCATAAGAAGTCATTTGAAATAATGTATTATATTGCCTTCAATTATCAAGAAAATGTGCTGAATCCCTATGAATACCTAATATTAAATTTTTCATAAACTGCGGAGGCTCTTCTAATAGTGGAAGATGTACATTACTATTAGCACAACAAAGTCCAGGTGCTTCGTCTTTCCCTTTTTTTGCATCACAGTGAATATAAATCTTATTCATTTCACCTATTTGAATATCTGTAAAACCTGCATAATCTAATTCAGGTTGATATTCAAATGCAGATCTTAGACCACAAATATTTTGTAAGGTACGTCGATTGTTAGTATTACGCAATCGTTGATTTGCAAGCCTTTGAATTCTTTCATCCATAGACTCTCGACGTCTACTAACAGAAGTTTGCATTCGTTGAGTTAACAAATGTAACTCTCTTTGAGAATCTGTTTCTCGAGAAAGTCGCAATGTTTGTTGTGAAGACATTTGCGACAATCGAGATTCACGATCATCACGACTTTCTTTAAGTCGTCGATCTCTCATTGCTGTAGTTCGAGCAGTTCTTCTCGACAAATTAGTTTTAATAGATTTATGTCTGCGTGCAAATTTTGTAATGGGAATAGTAAAACCGGTCGCCACCTATATGTCGTTGAGCGAAGCATGCGCATTGTATAGCGCCGACCGCAGAACACCTTCCTACGCGAAGTAGTCCCTACTACGCTATGGCAATATAGTCCCATGTTTTTTTTTCACAAAAAATGCATTAAAAAAATGAATGTTTATATAGCCTATGTCACTTCAGATGTTATAACAAATCTATATGCAAAGTTTCAAAATATTCGGTTTAGTAGTTTTTGCGTTTATTGGTTACATATAAACAAACCTTCTCTCTTTATATATTAGTAAGATAGCTGGCCCTCATTCGTGCGGAAAGTCGGCACTGATGATAAAGTGTAAGGTGTATGTATATATGTGTTGCGAAGTGTGTGTTTTATTATGCTGTTAACAATTTGTTTATAAAATAAAATTATGACAGATCAAAAATAAATATTGAAAAGGAAATCTCGTTATTATATGTCTTACAAATATCAGAAGTGTGATTGGAACAAACGTGACTTTGAATATTCACATCAATTTATTGCATCTTTGTGGTTAGCTTTGTGCTATAAATGTTTACAATTTTGATGAATAATTTATTCAGACATCATTATGATCGACACGCAAGATTTGACGATTACGGAATTAAAAGACATTTTACGAAATAATTATTTATCACCATCTGGTAATAAAGCAGAATCAGTTCAGCGTCTCAATAAGCGAACTCTGATGGCAGTTGGGTGAAAGAGTATTATGAATTTAATAACCCTTTACTGCAAGAAGCGCGTCAACAGTCTCAACAATTAGCAGCGGCTCATGGACATTTCTCCCAGAGGACAAATCTCCCACCAATCACAAGCGAGGATTTAAAAAAATTCCCACCAACCAAAGGCGTTTGAAATAAACAATTGAACATCTCTGATGCTTTTAATAATAACTTAAGTATTTAATTAAGTCAACACTTAAGAAGTTACTTAAGAATTAACCAAATTTTTTATATTTTGTATTTGGACTTGCTGCTCAAGTTCATCTTAAGTTGAATCTTAAATAATTACTTGGACATTTTTGAGTTTTTATTATAGGCATTCCACTCGAACTTAAGTAAATGTTTAAGTAACTGCTTAAGTAAATACTTAAGCAACTACTGAAGTAAATACTTACTGAAGTAAATGCTGAAGTCAATACTTAAGTCAATACTTAAGTAAACACTTAAGTCAATACTTAAGTCAATACTTAAGTAAATACTTAAGTAAATACTTAAGTAAATACTTAAGTAAATACTTAAGTAAATACTTAAGTAAATACTTAAGTAAATACTTAAGTAAACTTATAATTGAAATTCTACAAGGAAAAGAAAGCATTTTGATTAGAAATGTTGCACATGAGGAATGACTAAGTAGCGAGGGCAAGTTTAGGCTTCCCTATGTAGCCATTACTTGATAGACAACGGCGCGCATTTCGGGTCCAAGTTAGATAATCAGACTTCCTTATTCGCCCATGACAATCTTCTAACGACGACGCAGACACATAAGTAATATTTCAATTGTTGTATTATATTAATTTTAATTAGTTTGCCTATCCTAGTTATAACGTACAAAATAGATGTTCTTAACCTCAAACCATTATACTATTAAAATAACGGCGATAATCTCAACGTTCAAAATTAATAAAACACCTTATTTTCAATATTTAACACATATACTTCCAACACCAAATCATTAAAATGATAAAAATACCCGTAACATCTGAAAATTAATAGAAACATACTTATTGTAACATTTAAAATATTAATAAAAAACTGGTTAGAATCTATAAACTAAATACTCTTAACCTCAAATCTTTATAATCATTGATATACCGTAAAAAATATTACAGAATTAACAGAAACATTTTAGGTACAACCAATAAAATAGATATGTCTAACCTCAAATGGTTAAAATTATTAAAACAACCTCAAAAAAGATCCAAATTGGAAAATTAGTAGAAACACTCTTATTATAACCTGCAGAATTACTAAAAACGGTCTAGTTATAGCCTATAAATAAATATTCATAACCTCAAATCTATAAAATAATTGAAATAACGTAAAAAATATCAACATTAGAGAATTAACACAATCATTTTAGTTTCACCCAAATTTAGTTCTAACCTTTAGTCGTTCAAATTATTAAAACAACCTCAAAAAATATCGAAATTGGAAAATTAGTAGAAACACTCTTATTATAACCTGTAGAATTACTAAAAACGGTCTAGTTATAGCCTATAAATAAATATTCATAACCTTAAATCTATAAAATAATTGAAATAACGTAAAAAATATCAACATTAGAGAATTAACACTGTGAGGTAGAAACCTCACAGGGGGAGAAGAGAAAAAGTAAAGCTCAATGCTTATTAAAAGGGGAAAGTTTTCCTTGTTCGAACCTGAAAAAAAAGAAATATAAAAGATTAATATGTATAGTGAGAGCGGATAACAAATGATTTTATATACGCTTATACTAAAACTGGAACCGCTTACCTGGGCACAAACAAGAATTTCTGTCTTGTTTGTGCGTTGTTGACTCCCTAAGGTTCTGCAGGACTCGCTGTGGTGAAGTACGGTATATAAGTCCCCTGTCAACCTGGGGCGAGCTCCATCCTTGTTGCCTCCTCACCATGGTGACTCGTTCAGTACCTGAAAAGGAAAGAAAATGTTATTAGTATTAAAGCTTATGATAAATAAAATGATGGTTAATTTAAGGATTGGATTGTATAAAGGTAAAGGTAGGAAATAAAGGATAGAAAAGAGGAAAGATGTGTGTACACTGTAAGTATGACAGGAGAGGTTAGGTCGTATGTAAACAAACTATTGAGTAACTCGGTCCGGGTTATCCTCGCTACCAGGGCTAAGAAATTTAATCCCTCCTGTTTAACAGAAGGTTATTATCAAAGGTAGAGGTCTATGTTATGGTTTAAGTATTACTTACCTTATGGAGAAGGAAATTGTTGTCGTTCAACCTGTCGTCACGCGATCACTCGAAGGCGTCGTCGGTGATGCCGGGGAGGTCCAACGTCGGCCAGGAGTCTCGAGGTCCTCTGTGCTCTCCGATCGGGCTCTCCGATAGTGTCTCGGCTAACATTACTGCGCACTTCACGTATAATTATACGTAAACAACACGCTCCCCCGCGCGAATACGGCAGACATGTTGTCTTCATGCAAGTTTTGGTTAACGCGGTGGGGGCGCTCTGCCCATGCGCGTAAGCAGGCGAGTTGGATGAGAGGCGTGCCGGCGGGGGGAAACGAACGAACTACGGAATGACTCGCATATACGTGCGTGCGTAAGTAAGAGAGAGAAAGGAGATAGTAGACTGCAAAGGTGGAGGCGCTTGACCATGCGGAATAGGAATTTGCAATTCTATTCCGTCGGACTCTCCGATATTCATCGACTAGGAGCGAAATAGGTGGCGCTGCGGAACGAAGATCGGTTAGCTGATTGAGAAAAAGGAATAAACCGATTGGCTAAATAAATAAGGAAGAAGGACTTTAGCGCCCTGGATCGGATTTTTCGAGAGATAATCGAGGACGAAGGAGAAAAAAGGCGGGCATTCGGTGTTCAACCACAGTAGTAGAACAACTGTAGTCTTTCTTTTCTTTCATCATTAGAGATACTGAAATTTGGTTCGGAGAGATTATCCTTGAGATAAAAAGGCATATATAGACCTATTGTTGAGGAGAAGAAGGAGAATATATCGAATATTAAAGAAGCGATCTTTTTTTTGGGAAATTATCAAGTATAAGCGAGAGATCCACGACAGGATATTTCTTGGCGGTACTGTGGTGAGTGGTCTGTCTGGCCATTTTGTAATAATTTTTGTAACGAGCGAATTCCGCGGAGTGCGTGAGATATCGCGTCTTGGAAATTTTCGGTATTAGTTTTCTTTTGTTTTCGTTTTAACTTATGTGAGTTCAACCCGCGAGTAATATGAAATGAAAATATATAGATATAAATAGTTTGTAATATGATTGATTAAAATTGTAAAAGAGTTTCTCTCGTGTACACGCGGTGTGACTAATGCGTATTTGTACCGGTTAATTTCGATATAATTCGATATAATCTGTAAATAAATATATATATATATTTATATATATATATATGGGTGGTTCTCTGTGACATCGAAGATGAAAAAAATAAATATTGCTATAAATGTGGGAATATGTTTTAGAGGTATCCAGTCGTTCTCCTGAATTTTTTCAGATTTTTTCTGGGCCATTATTTTAAGTTACAGAGAGTCAAAGTTGACATTTTAGCACTTTTTTGCATTATATGCCCATTTTCATGAATTTTTAGCTCCCAGGGGATGCATTTTTCACTAAAAACATAAGTATGACTTTTTTGTAAAATTTTCCGAACTTTTCATTAAAAATACTTTTAAAGACATAAATGTATGCTGTCACACTCTTGTAAGCCATTTAAACCTTAAATAGTGAAAATCAGCAATTCTGCTCCGGACTCTGGTAACCTAATACTGTCTAAAAGATGTCTTTTTATAGTCAGAAACTGCCTAAAAATTTCCAGAGTGGGTCTAAATCATTAAGATCACTTATGGTCAAAATATCCGGGAAAAGTGCCCGAAATATTAATAGAAATGTATATTTGTTGCCTTATAACAATGAATCTATTAGCATGATCATTGCAAAAAAAATTTGTGCACTTACCTTGGAGTGGTAGAAAAGTATCTTCACTTGTTTCAGTATCCATCTAATCCTCTGTAATCTGCTAAAAATACAAATATTATTATACAAATGTAAAAAATTAATTTTTAAACATTTATAATGCTGAATTTTTAGTTTTACATCCCTTACAAGAATTATAATACTAATCTGAAGGATTATTATAAATATATAAACATCATTATTACAATAACTGAATATACGTATTTAACACAAAAGATATATAAATAAATCGGATATATAATTATAATGAATAATATGATAACGGGACAGTGACAAGTTTGTGAAATCTAAACAATGTATTGCTAAATAATAATAATAATAATGTTTATACTTTTATAGTAATCATTCAGATTAGTATTATAATTCTTGTAAGGGATGTAAAACTAAAAAAAAATCCAGCATTATAAATGTTTAAAAAATAATTTTTTATAATTTTATAATAATATTTGTATTTATAGAGCCGCGGTGGCTCATGGGTAGAGCTCCCGACTCTCACACCGAGGGTCGTGGGTTCGATCCCAGACGTGTACCTCTGAAAATTTTTTCATGTGCATTTTTCGAACACCGCGACTCAGTGGCTCGGCGTGTCACTATAATGTGACGCCAGTTCGGGTGCGCGTGCGTTTCGTGCATTTTTCAGTGCATGAGAGGCACGGGCATCTGAACTATAGGGAACGTTAGGGACGCGAAGATGTAAAGAGGATCGCGGTGGTTCCATCGGGAGGACAGGAAACTGTAATTATTAGACTAATTACAGTGACCGATGATATCTTCCGATGGACACAAGCACCACTGTTTCAACTACATGTGCTTTGTTTACAGACACACCGTTCACCTCCGTCGCTGATTAGCCCTGGCAGCATAAATAGAGCGACGTTAAATAATATAAAAAAAAAAAAAAAATATTTGTATTTTTAGCAGCTCACAGGGGATTAGATGGATACTGAAACAAGTGGAGATACTTTTCTACCATTCCAAGGTAAGTGTATAAATTTTTTTGCAATGATCATGCTAATAGATTCATCGTTATAAGGCAATAAATATACATTTCTATTAATATTGCGGGCACTTTTCCCGGATATTTTGACCATATGTGATCTTAATGATTTAGACCCACTCTGGAAATTTTTAGGCAGTTTCTGACTACAAAAAGACATCTTTTAGACAGTATTAGGTTACCAGAGTCCGGAGCAGAATTGCTGATTTTCACTATTTAAGGTTTAAATGGCTTACAAGAGTGTGACAGCGTACATTTATGTCTTTAAAAGTATTTTTAATGAAAAGTTCGAAAAATTTTACAAAAAAAGTCATACTTATGTTTTTAGTGAAAAATGCATCCCCTGGGAGCTACAAATTTATGAAAATGGGCATATAATGCAAAAAAGTGCTAAAATGTCAACTTTGACTCTCTGTAACTTATAATAATGGCCCAGAAAAAATCTGAAAAAATTCAGGAGAACTACTGGATACCTCTAAAACGTATTCCCACAGTTATAGCAATATTTATTTTTTTCATCTTCGATGTCACAGAGAACCACCCATATATATATATATATAATGAGTTTTAAAATTTAAGTAATAAATCTATTGTTAGATAGTTTATCAGATATTTGTATTCGAATCTTTTCGGCTCCCTTCCCCATTTCAGAGTATTGGACCAACGTTGGTTATCGTCACTGTCCGTGGTGACGACGCAGGAACACCTTTACACCCTGGTGAGTCTCAAAACCCTATCGACGGTCTGGCGCCCACTAATTAAATATCATTCGACCGTCGGGATTAATATTATAAAATATAATTGACACAAAATATATATAATTGATAATTCATCAAAATTGTTAGTACGCCATAGTAGTCGTTGTACACGGAATCCTCTCAAGGAAATACAACGTTACAACACAATCATTTTAGTTTCACCCAAATTTAGTTCTCACCTTTAGTCATTAAAATTATTAAAACAACCTCAAAAAATATCAAAATTTTAAATTAGTAGAAACACTCTTATTATAACCTGTTAAATTACTAAAAAAAGGTCTGGTTATAACCTATAAAGTAAATATTCATAACCTCAAATCTATAAAATCATTGATATAACGTAATAATTATCAATATTAAAGTATTAACAGAATGATTACAGTTACAACCAAAAAATTGATATTCGCAACCTCAAATTGCTTGTTACTAAAATAACCTCAAAAAATATTATCTCAAAAATCTAAAAAGATTACAGATACTGTTCAAAACAAACAGAATACAGTGATAGAAAGATTAGTATTTATTTATTTATTTATTTACCAGTATCAGAAATACATAGAATTCCCCGCAGAGATATAATGCAAATATCTGTTGGTGGAATTGGCAAGATACTAAAATATCTAAGACTTATATACTAAAATTACATAATACTTACATACTAAAATGACATAGTTAAATTCTTTCAATATATAATATATAACATCCATAAAGAGGTTACTCAACTCATAAAATCACTAAGGCAACATTAAACAAAACAATCATAATTACCCTAGTAGAATTTTGTGCATAATTGAAACGGTTTTTAAGCCAGAAAATGATGAATTAGCAAAAAATGCTCAAAATATGATCCTAATATGATCAAATTATAAATTTTGTCTAACCTTAAAATGCTCAATTTCTACTAGGGTAAGATTCAATTTATAAATAAAATTTGTATAGATTTTTTAAATATTATTAAGGGGGTTCCATACTCAATTTTTGATGATTAATTAATAAAAAAGTAGAACAGTATGTGAAAAAAATAAGAGAAGAGGCGCCTTCGTTTATTGACAATCTAACTGTGTGCTGAATTTTAGATTAAAAGATAATTGCGTTTTCAAGAAAAGTCTTACCAAAAATATCAAATATTTTCACCTCGTTGAGGTTAGGTTCAGATTTTTGGTAAGACTTTTCTCAAAAACGCAATATAATTTTAATCTGAAATTCAGCACACAGTTAGATTATTAATAAACGAAGGCGCCTCTTCTCTTATTTTTTCACATACTGTTTTATTTACAAATTTATTACTAATAAACACGATTGCCGGTAAGGTAGGGAGGATAAATATTGACTATGGCACCCCGTTAACTATCCAGTCTTTCAATTTTATCTTTTTGTTTTTCTTATTTAATTCTTTTAGACTAATTGGTAGCTTATTAAACAAACCTATAGCTTTGATATAACTATTTTTTTTTGCTAACAGTTTTTTTGAATCTTGGAATAGGTAGATTCTTATTTCTAGTTATACTGTTCGAAGACATAAACAAATTACTTAAACTATTATAATGATATGATAAACAATTTAACGCATATAGTTGTTCTATATTTAACGGGCAATCTTTAGTTATAAATTTATTTTTATTTATTATTTTTAATATTTTCTTTTGTAAATTATGCAGCAAACTTATACTATTCATATACGCACCACCCCATGCAATAATACCATAACTAATAACACTATTGAACAGTGCATAATATAACATTTTATGTGTTGTTATATTCATATAATTTGCAAGTTTATAAAAAATGAAAATTAGGTACTTAGTTTTATTAACTAAATATTCTATATGTAAAGACCAATTCATTCTATAATCAAATATTAAGCCTAGATATTTGGTATTTCTCACTCTTTTTAGCTTATTGTTATTAATTTTGATATCATAATTATCATTTTCATAATCTGGAACGCTATCTATACAATTTCCAAATGTAATATATGTTGACTTTTCTATATTTAAAGATAACTTGTTTAAGGCTAACCAATCTGCAATCCAGTTCAATTCAATATTCATCTTATTTTTAACTTTTTCCCAAGTATCTTCGGTAACAATTAATGCTGTATCATCTGCATATGAAATTATATTTTCTTTTAACATGTCGTTTACATATATTATAAAAAGCAAAGGTCCAAGTATAGTTCCTTGAGGAACGCCTGTTTTAACAATATTATTTTGGCTTACAGTATCATCAATTCTTACTTTCTGCTGTCTATTAGTAAGATATCAAAACATTAATTTATGTGCATTACCTCTAATTCCGTAATTGTAAAGTTTATTCAGTAATATGTTATGATCTACCGTATCAAAAGCCTTCGCCAAGTCTAGAAATGCTATAGCCAAAGGTTTACTGTTGTCCAAGCTATTATAATATGTTATTATTATAAGCTATTATTATATGATATTATATTATAATAAATGTTATTTTCTGTAGGGCATCATTAGTGCCTCTATTTTGTATAAATCCAAATTGATTCTCTGAGAATATGTTACACTCTTTGAAAAATTTTTTTTTTTTTTTATTATTTTAACGTTGCTCTTTTTATGCTCCCAAACCGGTGCTAATCAGCGACGGAGGTCATACGATGTCTTGGTGAAGAAAGCACTTGTTGAAAATACATTCCCCAGTGGTGCTTGTATCAGTAGGTCGGGGCCGGGAATCGAACCTGGGACCTCCAGATTACGAGCCCGACGCCCTACCGACCGAGCCATCGCAGGCCTCCTTTGAAAAATTTACAGATCCTTATATATATTATTTTTTCTAAAATTTTTGCTAAATTAGAAATTAGTGAAATTGGTCTATAATTTTCAATTTTCTTCTTACTACCATTTTTATGAATTGGTATAATCATTGCGTTTTTGCAAGTTCCAAAATATATTTAATTAGTGACTTCAATGTTCTAGTGTCGATTTTATCCGAACCACCATTTTTTATTTCAAAATCATTTATTATATTATAAACTTCTATCGGATCTGTCGGAATCATAAATATAGTTTTTTCATTGAAATCAGGCAACCGGATATGGACACTATCAATTTCTTGAATTTTATTTCTTAATTCAATACCAATGTCAGTAAAGTAATTATTCATAACATTAGCAATATCCTCTGTATTCGTTATTCTATTTTTATATTTATCAAGGATAGTAGTAATTTTCTCTTGTTTTTTAGTATTTTTACCTAGTTTTTGATTTACTATATTCCATAAATTTTTTGGTTTATTAATAGCTTTTTTAATCACATCATATTCATATTTAACTTTTGCATCTTTAATTACTCTGTTTAGCTCTTTATCATAATTTTTATATTCCATCCTGTTATTAAAATTATTTACATCCATCATCCAAATTCTATAAAGCATTTCTTTTCTATTAGATGAAACAATAATTCCCTTAGTAATCCAAGATTTTCTTGGTTTCAATTTATCTGATTATTTATTATTAATTCTAAATGTTGCACTATTAATACATTCCTTTATATTATCAATCAAACAATTAATTGCCAATGATGGATCTTTCATTAATAATATCTGATTCCAATTAAGTTTTTTAGCAATTTTATTAAGTTTATCATAACGAATTATTGATCGCATTTTATAGTTCCCACTATGTTTTATATTTTTATTGATAAAAATAATGGAAAGTGATCCGTAAAAGAATCAGTTAATTTAGCTGCCTTAACATTTACATTACTATTTTTAATAAAGAAGTTATCTATACATGAACCCATTGTGTTAGTATTTGCTAATTTTGTTCCAGTTTGAAAACATGGTATGTACCCATATTCAAGAAAATTATTTAAAAATTCCTGACTAATGTTATCATGACTAGAGATGTCTATATTGAAATCTCCAACAATAATATGATTAGCAACATTTTTCTTTAATTTTAACAGTTCTTTTATACTCATTAAGAATTCTACTTTGTGAATATCATGCGATCTATATAAAGAAGTGATTTCGATGGTTTTTTCATGATTAGAGGTTAGGTTTGTATTCAACATTCTTAAATTATCTATTTGAATAATGTCTGTATTCTCAGTTATATCTTCAGCCATATAAACAACAACTCCATCTGCTCTATTAATTTGACTATTGTTATAATAAATTTTGTAACCTTTTAAACTAAAATATTTATAATATTGAAGTGACCAAGTTTCTACACAAATGACCATAAATGGTTTAATTTCAAGACGATTAATCAAAACTTCCAATTTATTGAAATTAGCATTCAAACTTCGTATATTAACATATAGTATAAAATTCTTATTTGAATTGGCAAATTTGTTAAGAGTGTCGACATCGCTGACGATAATTTCTTTTAATGCGTTACAATTAACTATGTTATCAATAATATTAAAGTTATCCATCTTTTATTTATTTAGAATTTCTTAAATTTACTTAAAATATTATTTATTAGAAGTCAATGATGAAAACGATGTTAATGTTCTTGATTTCAAAATACTTTTCTTCTTAGTTACATTTTAAAAGATCTCTATATTACCGATATATCTTGGTATTATCGGACTCATAGGATAATCCGTGTTTCCGAATTCCTTCTTGATTCTATTTTTCAACACTTGGCAGCACATGCTATCATTAACCACGTGTTTGCAGTCGTAATTCATTTTATATTTTTGGTTATGAAACGTACAATTTACACAATTTAGATTATCTGTATGTGTACATTCAATTGTATAATGATGACCTGAACACTTTAAACAAATTTTTTCATTTAAGCACTTGTAACTTTTATGTCCAAATCTTCCACACTTCAAACATGGTCTTGTATTTATTATATCCTATACTTTACAGTATTGAAATCCAACGAACACATTATAGTTATTTTCTCTTATTTTTTTATAAATTTCATTTGTAACTTCAACTATAAAACTTTCTTGTTTTAATTTTTCATTTACATAGCTATGCAATACTTTACAGCCAGTTGAGAAATCTTTAAATTTCCTTTCATTTATATCATTTTCAATAGACAATTTATCCATTTTTTCTATATTCTGTATACCAATAATTTTCACTTTGGGTTTCAATAACTCTTCTTTTTTAACTTCACATAAACTAGATAATTTTTCTTTTAATATTTTTTCAGCTTCTGTAATACTTGTTTCATTCATGTAATCAATTATAATTTCATCATCACTTTTCATAAATATATTTTTTGTTTGAATTGATTTCATTTTTATCATATAGTGATTTACATGTTTTTTTTAGATCAAAAGTATCTTCTTTCCTTTTCTTTTTAACTATTAGTTTAGGAAGTTTCTTTGGTTTAGGTGGTACATTATTTACAACTTGTGAATATGTTTGTTTTTTAAATTCTATCTTGTTTGAATTTTCCTTTTCTAAAGCACTTTTTAATAATTGATTCTTATCATTCATTTCTGCCACTAATTGTTTGAGTAAGATGTTTTCAATTCTTAAAGTTTCAGTTTCTGTCTGCTCATCATTAATATTGCAATCAATATTGTTCGTTGCGTTTATTATATCATTTAGATATTCTTCTCGTATCTGCGTTCTTTGTAATAATTTAATTTGTGCTATAATATACTTTGCTGTGTCATTCAAGGCTGCTTCATGTGATTTTTTTGAGGTTAAGTTTAGTCCTTTATGTTCCGGACATATTATTAGCGAACTGCTTAATGTAATACCACTTTTTATTCTCACATAATCACTTTTGTGATAAATACTTTCACATATTAAACAAATAACTACTTTAACTTTACTTTTTGGATGACATTTATAAAAATTTATTCGTCGTTGTCAGGAGGCTCTTCACCTCCTGACGCCATTTTAATGTATCGATTGTTAAGAAATAATAAATTATTAATTAATTATACGTAAATAAGCATTTTTGTTGGTAATATATAGCTATAATTAAACAATGATTCATGGTAGCCCAAAAATTTCGCTGCTCTATCAATAGAAAGATGTGAAAAAATTTGCAGAATATCTTCAAAGAATACACAACATGGTTACAGAACGTTTTTTTCGATAAATTGAATTCCTCGCTTAATAAAAAATAAATCATTTCTCTATTTTTTAGGGTTTACATCCCGTTCGATGAATGTTTTAGCCACTACATAATTAAGCAATCAGTGAATCAGTTATAGGTAGCTGGTAAGTAAAACCTACTATTTATACTTCTATGGAGGTTACAACAATTTTAAAGTTTTGCAGTTGAAACTTTTTATTAAAATATTCAACATTATCAATTTAAATTATGAGTTATTTACAATGAAAACTAATAATAAGTATAATTTGAATCAAAATATTATTTACGTTTGATATTATTTACGTTTTTTCAATGATTTTATAGATTTGAGGTTATGAATATTTATTTTATAAGTTATAATCAGACCGTTTTAATAATTCTATAGGTTATAATTAGAGAGTTCTTAATAATTTTCAAATTTTTATATTATTTGAGGTTGTTTTAGTAATTTTAACGATTTGAGGTTAGAAATATCTATTTGATTGGTTGAAACTAAATGATTCTCTTAATTCTTTAATGTTGATATTTTTTACGTTATTTCAATTATTTTATAGACTTGAGGTTATGAGTATATATTTTATAGGTTATAATCAGACCGTTTTTAGTAATTTTACAAGTTATAATAAGAGTGTTTCTACTTATTTTCTAATTTCGATATTTTTTGAGGTTGTTTTAGTAATTTGAAAGATTTGAGGGTAGAACCATTTGGTTGAAACAAAAATGATTCCGTTAATTCTCTAATGTTGATATTTTGTACATTATTTCAATTGTTTTATAGATTTGAGGTTATGAATATTTTGTTTAGGTTATAGTCAGACCGCTTTCAGTAATTTTATGGGTTATAATAAGAGTGTTTCTACTAATTTTCAAATTTCGGTATTTTTGAGCTTGTTTTAGTAGTTTTAACGATTTGAGGTTAAGACCATTGGTTGAAACTTAAATGGTTCTGTTAATTCTCTAATGTTGGTATTTTTTACGTTATTTCAATTATTTATAGATATGAGGTTATGAGTATATATTTTATAGGTTATAATCAGACCGCTTTCAGTAATTTTATGGGTTATAATAAGAGTGTTTCTACTAATTTTCAAATTTTTATATTATTTGAGGTTGTTTTAGTAATTTTAACGATTTGAGGTTAGAAATATCTATTTGATTGGTTGAAACTAAATGATTCTCTTAATTCTCTAATGTTGATATTTTTTACGTTATTTCAATTATTTTATAGACTTGAGGTTATGAGTATATATTTTATAGGTTATAATCAGACCGTTTTTAGTAATTTTACAGTTTATAATAAGAGATTTCTACTAATTTTCTAATTTCGATATTTTTTGAGGTTGTTTTAGTAATTTTAAAGATTTGAGGTTAGAACCACTGGTTGAAACTAAAATTATCCTCTTAATTCTCTAATGTTGATATTTTTTATGTTATTTCAATTATTCTATATATTTGAGGTTACGAATATTTATTTTATAGGTTATGATAAGAGTGTTTCTGCTAATTTTCCAATTTCGATCTTTTTTGAGGCTGTTTTAATAATTTTAACCATTTAAGGTTAGACATATCTATTTTATTGGTTGTACCTATAATGTTTCTTTTAATTCTGTAATATTTTTTACGGTATATCAATGATTTTAAAGATTTGCGGTTAAGAGTAAGGAAGTCTGATTATCTAACTTGGACCCGAAATACGCGCTGTTGTCTATCAAGTAATGGCTACATAGAGAAGCCTAAACTTGCCCTCGCTACTTAGTCATTCCTCATGTGCAACATTTCTAATCAGAATGCTTTCTTTTCCTTGTAGAATTTCAATTGTAAGTTTACTTAAGTATTTACTTAAGTACTATCTTAAGAATTTACTTAAGTACTATCTTAAGTATTTACTTAAGTACTATCTTAAGTATTTACTTAAGTACTATCTTAAGTATTGACTTAAGTATTGACTTAAGTATTTACTTAAGTATTGACTTAAGTATTGAGTTAAGTATTGACTTAATCATTTACTTAAGTATTTACTTCAGTATTTACTTAAGTATTTACTTAAGTATTTACTTAATCATTTACTTAAGTATTTACTTCAGTATTTACTTAAGTATTTACTTAAGTATTTACTTAATCATTTACTTAAGCATTTACTTAAGTTCGAGTGGAATGCCTAAAATAAAAACTAAAAAATTTCCAAGAAATTACTTAAGATTCAACTTAAGAAAAACTTGAGCAGCAAGTCCAAATACAAAATATAAAAAATTTGGTTAATTCTTAAGTAACTTCTTAAGTGTTGACTAAAGTAAATGCTTAAGTTATTACTAAAAGCATCAGAAATGTTCAATTGTTTATTTCAAACGCCTTCTGATTGGCGGGAATTTTTTTAAATTCTCGCTTGTGATTGGTGGGAGATTTGTCCTCTGGGAGAAATGTTCATGACTCTAATCCATCTATGATTTTAGAGCATGTTAACGAAGAAAATACCAGTATTGAGGCTCATCAACAAAATTTGTCACAGATTCATCGAGCGGATACCGGCAGAAGTAATGATTCGACTCAAGGGTATCAAAGTCAGGTACTAAGAGGAGAACAACAAATAATTGCAAGCAGTACTGGTTCTACATCAGTTCTTTCTGGCGGCTCATTGAGGACTCCGGACGGCAGACCTTCGTTTGATGCGACTCAACTACAACAAGGATATACCTTGAAGATTGTTGGAGTAGGAGGCGAATCACTTAGCGTTTTTGATGGTAATAGCGATAATTTTGAAACTTTGGAGCGACAGGTTAGCTTATTAATACAAATTTATAATCTTTCGAATGATGTTACGCGAGTTTTAATAGGTTCAAAACTTAAAAATAAGGCTTTAGCATGGTTTCATTCCGAACCAAAGCATATAGAATTATCTGCTAATGATTTATTGATTTCATTAAAAACAATGCTTTTCCGGCAGATAAAATTAGATTACGTAAATTGTTTGAAAACGGAATTTGGCAAAAGAATGAAAGTTTTAGTGAATACGTTCATGAAAAAATAATTCTTGCAAATAGAGTTCCAATTAATGATTCTGAAATCATTACTTATTTAATTAATGGTATACCGGATGAATATTTAAGAGACCAAGCAAACATGCAACAATTTGTAAATGTAGAATCTTTACTGAATGCATTTGATAAAATCACTTTGCGATAAAAAAAACACTTTGCTGAAAAATATCGAAATAAAAATTTGGCGGATGACAGTCGAAAAGTAAACGATGATTCTAAAAAAAATGAGGTTAAAAATAATAAACGTTGTTATAACTGTGGAGAATATACTCACTTATCATACGATTGTAAAAAAGACAAACGAGAAAGAGGATCTTGTTTTAAGTGTGGCTCTATTGAGCATACTATTAAAAATTGCAATCAATTAAAAAAAAAAACATGAATCAGAAATTGCTATGGTAGCTACAGAATCTATTGAAGATTAATATAATAGGATAGTTGAATTTGAATTTGAAATTGATGATGATATTTTTTCTATAAAATTATTATCACTTATAGATAGTGGCAGTCCAATGACATTTGTTAAAGAAAAATTTATCAATCCTGATTTAATTCAACCAATAAACGAAAATGTTTTTAAATATTGTGGAATAAATCATTCGCGACTAGATATAATTGGAAAAATTAATGTGAATTTAATTTTTAATAAAAATAAAAAACAAATTTTATTTTATGTAGTGTCTAATAACACTATGACTGCTAATGCAATGTTAGGTTGCAATTTTTTCAAAAATTTTAACCCAAAAATTGTAACTCCGGAAAAAGAATTAATTGAAAATAGTCCTAAAATATTCAATATTGATGATGTTTTAAATATTATTGATAAAGAAATTAATGATTTAAATATAGATGCAAAAATACCTTTTGCAATTCAAAATAAATTAAAACAAATATTTCAAACTGATTATGTTGAACCAACAAGACCAAAAGAGCCTAAATGTTGAACTTGAGATTAAACTAAAGAGTAATCAAGTTTTTTATTTTAAACCTCGCAGATTGTCATTTACTGAAAAAATTGAAGTAAAAAATATTATTGACGATTCATTAGAAAGTGGGATTGTTAGATCAAGTGAGTCCGAATATTGTTCACCTATTGTATTGACAAAAATGAAAAATGGTCAGACTCGAATGTGTGTTGATTATAGATCATTAAATTACATTATAGATAAAGATAATTATCCTGTACAAATAATTGAAGACAATATTGATGTATTGAGATATAAAAAGTATTTTAGTTTGCTTGATTTAAAGGATGCATTTCATCATATAAAAATTGCAGATAATTCTATTAAATATACGTCATTTGTTACACCGAATGGACAGTTTAATATTTATACATGCCTTTTGGTATAAAAAATGGACCTTCGGTATTTCAGAAATTTCTTAATAATGCACTAAAAGAATTAATTTCATTGGGTGATATTGTAATTTACATGGATGATATTTTAGTAGCAACTGAAACAAATGAATATCATTTTATAGTGTTGAAAAACTATTTAAGATTTTAGTAGAAAACAAAATGGAAATGAACTTTTTGCAAATTTTTATATAATAAAATCGAATTTCTAGGTTATGTTTTATCAGATCAAAGTGTAAAGCCAACAAATCAAGGTATTGATGCTGTGTGCAATTTTGGTATTCCTGAAAATGTATACGAAGTGTAAAGATTTATTGGTTTATGCACTTATTTTAGAAAATTCATTCAAAACTTTTCTCTTATTGCTAAGCCATTGTATGATCTGACTAAAAAGAATGCACAATTTCACTTCGGAAAATTGGAATTAGAGGCAATGAACACATTGAAAGAAAAATTAATTGAAGCACTGATTCTAGCCATTTATGATCCATATGCCGAAACTGAGCTTCATTGTGATTTGTGGAATAGTAGAAGGTTTTGTAAATACTATTCCTAAAGATGATAAGCCATTTAACACTTTACATATTGATTACATGTCCGTATTAGATTCAAGAGTATTGTCTAAAAAACATATTTTTGTTGTAATTGACTGTTTTTCAAAATTCACAAAACTTTATAGTACAAAATCTACTACTTCAAGTGAAGCAATTGCATGTTTGATAAACTATTTTACTTATTACAGTAAACCACAATGCATAATCTCTGATAGAGGAAGCTGTTTTTCATCGCAAGAATTTAAAGCTTTTGTTGATGAATACAGTATAAAACTGATAAATGTAGCGACTGGTTCGCCTCAAGCAAATGGACAGGTTGAACGATTAAATTGAACTATTGGTCCAATGTTAGGTAAATTATCAAACAATGATGTTAGCAAAATATGGCCTAATGTATTATATGACATTGAATTTGCTTTAAATAATAGTATACATAAAACGGCAAGAGAAAGTCCGAGTATGCTTTTGTTTGGAATTAATCAACAAGGAAAAATTCATGATGTTATACGAGAATATTTAGAGAATAATATTAATGAAAATGAGAGAAATTTAAAAATAATGAGAAATTAAGCAAAAGTAGAGACTGAAAAATCACAACAATATTACAAAAAATTTGCAGATAAAAAACGAAAAAACGCGCATATTTATTCCGAAGGGGATTACGTAATGGTTAGAAATTTTGATTCTACTCCTTGTCATTCACCAAAACTGATTCCACGATTTTAAGGACCATATGAAATAGTAAAAGTCCTTAGAAATAATAGATATGTTATAAGAAATATCGCTGGATTTCAAGTCACGCAAAGAAAATTTTCGTTAAAATTTTTTCAATTTCTTATTTTCTTTATAACTTTGCTCCAAATTAAGCAATTTGAGCTTCTTTTTTTTCAAACTATATATACTTGAAATCAACTTTTTCCGGTTTTTAGTTTGAGAGCTTATCTTTATTTGTTTTCGACTTATAAGCGATCAAATTGGAAGTAATTTTTACTAATATTATTATTAGATATCGAATAACTCCCGTAAAAATGGCCATTGGCAAGAGATAACTTGGCTTTCTTCACACTTTTATATTAAAAAAAAACAAAGTTAGGATAAGATTCGTTTCCCGGAGGTCAAGTACTCCTCTTGTGAGAAAAGCTTATCGCCGTATCGACTATATGGAAATCTCAGCTATTTAAAAACTGTTCCGAATGAAAATTTATCAGTATACTTATTACATTATTATCTACACAGTGACAGAGAGATTTTTTTCATGTTTTACAAAAAAATTATTTTCGTTTATCGATTTTATTACCGATCTTCCTGATAGTCAATATGTATATCTATATACATATGTACACGCGGTACTCCTGTCAAACCGCAACGCGAAAGAGGTTAGGTTTCGTCAATCGAAGTATACTTAACTCCCGGATAAATTTATTATCAAATGAAATGCGAATGTCATTGCAAAAACGGTTACAAAAGAGGTTAGCTATATTTTTTTGTTAATTTTCTTGAATTGGATAGTATAACAGATAATATCTGTTTCTTCCCTTTTTTCGTCTCCCTATGTATATATATGTCTATAGAAAGCGAAATGAGATAGCGATATGGGAGGTATGTGAGATAGAAAGAGAGCGTTGCATGCCAGCCGGTCAAAGAACCCGTACAGAGCTCCCAACGATTGACGGGCGCAGAATTTCAGACATGGCAGCGAGAGGGAGTTACTGTATATTTATCTGTGACTGTCACCCAATATTTTTTTTTTTGGTTATTTAACTTGTTTAACATTTTGTTTTATTATTTCTCAATAGACTTCCCAGTGACTCCAGTATAGTGGATATAAATTAATAATTGTTTAAACATGATGAACTTCACTACAACTCCAGTCATTGGGAATAAATAGTACAATATTATTATATTACTCGAGTAACTGAGAAGTCTATTCAAATTATACGCAAGCTATCATATGTGATGAATTGTTATCAATTGGTTTGTTTTAGTTTTATTTATTTGTCAAAAAGTCTCTTGAGAGCATATTTTCATGTAGTAAAATAGAAACTTTACTTATATAAGATAGCTTGCGTATAATCTCAATAGACTTCCCAGTGACTCCAGTGTAGTGGATATAAATTAATAATTGTTTGAACAGGGTGAAATTCACCACTACTCCAGTGATTGGAAATAAATAATACAATATTAACTCGAGTAACTGGGAAGTCCATTCGGATTATATTAGTTTATACTTGTCAATAGAGCAATAGTTCCACTTTCTTCTTTCTTTAAAGGACAATTTTTATTTTTTCTATTGTAAAGAGTAATTTTTATATTTTGCACTGTTCAAAGAGTAATTTTAGTTATTTAGTCGTTTAAAAGGTGTAGGTTTCGGATTTTTAACGTTACTTAAAGAGTAGTAAAGTCAACGAATTACTCATTTAAGGTTCAGTTTTTACTCTTTGGGGTTAAGAGTGTGTGATGAAACTTTTTTAATTTGACTGAATTTTCCTGAACAGACCCAAATTACTCGGATCTGCACCTTTCAATATAAATATTATAATTAATATATTAAATTAAAAATCTAAACAAATTCATACAGGTAGCTTAAGACAAAAGCAAAAGTGCATAGCCTTCTGATTTTTTAAGAAATAATAATTTTTTTAACAATAATTGAGTAACCAATTTTTAGACGCTAATTATTAGTAAATAAGTCATAAACATTCAACGCAAACATTGTAATTTTAAATAAACATTTTAGAAATCCGGAAAATTTTGGGTATATTGCTAAATCAATCAGACTAAGACATTTTTAAGTTTTAACAACTATTGCAACTATTCTCTTAGCTTTTATTCACATTTTGAGTGTACATTATATCTTTTAAGTATACATTATATTAGCGATTAAATTCTGAAAAAACTCGAAAACAAATTATTTTCTCAAATTTCAGTGTTTTTTTGTTTACATTGGTCTTATCATTTTTTCTTTAAATCTGGCCAAAATTTTGACAAGGGATTCTAAAAGCAAAATTTTTTTTGTCACATGCACGAATTTTGCGTTTTTGCGCCCTAAAAGTAGGGTCTAAAGTATCCCTTTAGCAACCAACAAGCGCAATAGTACATTGTGTACCAAGGGCGCAAAATTGGGGATTCTGATGAGTGAAACACTCACCCGAGGGCCGCGAATCCCCATTGCGCCCGTGGTGCACATACTATTTTCTGTACGAAAGGGTGAAAAATGCTTTAAAAAGGAAACTAATAAAAAAAGCAGGCGGGAATTGGCCATTTTCGCCCGAAAAAGCGGGCGCAAAAACGCATTTTGCGCCCGCGCGGACAGAAAATACTTTAGCGCTGCCGAGGTTCAACAAACAACAAAAACTCATAATCTTATCTGCTCTCTATATTTAGCGCAATGGTGCGTGCATGCTTGCGCGTATGCGTGTGAGTGTGCGAGCGTGCGTGTGCATATATATATGTATATGTATATATATGTATATGGGTGGTTCTCTCTGACATCGAAGATGAAAAAATAAATATTGCTATAACCGTGGGAATATGTTTTAGAGGTATCCAGTATTTCTCCTGAATTTTTTCAGATTTTTTCGGGGCCATTATTTTAAGTTACAGAAAGTCAAAGTTGACATATTAGCACTTTTTTGCATTATATGCCCATTTTCAAGAATTTGTAGCTCCCAGGGGATGCATTTTTTACTAAAAACATAACTTTTTTTGTAAAATTTTCGGAACTTTTCATTAAAAATGCTTTTAAAGTCATAAATGTATGCTGTCACACTCTTGTAACCCATTTAAACCTTAAATATTGAAAATCAACAATTCTGCACCGGACTCTAAAAACCTAATACTGTCTAAATATGTCTTTTTATAGTCAGAAACTGCCTATAAATTTCCAGAGTGGGTCTAAATCATTAAGATCACTTATGGTCAAAATATCTGGGAAAAGTGCCCGAAATATTAATAAAAATGTATATTTGAAAAGTATCTCCACTTGTTTCAGTATCCATCTCATCCCCTGTAAGCTGCTAAAAATACAGTTAATATTATACAATTATAAAAAATTAATTTTTAAACATTTATAATGCTAGATTTTCAATTTTACACCCACTTTAAGAATTATGATACTAATCTGAAGGATTACTATAAATATATTAACACTTTTTTTTTTTTTTTTCGTGGGAAACTGGAGAAATCTTACATAAGACGACGAAGAGGGTCCGCACTCATCGCCAGTGCCGCATTCTGACCGGCTAAAACTCCAAACCCAACGCTTTCACCTGCCCAGCCCGCAACTGTTTTTCACATTACTTCAAGCTGGGAGGCGTGTCTGTGATATGCGTCATTCGTTCCTTATTCTATTCTCCCACGTTGAGACTGCCACTTATCGGGAAACGGCCTTCCTTGCGGTTTCGAGCGCGCGCCGAAAGATGGCACAGGCTCCGGACCCCGCTATGTGAGATACTCCCTGAGCACCCTTTGAAGGACAAAGGAAACATTGGGGAGCACTCTTACAATTCTTAAGGTTGTGTCCAGGCTCGCCGCACTTGCAGAATGACGAGGACCTGTCCACTCCCTTACAATTCCGTTTCGTGTGGCCGAAGTCTAGGCACCGATAGCACCTCTCGACCAAAATTCGATCCCGAACGCGACAGCTTACAAAACAGACGCAGAGATGCCGCATCGACTTCAGCCTGTCAGCGCTCTCGTGATCCAGCTTCACAATGGCTGTCTTCTGTTGACTGCGGTTTAGGCCCAAAAGCGTCACCTCTCGGCTCTCAGACGGAGACGCGAGAACTTTGTTTAGGGCCGCCACCACTTCGTCCCTCGTTGTGAGAGCGTCCAGGTCTCTGATCTCCAGGCTCACCCTTCGATCTCGGACTCGAACTTCTCCCATTCCTTGGGTAGCAGTACGCACTTTCTCCGCGAATGCTGCTGCGTCCGTCTTCTTGCCCAGCCGGAGCAGGACATCTCCCCGCCCTGTCGGCCGTACACTCAGAACCTGGGCGCCGCTGTCGTCCGGGTTAACTTCCTTCCGGAGCTTCCCCAAGACTTCAGCAAACGTACGGTCCCTCGCGACAGTGACCACCAGGGTGGATACCGGCGCCATCTGGCGCTTTCTCCTAGCAAGAGGCGCCTGACCCGACTTGACTGTCGGCTTTTTTCCCGCCACTGACGCGGACTTGGATTGCTCCTTGTCCATGCCACGTGGTGGTACCTCCTTTCGAGGCTTCTTCTTCTTGCGGCTCTTAGAGACCTGTAATCGTCGACTGCCGAAAACATCTTTTTGGTTTTTCCGTAGAACTCTTGTACAAGAGCGTCTACGGTTTTCAGCCCTGTCTTGACGACCATGGAGATGTTAGGCTGCTTTGCACAAGCAGCCAACATAGCCTGGAGTTCGCTCTTTAGATGGTCGTAAGTGGAGTCGATGTCCTCCTACGCCTTCTCTACCTTCTTGTATTCCTTACAGAACACTTCTATCTCCTCTTGAGATTCTCTGCTATAGGCAGAGATGCCGCTGATGGCGCTACCAATGCTGGTAACGCTGCCGCTTCGTAACCTGTTTGCGGATGCAACACTCAACATCTGTAACGACGGCTGCTGTTGGGGGTTTTCTTTCGAGGGCCCCACCTCTGACGTGTTCGTAGAACGAAGCGCTTGGTGGCCTCCCCCAAAATCCGTGAGGCCAGCGCCGGCCACGGGGCTTTCACCCGATCGGAACCGACGGCGGGATTGACTCCTAGTTTGGAGCTGCCCGCTTGGGGTAATAGGTATTCCATTCGCTTGCTCATCATCCTTCTTCAACTGTTTGGTCCACGGAGGCTATTTTGTTTCACCTCTACCCTTCACGCAAGCGTGACGAGCTTTCCCCCATCCACCCGGGGGACGCGCCGCATACGGGAACAGGAAACCCCGCGCGGATTATTATTATTATTATTATTATTATTATTATTATTATTATTATTATTATTATTATTATTATTATTATTATTATTATTATTCAGCAATACATTGTCACTGTCACTGTCACTTGTCACTGTTGAGAAATCCAAACAATGTGCAGTCCTAGTAATCGGCAATATTTATTTTCTTACTTATAACACTGGGCATTTAACGAAAGCCCTATTGTCAAGTGCTCACACAGGCGCGGGTAGGAGCGAACTAACTTTGATTCTCCCGCAGTTACCGTAAGATAGGAATCCCCACTAAGTGAGTCAAATACAAACTAATACATCGGTTTCGTCTCGCATAATAAACATACATATATATACATATAATATGAAGGGCTAAAGTTCAACATTTTCAAAAATAAAAAAGGAAACGGTCAAAATAACGAAAATACTACAAAAAGTCACATTTTATCACAATAAATCTAAATATATCGCAGTGCGTGTGAATTGTGACATGATCCGAAGGCGAATATGATAAGCACATGATTTACAGTCATGTTTTTATTACTATCTGATGGTATTATAATATTACAATTAAAATTATAGTTATACTTTTGTAATGTTGGTACTGTTAGAGCAAGTGTCTCTTATTATTTTGATATGTTCATTCCGCGTCTGACCACCAATGAAGTTACACACATTGTACCCACTCTATCGTTATAGTTATTAAATCTAATCATTTGTTTATAATAAAGTGTATATTTATTTAACCTTTTTAAACAACAGGTTATGGGCCCAGAATCGCATTGCCCAAGTGATTACCGTTAATGTTGAATAACCATTAATAATTAGAGTGCCAAACAAAAATGGCGACCCGGAGTCAAAATAGCTCGTATATTCCAGTTGATCATCTCACTGGCCGAGAAAACTACCATTCGTGGTCAATAGCAATGCAAGCTTATTTGCAATTAGAAGAGTTATGGGATACAATAAAAACTCCAGAAGGTGGTGTGCTGAGTACCGACACGAAAAAGATAAGTAAAGCGCGCGCAAAATTAATTTTATCCGTCGACCCAGTGGTCTATGTTCACGTTACACAAGCTACAACCGCAAAAGAAGCATGGGACAACCTTCAGAGAGCCTACGACGACAACTGATTAGAGAGAAGAGTAGGTTTGCTTCAAGAAGCATTAACGACACGTCTTGAAAATTGTTCGTCTATGGAACATTATATGAACAAAATTATTATGGTAGCGCATCAATTATCAGGCATTGGTATGCAATTACTCGATGAGTGGATAGGCATGCTTTTACTCGCCGGCTTGCCGCAACATTTCAAACCAATGATTATGGCATTAGGTAGTTCGGGGATCAATGTGAGTTCTAATTTAGTGAAAACAAAATTGCTCCAGGAAGGCCGATCTACAGATATTTCGGACGAACGAGTAATGCCCGGATTGTAATGCTCCGAGGAAAAGGGATGCAAAATCGAACAATGTATATGTGTTTTTTGAGTCTCACGGCTACTACGAAAATAAATAATGATGAGTGGATTTTAGATTCCGGTGCATCGAAACGTAAAAACATTATGCATAATCTCCGCAAATCCACGACATCAACAGTAAACGCAGCTAATAAGACGCAGACCTTAGTACACGCAGTAGGTGAGGTTATGTTGTCAAGCAATCTAATTCCTAGTGAAAAGAAATTTTGTCTGCAGAACGTTTTGTATGTTCCCGAAATTACAACTAATCTAACTAATCTAAATTAACTATCCGTAAGCGCTATAGAAAAATCAGGCAATACTGTGCTTTTTGAAGATTCCAAGTGCAAGGTTTTATTTAAAAATGGTCAAAGTATATTAGATGGAAAAATCAACGACAATAACATATATAAAGTTAACCTAGAAAATTTTGTAAACAATAATAGTGCACGAGTACAAACTGCAACAATTTTGAAAACGACAGAAAATGTAAATATTGATGTTTGGCATAAACGACTTGGACATTTAAATGAAACTTACCTTAATCAATTAAGAAAACGAGCAGCTACACGTATCAATTTTGACGAAAAATTAAATCTATCTTTGTGTGATATTTGCGCTCTTGGAAAAGTAGTTAAATAACCATTCAAACCGAATATAAAAAGGGCAAGTACAATTTTAGAACTTGTACATAGTGATCTTTGCTACGTACCAGATGATTTTTCGAGAAAAATATTTGTATATTTTCTTAAGTCGAAGGACAAAGTTTCGAAAAGTTTTTCACATTTTATTAATTTTGTCCAGAATCAATGTGACAAGAAAATAAAAACTCTTAGATCTGACAACGGGAAAGAGTACATTAATGCAGATCTACGGAATCAACTCACTTTAATGGGCATTCGTTACGAAACGTCAGCACCCTATAATCTGGAACAAAATGGGCGTGCAGAACGTACCAATCGAACGTTACTTGATAAAGCGAGATGTATGCTTATCGAGTCTCAGTTACCTAAAAAATTTTGGGCTGAAGCAGTAGCAACTGCTGCCAGTGTTGCCAGATAGAGGTGTTTTTTCTTTGTTGCACTCACACAGTATGACTTCATTTACATTAGATAATAGAGGACAGAAAAACCCTAAATGGTAACCCTGACTGCTGCTTATCTTTGTAATCGATCGCCGAAGAAATGCTTAAATGGACTGACGCCGGAATATTTTTGGACGGGTACCAAGCCCAATCTTTCTCATTTAAAGATTTTTGGTTCAAAAGCTTTTGCACATACTCACGTGTAATTCAGAGATAAACTCGATGCCAAGGCCACAAAATGTATAATGATAGGCTATTGTCCTAACCAAAAAGGCAGATTATGGAATCCCGCAACCCAGAAGACTTTTGCAGCTAGAGATGTTATTTTTCAAGAAAGATCCACATCATAAGTGCAACCGAACATTATACGTTTACCAGTTAGTGAACCAAAAGTAATTATGGAGATTTCTCATACTGAACGTGACGATCTTACTACAAATGAAGATCAACGTGACAGCATCTCTGATAATAATATCGATAATAACCTCGCGATTGTTGTAGAGTCAAAACCCATAAATCATTCTAAAGTCAATGATGACTCGCAGGATAGTTCGGATAATTCCGAAAATGAAACACAAAACAAATATCGGAGATCTTCTAGACCAAAGAAAACACCTAAACGTTTAGATGATTATGTTCTGTTTTCAGCATCAAACAGACCATCTGAACCTCATAATTTCAATGAAGCAGTAAATAGCAGCGAACGACATCAATGGTGGCACGCTATGGAGACCGAATATCAATCGTTAATCAAAAATAAAACTTGGGATTTGTCCAGTCTACCATCTGACCGTTCTGATTCTTATCAAAAACCTTTTCTATTGGTTTATATCTTTCAGTTGTTAACTCAATTATTGTTTCTATACTAGATGTTTCTTTTTTAAATTTCATAATTTTTATGTCTGTTTTATTGTTTATCTCTTTATCTTGTAAGTATATATATACATATAAACTTTGGTTAGTCTATCTACTTTACTTCTGTTTTTCAGTATAGAGTTATCATTTTAGAGTAGTTAAAGCTCGTTATATGGCGATGGTATCTATTATTATAATATTTACATTTACTATTTGCGTATATGTTGATTATTGTATCAAGTACTATGTTCTCGTGTTTTTCTAAGTCTTCCTTCTTCTCATTCGTATAGTTTTTATAATGAGTACGTTTATTTATGGAGAATATATCCGTTTTCAAGAGATCTTTATTC
Organism: Theocolax elegans; assembly: GCA_026168455.1. Taxonomy (NCBI): domain Eukaryota; kingdom Metazoa; phylum Arthropoda; class Insecta; order Hymenoptera; family Cerocephalidae; genus Theocolax; species Theocolax elegans. The sequence continues at coordinate 13,582,886 of CM047429.1, read as the reverse complement.
TTGTTTGTGTTTTTGACATCTCTATTTTTCCTTGCAAAAGAGTGGTTAATAGTTATATCTTGAGTTGTATTTGCAGTCTGAATTCGAATCTATGTTAGCCATTTTTTGTTACCCAATCCGTTATATTTATTAGGCACGATCGTTACACGAAAGTGCCTTATATTTTTATCATCCCAAATATGTGAAACCTCAAAACAGTATATATTTTAACATAAAAATATAATTTATGCACCTTAGAACTCATCCAAACCTCTTCCTAAAATGTATGTATGGATGTGTGTATGTACGAAATCCTGTGACCAAAATAACTCTGCAAATTTTTAATTGATTAAAAATTGTCCTATTTTCAGCTGTATCGCTCATAAATTGTTGAAGATATTGAGCGTTTTACAATTTTGTAAAATTGGTTTATGCACACTGTCTCCAAAAATACTATTCTTAAGTAGATAATGAAATTAGCCAAAATGTTCGTCTTCAAGTCATAAAATTTTTTCCTATGTTACACTTTCTGATTCGAACAATATTTATAAAGATTGTGACATTGTAGTTATACTACATGTCACTTAGAAATAAACTAGCGAGACAAGGTATAGTATAGCACCTGTCAAGCTTACTATGCGAAGTAAGCGTGCTATACATACCAATCAAGTCCTAATAGACACACATATGCGAATGTGTGAAACCGATATAGGCTTACAGTGCGTAGTAAGCAGGAGAACTCGAAGCAAAGGAGATGCGACTCCTGACTGCGCACAATTGCACACACACACACACACTGCTCCGTTGATCCAGCATCCTAATGCCTTCTCCAGCACCAGGAATGACCCGTACCATATCCCCAGGTCCCATCCAGCCTTGAATGCCCTCTCCAGCTGTCCGGACACTCCGAGCCGAAGATCCCGTATTGACAATATACGGCACCTGCAATGAAGAAACTCGAGAGGCTCGATTTAGCTTAAAATCGAGGTAAAAAGGAACGATTTAAAAGCTTACCTCGCAGATAGTATTCTCAGCAGGGCCGCAATTACTCAATCGCCATCCGGCACCACTAAGTCAACGTCGTAGACGACATCTCCGTCGAGGCAGCGAAATCACGGCCCGAGCGGCCAGTACGAACCGAGCCGAGCGCGCACGACTCGAGACGCGAGAGTAGGCGCGCCTGCGCAATACGCAGAGGAAAAACTCTCTCGCTTCGTGCGTGCCGATACTCGACAGACTGCGACCGACCACCGATCGTGCGACCCGAGATACCGCAATTTTCATAAACTACGTGTGGGTCCGAGGACCCAGGAGACGAGCGTCCAGGTGAGCCGTGCTCCTTCCTCCCAAGTCCAGCTTCCTTTAAGTATGTGTGCGCGACGCGTGGTTAGGTGCGGGACGTCCCGCAATTGCGCGAACGCGAGCGACCGCGGCCAACGTGACTGGCAATTTTGAACGGCAAAGCCGCTGCTTTGCCGTGTATTACTCTTGAGCACCTTGAGTGCAATAAACCTGCAATCGTTTTATTTGTTCTTTTTTGTATTATTTCGTGACTCCACCCTAATCCCCAGTGGACACGTCACATGGCGACCGTGACTTTCTGATCCGAAAAAATTGTGATCGTGGACTTCGGGATTTTTTTTCATGAGTATTAATCCGCCATATTGCGCACACACAGAGGAAGCGTCGAAAGTGGTTTTGGACGGCCATTTTAATTTCGACCACGTGTAACCAGATTCTGATTTTTTGTAATAAATTCAAGTTTGGTTAATAGAAATTGTTGATGTTAGTGAATTATCTGCAAAATTCGGTGAGTCTATTCCATATTATTTGGTTTGAAATTTTTTTCTGCATATTGTTCTTTTTTGTACATAACAGCAATAATTTTATTTTTCCCTTTATAAATATAAATTTTGCAATTAGTTTTATTCCCTTCTAGCTCCAAAATATTTGATTTTGTTTAATGGCTTTTTGAAGTTTGTAAAATTAAATTACATTAAAAGTCATATGAGTAAGAGAATTTTGGAGTACGAGTAAGTACTTAGTAAATTGTCATTTCAAGCTACGTTCTCAACTTAGGAAAAGAAAAGTAAGGAATAGTATATTACACACCTAGGGAGGTAAAGTATTGGTCAGTCCATAGCACATGTAAATTGGCACCTGAGCCGAAGGCGAGGGTGGCAAACATGTGCTATGGGGTGACCATTTTACCTCCCGTGGGATGTATACTATTTTTCACCACCAGTAGGCCGAAAATAACACATTCCTTTTTCGGTGCCGGGAGGGAATGTGGTACTTTCGGTCTACGTGTGGTGAAAAATGTTTTTTTAAGTTTATTACAATTAATTATTGTTAAAAATTAGCAGTCAAAGTTAATATTGTACCCTGTAGTAATAAATTCAAGGGACAAATAGCAAATATCGCAGTTACTTGATTTACTCAACAAGTAATTTTTGTGAAAATTTTTGTTTGCAATTAAATTGAGTTTTTTATTGTAAATAAGCATTCTTTGAGTTAATTAGAACCTATAGCCACCAAAATTATATTCAATTTAAATTATTTTTGAACAAAATAGGACCCTTCAAATATTGAGAACGATAGCCAACCAAGTGTATATACAGTTATACAGTGTTAAGATAGTAATATTTAATTGCTGTACGCTTATTAATTTTGAAATTGCATTAACAAGTAACATTTCACTATTTATTTGCATTGTATATATATCTTTTTAAGAGTCGTAACCCATCTAGCACCATTGTAACCTAATCCAGCACCATATATACCCATATATACCCAACACGCTTAAATATTTCAAGCTTGGCTTGTAAATTATTCACTTATACGCTTGCCTTTCACTCAAGTTCGTTGTTGTGAATTCTTGCGTAGGTACTTAATTAGTTTTTGTTGATAAATTTGGTCATAACGGTATCGACAAAAATAATTTAACAATTTTTTTTTGCTTTTGGCTTTTTGTGCGCTGAAATTAACAATACTGACTTGTTAGTGTGTGATATAATTTTAATTGCTTAATAACTAAAATTTAGTTTTGTTATTATTTTTATATGCTTGCTCATAAACTAGTTTGCTTAAAATTAAAGCAATTTGATAATTTTATGCTTGCATAATTTTAATTAATTATTAAGTCAAAATTTTGTTTTTTTTTTAAGAAATTAAGCTACAATTGAGCTGTTTAGAAATAAATTTAATTTTTTTGTGATTGACTACAAGTTGTATTGAGCTGCACTTAGTATTAAAATTTTTTTTTTGACGAAATAGCGTGAATTAATTTACGTGTCCTAAGAAATCCTCAAAATGTCAGAACTAAATGGTAGTTTGACTCTGCATACGTTGGCAGAGGAGGATTATACTAGGTTATCGTTGGAAGAGGGCATCCAGCGGATACGGCAAAATGTTTTTCATTGTAGTAACCAAGAAATACTACAATATGCCGATCTAAAAAATTTAAACGCCACAGATTCCATGTATAATATAAGAAATCGAGTTGAAAGATATGAAACACGGAAATGTTTCGGGTTAGCGGCGGCATATTGGGATCCTGAAGTAGACGAGGCGAATTTCGTTCCATTGGATATACCCGGTAATAGAAATTTGAATTTAACCTCGGAAGGGGAAAACTACTTAGCTGGCACATGGAGGAATCCGTCCGTCATGCGGCCAGTAAGTAGGGGAATTACAGCGGGAAATCCTACGGTATCAAGGGATAACATGGAAGTGCACAGTGGTGCTTACCCACGTATTCATGGGCAATTGCCGACAGGTCAAACATTGGGACCATATGCAGATCCGTTAACTTTCAGCAATTCGCGGAATTCGACAGTACTGATTGGCGGAGAAAATGTGGTAACGACAAATGCTAATGTTAGATTACATTTGAACTTCCCATTGCCCACTTCAACGTCAGAACCCCTCCAGCACCCAGATAATAATTATAATTTACATAGTAATAGTATTAATCTCCCATGCGCGCAATCCACCCAACATCCAGCACACGGAAATGTGATAGAACATAGACAAAATGAACAAAACGCGGCAGATCAGGTTCAATTTAGATTTCAAGATAGACAATATTTAATTGCTGTACGCTTATTAATTTTGAAATTGCATTAACAAGTAACATTTCACTATTTATTTGCATTGTATATATATCTCAAGTTCGTTGTTGTGAATTCTTGCGTAGGTACTTAATTAGTTTTTGTTGATAAATTTGGTCATAACGGTATCGACAAAAATAATTTAACAATTTTTTTTTGCTTTTGGCTTTTTGTGCGCTGAAATTAACAATACTGACTTGTTAGTGTGTGATATAATTTTAATTGCTTAATAACTAAAATTTAGTTTTGTTATTATTTTATATGCTTGCTCATAAACTAGTTTGCTTAAAATTAAAGCAATTTGATAATTTTATGCTTGCATAATTTTAATTAATTATTAAGTCAAAATTTTGTTTTTTTTTTAAGAAATTAAGCTACAATTGAGCTGTTTAGAAATAAATTTAATTTTTTTGTGATTGACTACAAGTTGTATTGAGCTGCACTTAGTATTAAAATTTTTTTTTTGACGAAATAGCGTGAATTAATTTACGTGTCCTAAGAAATCCTCAAAATGTCAGAACTAAATGGTAGTTTGACTCTGCATACGTTGGCAGAGGAGGATTATACTAGGTTATCGTTGGAAGAGGGCATCCAGCGGATACGGCAAAATGTTTTTCATTGTAGTAACCAAGAAATACTACAATATGCCGATCTAAAAAATTTAAACGCCACAGATTCCATGTATAATATAAGAAATCGAGTTGAAAGATATGAAACACGGAAATGTTTCGGGTTAGCGGCGGCATATTGGGATCCTGAAGTAGACGAGGCGAATTTCGTTCCATTGGATATACCCGGTAATAGAAATTTGAATTTAACCTCGGAAGGGGAAAACTACTTAGCTGGCACATGGAGGAATCCGTCCGTCATGCGGCCAGTAAGTAGGGGAATTACAGCGGGAAATCCTACGGTATCAAGGGATAACATGGAAGTGCACAGTGGTGCTTACCCACGTATTCATGGGCAATTGCCGACAGGTCAAACATTGGGACCATATGCAGATCCGTTAACTTTCAGCAATTCGCGGAATTCGACAGTACTGATTGGCGGAGAAAATGTGGTAACGACAAATGCTAATGCTAGATTACATTTGAACTTCCCATTGCCCACTTCAACGTCAGAACCCCTCCAGCACCCAGATAATAATTATAATTTACATAGTAATAGTATTAATCTCCCATGCGCGCAATCCACCCAACATCCAGCACACGGAAATGTGATAGAACATAGACAAAATGAACAAAACGCGGCAGATCAGGTTCAATTTAGATTTCAAGATAGACAATTTTTAAGTGCGAGTTTTAATTCGGGAAATGCAGGCGGATATGATCAAACATCGTATTTGCAAATTAGACAGTTTGTGGCAACTAACACGAACACAGACAACATGAGATCACCACCAACCCCGAGGCCGAGAAATCCAAATACAATCAATCTTCCGCGAAATGTTCAAAGCCATGAATCACATGTTCCACAGATAACGGAGGAAGATCTGGAGAATAGAACATTTCCAATCTACACTCAGGCGGGTAATAGGACACAAGGAGTGAGATTTAGTGATGAATTCACGAGAAATTGTGAAAGACCAATACCTGCAACGAGTAGTTCGAACGAAACGAGGTACCGAATAGGAAATGAACGACAGTATTACGATCAACGTGAACCGATCGAGCAGCCTTCTTACACCCAAAACAATTCCTTCCAGCAACAGGAAAATCCTAGAACCGTCCAGCAATTCCCACGAAATTATACTAGTTCATCTAATCCTAACCTCGAACGACAGCCTCCAGTTATGCCACAATCCCAATATAATATTCCTCCAGCACCATCACAAAATAATTTTAGACAATATCCCTACAATTATTCCCAACCCTACCCCCAGTCAAGCACCAGGCGAGAAGGATCACTTTTGGATAATTCGACCTTCCAAAGAGAAAAACGTGTCAGCGAAATTCTAAAACAATGGCATATTGAATTTAAAGGTGATAAAAGGAACGATCCAGAGTCATTCCTAGTAAATTTGACGGAATGCGCACGCTCCTACCAATTGACTATGGATGACATCACTAGGTCATTGCCAGTAGTACTGGATGAAGATGTCTGGTGTTGGTTTCGCAGAGAACATCGCAATTGGTTGATATTGGAAGACTTTCAACAAGCATTTAGACTCCAATATTGTAAAGAAGACTTACAATATCAAGTAAGAAAAAGGATAATGGTAAGAACACAAGGACCGCAAGAAGATATTTCGACATATCTTTCGAAATTCCGTAACTTATTGGATCAGTTGAAGCCTCCAATGCCCCTTGGCGAACAATTAGCGATCACATACGATAATCTACATCCAGATTATAGGCGAAGAATTGACAAAGACCAATTTTCATCGTTTTTGGAATTGCAGTTGCTAGGAAAGAAGGAAGAAGCACGCAAACGCCAAGACACACTCTACCGTCCTCCGCCAATAGAAGACGACGAGCAACTCTTCAACTCCGCGTACGAACCAGTAAAAGTGAAAAAGTCTGGTAAAACTGCTGCAATCACTGGGAATGCCAGTGATGCAGGCACTACGCACGAAGAGGCACCTGCTGCCGCCTTACAGCAACCTCCAGCACCCTCAAACCCCCCGTCGTATAACCCCAAAGGAAATAATAGAAAATCTTACAATAAAAAGCGAAACGGAACAAATCAAAATGGAAAAGGGCCAAATGAGAAGAACAAACAGGCCCCAGCTGGAAATAGTAATAATGGAGAACAGAAAACCGGGACAGATAGCCCCACTACTGAAAATAATGGCAAAACAAGGAATAAGGAAACAGACACTTGCCACACATGCGGCACCACAGGTCATTGGTCCTATGATTGCCCAGACAATTCTTGCAGAGGGTGTGGTAGAAAAAACACATTGAAGCGAAATTGTCCAACGTGTAAAGTTCCTAGACCGGCGGGAAACGACTCGCGGAGGGAACCAGTAGGAGTCAATGTGTCCTCCTTGGTAGAAAACGTTATAGTAGACTCCAAAACTATCAAATTTCCAGCAAATCCAAATAAGAGAAAGAAAACAGGTTCCATGAATCCAAAAAGATTAAAAATTTTCTCTCCAGCACCAATTATGAATACCGGAAAAGCCCATCCAGCACCATACAAAAAACAAGAAAATTCCCATCCAGCACCCAAAAAGAAAAGGAAAAATTCCTCTCTAGCACCCTTCCCAAAACAATGGCATATTGAATTTAAAGGTGATAAAAGGAACGATCCAGAGTCATTCCTAGTAAATTTGACGGAATGCGCACGCTCCTACCAATTGACTATGGATGACATCACTAGGTCATTGCCAGTAGTACTGGATGAAGATGTCTGGTGTTGGTTTCGCAGAGAACATCGCAATTGGTTGATATTGGAAGACTTTCAACAAGCATTTAGACTCCAATATTGTAAAGAAGACTTACAATATCAAGTAAGAAAAGGATAATGGTAAGAACACAAGGACCGCAAGAAGATATTTCGACATATCTTTCGAAATTCCGTAACTTATTGGATCAGTTGAAGCCTCCAATGCCCCTTGGCGAACAATTAGCGATCACATACGATAATCTACATCCAGATTATAGGCGAAGAATTGACAAAGACCAATTTTCATCGTTTTTGGAATTGCAGTTGCTAGGAAAGAAGGAAGAAGCACGCAAACGCCAAGACACACTCTACCGTCCTCCGCCAATAGAAGACGACGAGCAACTCTTCAACTCCGCGTACGAACCAGTAAAAGTGAAAAAGTCTGGTAAAACTGCTGCAATCACTGGGAATGCCAGTGATGCAGGCACTACGCACGAAGAGGCACCTGCTGCCGCCTTACAGCAACCTCCAGCACCCTCAAACCCCCCGTCGTATAACCCCAAAGGAAATAATAGAAAATCTTACAATAAAAAGCGAAACGGAACAAATCAAAATGGAAAAGGGCCAAATGAGAAGAACAAACAGGCCCCAGCTGGAAATAGTAATAATGGAGAACAGAAAACCGGGACAGATAGCCCCACTACTGAAAATAATGGCAAAACAAGGAATAAGGAAACAGACACTTGCCACACATGCGGCACCACAGGTCATTGGTCCTATGATTGCCCAGACAATTCTTGCAGAGGGTGTGGTAGAAAAAACACATTGAAGCGAAATTGTCCAACGTGTAAAGTTCCTAGACCGGCGGGAAACGACTCGCGGTTCCATGAAAGTCCAAAAAAGATTAAAAATTTTCTCTCCAGCACCAATTATGAATACCGGAAAAGCCCATCCAGCACCATACAAAAAACAAGAAAATTCCATCCAGCACCCAAAAAGAAAAGGAAAAATTCCTCTCTAGCACCCTCCACAACCCAAGAAAATTCCCATCCAGCACCCCAAAGAAAAGAAAAAATTCCTCTCTAGCACCCTCCATAACCCAAGAAAATTCCCATCCAGCACCATCCAAAAACAAGAAAATTCCCCTCCAGCACCACTCCAGCTTCCTATTGCCAGTCCGAATTATTGTATAATCCCCGTGCACATAATATTCCCGTGAATATGTGGACAAGCAAAGTTTTAATTAAGGAAATAAGAGTAATGTGTACGATAGCGTTGAATTTCCTAGAAACGAATATTCTAGTCGAGAATCCCGCTATGTAAACAGTGAGCCTCGTTCGAGCGACCTTGTTTACGCTCGCGAAGTGGCCAAGGGCAGCGCCGCGTAGGGCGAGAAAGCAATAAAAGCAACGACATTGGCAGCAAGAGTATCGAAACTCGTGCCTTTTCTGTATTTCGGTTGCCGCGATAGAAAATCACGAAGGTGCGATCAATCGGTGTCATTGAGGACGGGCTGCTCTGAATCGGAGCTAGACGTCGACAGGATTGGATCAGCATCCGCGATCAATCGGTGTCATCGAGACGGGCTGCTCTGTATCGGAGCTAGACGTCGACAGGATTGGATCAGCATCCGCGATCAATCGGTGTCATTGAGGACGGGCTGCTCTGAATCGGAGCTAGACGTCGACAGGATTGGATCAGCATCCGCGATCAATCGGTGTCATTTAGGACGGGCTGCTCTGAATCGGAGCTAGACGTCGACAGAATTGGATCGGCATCGCCACATGGTGACGACATAGGACCTCGAGATGGCCAAAACAGAGACGAATTCTCCGCCATAGTTGTCACCAGGTGAGATTTCTTTTGTGCGCAGTACATGCCGAAGATCGCAGAAAACGCCCCTTCCGAACCCCGCCAAACCACCCCATCGAGGCCTGTCCGGAGTGCCACGACGAGTGGGTAGAAGCCCTAAAGGATTCACCCTAAATAGGGAAATGTAGAATTTTTTTTTAATTTTATTAAATTAGTAAAACTTATTGAAATATGACTTGTATTTTACTCCCTTCAGACCCACACCATTCCCAAAAATAGAAAAATATACACACAATGTAGTTTAGTATAATAGTTAATTGATAATTTGGAATTACATACAAACTTCACAAAGTATAATGAATTAATTTTTTAATTATTAAAAAAATGAATTAATTAAGAAAACCAAATAATGTGTTTGATTCACTTTTAGTTACTCATAATAGTTTCATTATTATAGTCAAATTCATGTCATTATTTAATCTCGATGTAAAGCCACTTTCGACGGAGGAAAGCAACTCAGGTTAGTAATGAATGAAAGTTTTCTATTCTAATACATTTTTTTGGGATGATTGTTTCATGTTAGTTTGGGTTATGAATGTCGCGAATTTCGGAATTGGTCGGAAAGCGAGCGTGATAAGAGTTTGTAAGCCAGTCACACGTAATTCGAATCGAATAAAGTAATTTAGTTATCGGAAAAGTAATAATTACACACTCAGCGTGTTACACGGTTACACAGATTAACTCTAAAGAACAGCTGTTCCAGATTCCAGTGTTCCAGAATTCAAGAAACCCATTACACTAATCAATTGGAAAATTTTTTTTTGTTATTCTTTTGAAGTTTAATAGTAAGATATGCGAAAAAAAAAAGGTAATTTATTTTACGACACAAACAACACAGACAGTTACACTTTACACCGCTGTAGATAGCACCGGCTATCTTAGGTTAAGTTTTTACGTACTAGGATCTATTTAGAATCGTTTTGATCGCTAGTATTGTATTCATACTTCTGTGTGCATTGTGCATCCCCTTGCGTATTCTAAATCGAAGTAAGGTATAACGTCGGTTTGGGAGGGGGGAGTTGTGACATTGTAGTTATACTACATGTCACTTAGAAATAAACTAGCGAGACAAGGTATAGTATAGCACCTGTCAAGCTTACTATGCGAAGTAAGCGTGCTATACATACCAATCAAGTCCTAATAGACACACATATGCGAATGTGTGAAACCGATATAGGCTTACAGTGCGTAGTAAGCAGGAGAACTCGAAGCAAAGGAGATGCGACTCCTGACTGCGCACAATTGCACACACACACACACACTGCTCCGTTGATCCAGCATCCTAATGCCTTCTCCAGCACCAGGAATGACCCGTACCATATCCCCAGGTCCCATCCAGCCTTGAATGCCCTCTCCAGCTGTCCGGACACTCCGAGCCGAAGATCCCGTATTGACAATATACGGCACCTGCAATGAAGAAACTCGAGAGGCTCGATTTAGCTTAAAATCGAGGTAAAAAGGAACGATTTAAAAGCTTACCTCGCAGATAGTATTCTCAGCAGGGCCGCAGTTACTCAATCGCCATCCGGCACCACTAAGTCAACGTCGTAGACGACATCTCCGTCGAGGCAGCGAAATCACGGCCCGAGCGGCCAGTACGAACCGAGCCGAGCGCGCACGACTCGAGACGCGAGAGTAGGCGCGCCTGCGCAATACGCAGAGGAAAAACTCTCTCGCTTCGTGCGTGCCGATACTCGACAGACTGCGACCGACCACCGATCGTGCGACCCGAGATACCGCAATTTTCATAAACTACGTGTGGGTCCGAGGACCCAGGAGACGAGCGTCCAGGTGAGCCGTGCTCCTTCCTCCCAAGTCCAGCTTCCTTTAAGTGTGTGTGCGCGACGCGTGGTTAGGTGCGGGACGGCCCGCAATTGCGCGAACGCGAGCGACCGCGGCCAACGTGACTGGCAATTTTGAACGGCAAAGCCGCTGCTTTGCCGTGTATTACTCTTGAGCACCTTGAGTGCAATAAACCTGCAATCGTTTTATTTGTTCTTTTTTGTATTATTTCGTGACTCCACCCTAATCCCCAGTGGACACGTCACAAGATACGTACATGAAAACAATGAAAATCATTAAAAATCTACAAAAAATCGCGTTTTTTCGTTATAAATTAAAATGTATCATTTTTATATAAAAAGTATGAATGTGCAAAATAATCGTCTCAAAATTACAAATCTTTTTCCCATGAAATACTTCGTGATCAGAACTACTTTTTTAAGATAACAATACAAAAACGATTAGAATTATTAAAAACCTATACATAAGTACGTCTTTTCGTTTTGTATTAAGATGTATTATTTTCATATAAAAAGTGTAAATGGGCGAACAAAATAAACATAAATGAATGAAGAAATTTTCGTAATTTGAAAAAGTCTGTTTGCTGTAATTACGATATAAATATTATATTAATAGACGTATAAAAAGAAATATAACAATATATTTTTAACTATCTTATAGTAAAATAATTAACTTAAATTTGAACATTAAAAAATATTTTAACTAAAACCGAGTCATAAAGGTATAATATAATTTAGTAAACTTACAGATTAAGATGCATATTCAAGTTTATGGCTAGATCAATTATTGACTTAAATAAGACTTGTTGCAAAAAAGTTTTATACACTATTGACATCTAAATACTGCTCTAGATAAACATCTTTCTGTTATTCTAGTGCATATTCATATAATTCGTACACAAAATAAGAATAATAATTATATAAATTTGTTCTATTCGTCCACGCAATTGGTTCAAAAAGAGGCGTTTTTAGCGATTTTTAGTGAACTAACCATTTAATTTATTTAATTGGCGACGTTTTGATGAAAGTCCTCCATCCTCATCAGGCTATACCTTTATTGAAACAATCATTTGTTACACCAGCATTTTTTTAGCCTGATGAGGATGGAGGACTTCCATCGAAACGTTGCCAATTAAATAAATTAAATGGTTAGTTCACTAAAAATCGATAAAAACGCCTCTTTTTTAAGAATAATAATTACTTGGCTTTTATTTAATTTTGATGGATTATGAGTTACTAGATAAAATAAGACATTTTTATGAGTGGATGAATCGGGCTGGAAAACTAAAGGATTGTATAGAATGAAGAATAATTTTATTATACCTCTGGCAACATTTAAAACTTAGCGATATGCAAGTAAGTTGCTAAAAAGAGGGTTTTGTGCAATATTTGAAAAAATTTTGAGCAACACAAATTAGCTCGTAAATACCGATTAAAATTCATATAATACTTTCTAATAAATACATGCACGAGCGATTTAGAGTAAAAATTAAAAATAATTTTATTATTAATAGAAATAATAAAATAGTATAATACACTCCGCATCAAAATTATCGCAACAAGATTTTTCACAGAAAAATTGCCATTTTTTAAATGCTTGTAGCTCGGTCAATTTTCATCGTATTGAGATAATATTTTTTTGTTTTGTAGGGAATTATGTGCACTTTGAGGATAAATTAATGCCTAATAGCTGCGAGATAATGCCACATTGCTATGTCTTAATCAGGCCTACCAACTTCTTTTTCTTACCCAACGCAATAGTTTGCACGTTTACCTGGATTACCAAAAATTTTTTTTCAAAAAACAACAAATACCACCTTAAAGTAGACTTTTTAACGAGTATTTAAAAAAAAAGTCGACCATCTACGACTTTTTTTGACCGAGTTATGCCATTCTAAAGATCTTCCTATGTTTTTGTCAAATACCGCCAACATCAGCATTACCCGATGCGTACCGCGAGGACGTTGTTGGTCGGACTTACGCATCATTGTGGCCCTGAAAAGGGCCGATTGTGTGAACCGTTTCTTACATTAGGGACCCCGCGGTCTGAATCCCCTACAGAATAAAAAAAAATTATCTCAATGCGATGAAAATCGATCGAATTACAAGCATTCGAAAAATGGCCATGTTTCAAACGCTTGTAATTTAATCAATTTTCATTGTATTGAGATAATCTTTTTTGTTTTGTAGGGATTATGTGTTCTTTCAGGATAGCATGAATCCTAATAGCAACTACTACTAAATTATTAGGTTACATTTAAAACAAATTCGTGCCCCGAGAGCTATCTTAAAACCTCATAAATAAAGAAACCACATTGCTATTCGTTATTTTTTTTTTAAATTAACCCATGAATAGTGTAACTTTATTTAAAATTACACCTCTACATTTTCGGTACATTTAACAGTGCATCTCCATACTTTCTCTACCAACAAATCAATTAAAAAATAAAGCAAAAATTTACGCCGGGATACTGGTCAAAAGTTAAGGCGAAAGCTCATTCAGCATTAATTTTGCTATACAGAGTTCATAGCAACTAAAAATTACAATAACATATTCTTAATAAAAATGCCTCGGCTTACTGAAATCCAATCTGCTCAAATTATTGCCCTGGTAGAAGCGGGACTGAGTCAAAGCGATATATCCAGAAGAATGGAGATTCATCGCTCAACAGTGTCACGTGTTTTTAGTCGGTATGAAGAAACAGGTTCTTATCGCCGGAGGCCTGGCCAAGGTCGACATAGGATTACTACGATTCGAGAAGATCGCAACATTGTTAATGAGGCCTTACGCAATCCAAGGCAAGTTGCGCGACAAATTGGGAATAATGCTTTACCAGGCAGACGAATTAGCGATCATACAATAAGGAAACGCCTTCACGAAAGGGGTTTGAGATCACGAATTCGTGCTAGAGTGCCTAATTTAGAAGCAGTTCACCGTCGAGCTCGTCTAAATTACGCCCGTAATTATTGACATTGGACACCTAGAGAGTGGAGCCATGTGCTTTTTACAGATGAATCTCGATTTTGTCTTTACGGAAACGATGCTAGGATCCGGATTTGGCGTCGTAGACAAGAACGTTTTGCATCAAATCATGTTGATCCAACTCGAGCGTTTGGTGGAGGATCCGTTATGGAATGGGGTGGAATATCTATGAACCATCGATCAAACTTAGTGATAATCCCACCTACCGGACTAACTGATGTTGGCGGTATTTGACTAAAACATAGGAAGATCTTTAAAATGGCATAACTCGGTCAAAAAAAGTCGTAGAGGGTCGACTTTTTTTTAAATACTCGTTAAAAGTCTACTTTAAGGTGGTATTTGTTGTTTTTTGAAAAAAAATTTTTGGTAATCCATGTAAACGTGCAAACTATTGCGTTGTTTAAGAAAAAGAAGTTGGTAGGCCTGATTAAGACATAGCAATGTGGCATTATCTCGCAGCTATTAGGCATTAATTTTTCCTCAAAGTGCACATAATTCCCCACAAAACAAAAAAAAATTATCTCAATAAGATGAAAATTGACCGAGCTACAAGCATTTAAAAAATGGCAATTTTTCTGTGAAAAATCTTGATGCGATAATTTTGATGCGGAGTGTATAATTGTAAATAAATTAATAAAATAATTATTAAGATTTAATTTTATTACGAAACAAGGATTTATTGTATACATAATTACTAATAGAAAAGAAAAAGCAAGCTATCAAGAAAAGAACGATCCCTTTTCATTATTATACGTCAAAAGAAAAATACGTACATATTATATGTATATTTTTCTTGGAACCATATAATCCTCACACATAAATATATCACCATCGCGAAAAATGTAATACTATAAATAATTAGTAAAACAAGTCATTTTAAACGTTTTTGAAAATGTATATGTAAACAAGTCAATCGAAAAATTCAGTCAATTTCTACCGATTTGGCTAAAATTAATTTTTATAGTAATTTGTAAATATTAGAGTCGTTTATTTTTTAAAAACATTTAACGATCGTGCCTTGAATGTAAAAGCGTATAGCTTTTACACATTTCGGACCCTCTAGTTATGTTTGAATTTTTATTCATATCAAGTGTCTTTAGTTCATTTGGTAAAGAATTAAAAGTATTTATTGTTTCTATCTAATAGTTTTTTGTAGTGACATTTTTGTGATATTTGGGTGGTAATATAAGCTTTCTTCTTGTTTTACTTGAAGAGTTTATATATTGATTCTTTAAACTATTGTAGTAATACTGAAGACATTCGAAAGTAATTAATTTTTGTAAATTAAAAGGAGTTTCTTTCTGGAATATATTGTTGTTGATTATTTTTAATATTCTTTTTTGTACGGATTGTAATAGTTGTAGTTTGTTTTGGTATGCTCCACCCCATGCAGTTATACCGTATCTTATCACACTATGAAAAAGTGCATAGTACTCAATTTCTAGTATATTTTATCCATAAAGGACCCTGTAATACGCCTATAGGAAATGTGGTTTCCGTCAATTTCGCTGAATTTTTTATATGTTGTGTGTCTTGGCGTCTTGAACAAAAGCCTCAATGGGCAGAAAGCTCTAAACGCAATACGTCCCACAGTAGGGGCCCTTGAAGTCACTATTACAGGGTATCAGCTCTAATAGTAATTCTAGGTGCTGATTGCACTTTCTCGTATACTGGTTTCCGTTAATATGTCCTAATTTTTGGTTGACCGCATGTCTCGGTATCCCAATTCCCTGCTCTAATGGGTCCAAGCCCAAAAATTTGATAGGACTTCAGATGGGTCCCACTAAAAGATGCATAAACGAGTATTATTGTACGATAGGAGTTTGTCAATACTCTTTTTTAATGTTTATGGAGGCCCAAACCCCCCAAACGCAAGTTTTGTAAATGTGTAGCTTAAGTAATCAGACTTTATATTTGTAATGGCATTTAACTCAAGGTTTATTGGGTAGAGTATAAACACGTAGTTTTCATTATAACATAGTAATAGAGTAACACAATCAATATTATATAACAATTTCAAAGAGAATTAAAAGTATTAATCAAGCGGAATTCGTATTGATCAAAATAAAAATTAAAAATGTGAAGATATATATATATGGGAGATTCCATGTGAAGTGATCCAGTTAAAAAATAGAATTTTGTTTTAATGTATGGAATCAGTAAAAAACTACTTGAATAGAGTGTAGATAAATTTTTAGACCTGAATTTCAATTAGTACCAGAGTTGTAGCCAATCAAAAAATAGAATTTTTTGAAAAAATTGACTTATTGGCCATGTTTATCACTTAATAACTCAAAATCTAACAATTTTTTCTTATATACATTAAATTTGAAAAAGTTTATTAATTTCAAGAAGAATCAGTTGAAATATTTCATTTATATTATTTTTAAACTTTGAATATAGTTATAATCAATAAAAACCTTTATAGTAAAAAAAAGGGTTGTACGATCAAAAATATTTTATCCATCCAAGAATCTAATTCATCGATGATTAATTACCTTCAAAATGGTGCAAAGTTTGAGTGCGGCAGAGCATTTCAGACAAAGTTATGGTGTTTTTAGGCAAATTTCTTAAAAAAAGAGAGCAAATGCATTTTATGAAAAAAACAGCCTAACCGTATACTTGCATTCAAACAATATGGCATTATTATTCCTCAATATTACTAAAATATACTATTTATTGTTAGTTACTGATGTTGTTATTTAAGTCTGATACTTTTAGTTATACCTGTTATATAATTGAATTTATTGGAATTATAAAAAGTTTCAGGTATTTATCCGATTATATAACAGGTATAACTGCTTATACCTACTGCTTTGTGTTTGTAAGCAGCTTAGAGATTGAAAAGTATCAGTAACTAACATTAAATAGTATATTTTTGTATTATTGAAGAATAATAGTGCCATGTTGTTTGAATGCAAGTATACGGTTACTCTGTTTTTTTCATAAAATGCATTTGCTCTCTTTTTTTAAGAAATTTGCCTAAAAACACCATAACTTTGTCTAAAATGCTCTGCCGCACTCAAACTTTGCATTATTTTGAAGGTAATTAATCATCGATGAATTAGATTCTTGGATGGATAAAATATTTTTGATCGTACAACCCTTTTTTTTACTATAAAGGTTTTTATTAATTATAACTATATTCAATGTATTAAACTAATATAAATGAAATATTTCAACAGATTCTTCTTGAAATTTATAAACTTTTTCAAATTTAATGTATATAAGAAAAAATTGTTAGATTTTGAGTTATGTAGTGATAAAAAGGGCCAATAAGTCATTTTTTTTTAAAAATTCGATTTTTTGATTGGTTACAGCTCTGGTACTAATTGAAATTTAGGTCTAAAAATTTAGCTACACTCTATTCAAGTAGTTTTCTACTGATTCCATACATTAAAACAAAATTCTATTTTTTACCTGGATCACTTCACATGGAATCTCCCATATATATATATATATATATATATATATATATATACACATTATGATAAAAGATGTATGTTTCCCGTTTGCATTAGTACTACCCAGAGTTTACCATATTGACGGAAACCAGTGTACGATAAAGTGCAATCAGCACCGAGAATTACTATTAGAGCTGATACCCTGTAATAGTGACTTCAGGAGCCCCTACTGTGGGACCTATTGCGTTTAGAGCTTTGCGCCCATTGAAACTTTTGTTCAGGACGCCAAGACACACAACACATAAAAAATTCAGCGAAATTGACGGAAACCACATTTCCCATAGGTGTGTTACGGGGTCCTTTCGCTACTTTACTAAAACTAAAAATGAGATACCTAGTTCTGCTTGTAAGATACTCAAAATATCCCACATAGCATGAAAGCTTTATGTAAGCTTTCTGTAAGCTTCCAAGTAAGTTTCGGTATCTTACTGTTAGCTTCCATGAAATACTCCCATCCCATCGAACCAACACTGTAAGGACAGACTTCTTAGGCCGCAATCACAGAGTCGAGCATTTGGGATTCGATCATCCAATCAGATTCAATCGCAAGTGTAGTTTACTCGTTCATATGGTATGGAACACGGAACATTAGTCCAACAAAATTTAAATAAAAAATGGACATTTCAATAAATTTTCTAGGAGGGATTTTATTATATTGGAGGTTGGATGTGTATTTGCGATCAGTTGTAGGTAGTGGAATATTGTTTAAATAATGCGAAAAAGTGTGAAAAGGAGGTTTTTCGCTTAAATCTTTTGAAGCTTTGCTCCTACTGAAAAATTAAAGAAAATTTATTTATAGGCCTTAAAAATATCTATAAAGTAAGCCTACCTGCGTTTGATTTTGTTTATTAGTTTTATTGCAAATTAAAAAAAAAACTGTCAATTTTCAGCCATTTTTAAATTTTATATAATTTATTAACTGTTGCTTTGAAATACTTTTAATGTAGAAATTAATAAAGGTCTTCATAGGCTTCAAAAGTGGTATCAATTTTATCCCCAAATATTTAGTTCTATTAAATATCTAATTTCTACAGCATACAGGCATCGTACACACTTCTGTTTAGGCTTATTTAACCCTTCAAGAGGTTCATTATAACAAAATACAAAAGATAAGTTGATGTTTCTACCGCAATTTGTTTAAAATTGACCTTGAAAATTATAGTATATAAACAATTAAAGAGTCCATTAAAAACTTTTTTATATTGAATCTACAGAAAAATCATTTAATTTTTTTAATATATTCTTCATATTCTAAGCTTATTTCATTAATTGTAGTGAAATTATTTATTAATCTGAAATTTACAGATACTTTAAAGCAATTAATATTATCGAATTTGACAAAGAATAGCAATAAACTTTTATATTTCAATTAAAATCTTAAAAAAATGACAGTGCTTATTTTAGAATTAATGCATAAGAAAAATAGTGCGAGAGTATGGGCGCAGTAAGCGTTTTGCACTCCCGACAGAAGTTGTTCCGTCTATGAAGTACACTTTTTATATTTGAAAAAGTGGAAAATTTGATGATATATCGCGATCTAATTTAATAAAAAAATTATCAACTAATAATACATAACATTACATGTTTCATTGCTTGTTAATTGTCTTTAGAAATTATCGTTCTGGGTTAAAGTTTCTAATCTCAATGTTGACAACAAATTCTGGGATAGGTAAATTAAATTAATTATAATTCAAATGGAATTAAAATCATAAAATTTAATTGATTAAAATAATAATACGAAGCATACAAATATCTTAACGCACCGTAAGCGTGACAGAGAGTAAGTAAGTGTCTAGTAACCGCGCTGCGCTTTTAAAATCTCCCTTATCGTAGTCCCCACTAGACTCCGTTAAATTCTGTGAAAATCTATAAAACTATTTTTTAACTTCATCGCGTTTAACTTGAAATCTCGCGGCTTTGCCCTGCAGTCTGGCGGCCACAGGTTAACGAGACTCTCTGTGTCTCCTTGCGCACGCATACCTGTGTAGATAATTTCCACGGGAAATTATATTTTTTCGATTGTCCCTTTGGCACATCGGCCTCTCCGAAGAGAGCACGTATTGGCTTCGAGGCTATGGGAATACCCATGTACACAATGGGCTTAGCGTAAAATTTCAAGTTCTTTATTACATACTTTAAACAACGGAATTATTTATGTTCTAATAAACTTTTAATATTTAATTATTTCCCTCTGTCAATCTTTTACAAGATAACATATAATATTGTTTTATTATAATTAATTTTTTATCAATAATAATCATGATAATTATTAACTCATACTGTAATTTTACAATATAATGTAAGTCGCGTAATCTATGTTATTTATGCTTAAAAATTTAACTTGCACAGTTAAATTCAAAATTTAAAATGTATAATTCAATAAAATTTAAAACTAAATTTGATCGAAATAGTTAATCCGCAATTTCTTTATATACTTAAATTACACAAAATAAATTATTCATTTTAACAACGCATGTTTGCTTTATAATAATAAATATTGATCAATTGCTTATATACGAACTGAAACTATAAGAAACGATAAAACACAGCCGTTATTATATTGATTATAAAGTATTTCGTGGTCTGTTTACTGTTATATAATACTATACATGTAGAAATGTCAGTTTATAATTAAGTATTTAATATCTCGATTGACGGTTGGCTATTTTTTAATGATTAATACTTTCCGAGAACTGTTTATTTAAATAATAATAACGTATTAAATTGGTCGCACTATTATGAAAAATAAAAGTAAATTCTATCCGTAACACTGAAGGTCTTATAAACTATATGTCAACATTGACATTGAAAAATTTTAACTTCACCTTAATTGATTTTTTCATTCAAAAGTCTAACATGAAGCTTGAAGCAAAACTTTTTTAATGGTCTCTATATAACTGGCCTACGTGTCCGTAAAAATTAAAATAATTTAAACAATTGAACATTTTTAAAAAAAATTAATATGAAAATTATCATGTTAATTAGATCGGTTGATTAGCGATAAGCGGTATAAAAATCTTATGCTCTGAAAAAAGATTTTGTCGCTACAGAAAAAATGGAACGAAAAATTATTTCTTATATTATATTAATATCCCCGTTGAAAAAGTTCCTAATTCAGTATTGATTCTGTGATGAAATCATTATGGAATTAATAAATAATAGCTACTGATATTGATCAAAATCAATACTGACTCAGTAGTAAGTTCTCACCAAAACGCAAAACTGATTACTTACTGAATTAGTACAAAATCAGTAATGAATCAATGTTGTATCATTACGGAATCAGTACTGTATCAATTTTGAAATTATTCAATTGAAGAAGGACAATGTGCCCTTAAAAATTCATTATTCAATCAATTCAAAATCAGTGTCAAATCAATACCCTGTTTAAAACTTCACGCTGATTCAGTACTGATTTCTATAAAAAAAAAAAATTTTTTAGATAATTATCTATAAAATTAAGTAAAAACAAATAAAATTGTCAAAAAAACATAAAATATATAAAAAAAAGTATTACACATTTTTATGTTTATGTTAGTTATTCACCCATCCACTTATTAACCGCGGTCAATGCTACTTAACTTTCATGATCAATCAATTCTCAGTCTATTCTCAATGCTACATTCACAAAAAGTTACAAAGATAATAAAAACATATTTGTAAACATTTCAAAAAGCCCAGTTAGATTTTATTTTAATGGCATTTATTTTAATGGAATAAACATATTTTTAAAAATATGGACAATTTCATACAAGTTAAAATTTTAATGTACATATCGGTAGCATATTAGAAGAACAATATATATTTAGTAATATAATGCAGCAATTTAATATTAATTGTAACTAGGCTTTTTGAAACGTCTACAACTATGTTTTCATTATCTTATTGTAACTGTTTGTGAATGTAGCAGATAGAAGATAGTAAATCATGCGAAAATACTAAAATCAGTATGGAAGTAATATTTATTCATTTGTACGATATTAATTTCTCCATAATGTATGAAAACGTAAATATCTCTATCTTATTGGTTAAAAAAATACAAAGAATAATTTTAAACCAATAAAAAAGAGATATTTACGTTTTAATACATATGGAGAAATTAATATGCACAAATGAATATTATTATTAATATTATATTGTGTATTTATTGATGTAAGATACGCCAGGGCTAACAATTATGAATTAAATTTTGTGTAGTATACTTTTTGAGTAAATGTACTAAATTTTTTAGCAGAAAACTTGATGATTCCATTTTAATTTCAGTATTTTCTGTTGCAGTAAGTTTTTATAAAGTAAGATACCCTGTTGAAAAAACCTCACATAAAACTATAAAAAAAATTTTTTTCTAACACTCCGTGCGCGAAACACGGTTTCTCGTGCTTGTTTTGCGTGTGCGAAACATGAGATTTTTTAACCGTGTGCGAAACATGACCGCCAATTGTTTTGCGAACTTCAGGTCGACGTTTGAATAGTAGGTCTTAAGGTTATCTGGACAGAGATTTTCCGAATCAACAAAGTATCGATAATATTAACTAAAATTTTAAATTGTTGAAAAGAAATGAGCTCAGAAAGTGATTCGGAAGAAGCTTATGACGATTCAGTACCGACAGATATGACTGATCAAGTAAATAATATTTTTAATAATTATAGTTCTTTACACGGATATATCGTATATAGTTGCATATAATATCTTATATACATATTCTTTTTATTATACATAGTTCTACATTTACTTTTTTTTCGTTTACTCGTCTAATTGTCACCCTCGCTATGCTCGGGTGACAAATCGACTCGTCTCGCTCCGCTCGGTTAATAACCTGGAAACTTATTAACGTGTTTCGCTCACGGAGTGTTAAAAAATAGTATACGATACACGTACACGTAACAGGTGATCCACACACTCGTCTTATTTGTCGCCCTCGCTACGCTCGGGCGTCAAACTCGACTTGTGCGTGAATCACCTGTTTCGCGCACTTTTATCGTAATCTACTATTATCGTACTTCATATGGCTTTTGCACCTGGAGTTTGCGATAGAATGCTATACATTATTTAATAGGAATCGGAAAGAATAAGCTTATAACTATAGGCTTCATAATGAACACCTCATAAAATGCGATAAAAATAAATTTGTTTATAAGGTTTTATAGGAATAAACGTGTAACATAAAAGAGCATAAAATAGTTTAGCGGAGTATATCGGGTACACATTTATATTTAAATATTTTGTATTTATATTTACCGGGCATTATAAGGATTTGCCACTTTTTACGTACTTATATATCAATGATATTTCACTCTAAAGCTTATAGTATTTCATAATGAAAAACCCGAACATGAATGAATTATCTATAGCTCTATTTCAGGTAATACAAAATGATATATTCTTAACAAGTGGATTTCTATCGGGATTTTAACAGTTATTGTCTTATAGAGAATACAAAAATGTAAGGTTAAATGGGGCGTTTCACTATAACGCCAAATAATGGCTATATGACCTTCCTAGCATATTTCAATATTATATAACAACTTACCTGGTACCTTTGAAATGGGCGGCATGCCTAACGCATCGTACCTGGCTTTGCCATTCGTAAAATAACCGCTATTGAATCGCTTATCGCATTTTATGAGGGATTGCTGTATTTACTATTTACAACGAATAGGCATGTATCTGGATTACAAATAATTAATGATTTTGCATGCATGCAATTTATCGGGTTGAATAGGAAATTTCACTATAAAGTCGAGCATTATTTATCCGAATCTACCGGTATATTCTAATATTGTCAAGCAACCTATGTGGTTCGTTTATAGGGTTTAATCAGTATTATCACATAAATGAGCGGTTTGATTACAGTATCTTATCGATTACGCCTGTCCAGTGAAGCAACCGCTATTGAATCGTTTATTGTATTTTATGAGGTATTGCTGTATTTTCTATTTACAACGAATACGCATGTATCTGGATTTCAAATAATTAATGATTTTTCCCCGCGTAAAAAAATTAAAGTTTATATGAACTTTATATAAACTTTAGGTTTGGCTAAACTTGATATGGAGTTGGCCAACGAGACTGAGCCGAACTTGTGTAACTGACTGTTCAAGTTTGGCGAAAGTGTATCAAAAGTTCATCTGAAATTGATATAAAGTTTTTATAAGGTTTTGTTACAATTATTGACAACTAAAATAAAGTTTATACCAAGTTTAGCCGAACTCAATATCAACGTGATATCAAGTTCAAGTATATAAAGTAATATAATGTTGATATCAACATACCCAAAGAAAAATTTTAAAAATCTTCTTTAACTGACATCATTAAGTATACATTGGTTAGAAAAATGGATATTTGAGATATAACCAAAAAATTCGAACCCGCCACTGGAAACTGTTGTCCATTTCGTTAGTCTTCAAGACATAACCTGAAAAAAGAAAATTTAAAAAACCACAAAGTATATATGTTTACATATTAAAATATTAATTAAAACACAAAATTAAATACATAAAATTTTCAATTTAAATAGAAAAAACTTATCTGATGCAGAAGTCCAAAATGAATCTTCTTGTGTCGTATTTTCTATGCTGACATCGTTGTCCAGATTACGCCTTACGCACACCAATCGGTAGACACCGATAGCTGTTAGTGGACAATATAGTGAAAAGCCTTATAGAAACTTATTCATTCAATGCACACTAAGACGTCAAATATTCGAAAACCGGATACATGACTATTAGTTATAAATAATAAATACGGAATTGCCTGGTAGAACGCGATTAACAATTTAATTAAGATTGTTTTTATGGATGTCTCAGCTCATACAGTCCGGTAAACGAACCGCCCATTTATTTTGTTGATCATCATATTGTACTATAAAATGTTTTTTTCTTTTGTGAGGTTTATCTTATAAAATACTATAGGCATTTATTGTATAGTATGGTCTGAGGTTTTTGCACCCGGGATACCTTATAGACTCGAATTATAAACCTACCATTAGAAAACAAAAAAATACATAAACATATACAGTAATTCCATGATAAGTGCTTATTAAATTTTTTATCGGGAAATTTGTATCAATTATAACCTTTTCAAAGTCATTTGTTTTATTATAGAACCCGATTAATATTTTCTTGGATGTACTTGTGTAATTCATGCAGTAAAACATCTATA
The DNA here is from genome assembly GCA_026168455.1 of Theocolax elegans. Classification (NCBI taxonomy): domain Eukaryota; kingdom Metazoa; phylum Arthropoda; class Insecta; order Hymenoptera; family Cerocephalidae; genus Theocolax; species Theocolax elegans. The sequence goes on along the minus strand of CM047429.1, from coordinate 13,558,182 downwards.
CAGGCTTATAATTTTTCAATCAATTTATTACGATATATGCCGATTCTGAATTCATATTGATAAAGTGAATAGATTTCTATAAATAATTATATGAGCATATCTCTATAAAAGCCTATAAGTTTAATAGTCTCATAGAAACAGATATATCTTTTACCAGGTAAAACTTTATATAACATTATAGGTACCGATAAAAAAGAAATCGCCCTATAAATTACTATAAAATTTTTATCGACACCCCAATACAATGAACCATTATTTTATCGGATTTTATAAGGTTTTTTCAACAGGGTAAGAATTGCTAAAGTGTAATTGAAATTACATTATACTTGCGAATTTTTACACCTTTGTAGAAGGTCTCTTTGATATTTAACAATTGGATTAATGAAATATATGTACTTGAAATGTTAAATAATATAATCTTAAAGAGATGTTATTACTTCTATACTGATTTTAATATTTTCGCATGAATAACTATCTTCTATCTGCTACATTCACAAACGGTTACAATAAGATAATGAAAACATAGTTGTAGACGTTTCAAAAAGCCTAGTTACAATTAATATTAAATTGCTGCAATATATTACTAAATATATATTGTTCTTCTAATATGCTACCGATATGTACATAAAAATTTTAACTTGTATGAAATTGTCCATATTTTTAAAAATATGTTTATTCCATTAAAATTAATACCGTTAAAATAAATTCTCACTGGGCTTTTTGAAATGTCTACAAATATGTTTTTATTATATTTGCAACTGTTTGTGAATGTAGCATTGAGAATAGACTGAGAATTGATTGATCATGAAAGTTAAGTAGCATTGACCGCGGTTAATAGGTGGATGGGTGAATAACTAACATAAACATAAAAATGTGTAATACTTTTTTTTATTTATTTTATGCTTTTTTGACAGTTTTATTTGTTTTTACTTAATTTTTTTAGATAATTATCTAAAAAATTTTTTTTTATTTTGTAGAGAAATCAGTACTGAATCAGCGTGAAGTTTTAAACAGGGTATTGATTTGACACTGATTTTGAATTGATTGAATAATGAATTTTTAAGGGCACATTGTCCTTCTTCAATTGAATAATTTCAAAATTGATACAGTACTGATTCCGTAATGATACAACATTGATTCATTACTGATATTGTACTAATTCAGTAAGAAATCAGTTTTGCGTTTTGGTGAGAACTTACTATTGAGTCAGTATTGATTTTTATCAATACCAGTAGCTATTATTTATTAATTCCATAATGATTTCATCACAGAATCAATACTGAATTATTAGGAACTTTTTCAACGGGGATTATTAAGTTTCGCAATATACCATTCACTCACCGTATAAAAACTTCGGCAATGTTACACGTAAAAATGTAATTGTAAGCGTATAATTAATGTTTTTGAAATATTGAATCCGAATTTTTCATTGCATATTCTTGTAATATTGCAGAGTAAGTTTCTCAAATTTTACTGCCACGATCTTACAGAAAGCAAACGAGAAATATTGCAAATTACACTTGCTAAACAATTGAAACTGTAGAAGTTTATTACAATTGAAGATAAAAGCCGCAATTTTAGGAAAGCTTTATCGAAATTTGAGTTGCAGAATTTATGTAAATTATGCAATGATGCACATTTTAAGATTTGTTCGGTGAAGAACAATGAATAGATATTTTTCGCATCACGAAAGCTTGCTTTCCTAATGTATGTTACCTTATGCAAATCTTTCCTAATTTTATTATTTTACGGCCGTCTTAAATCTTGCAGGAGTCTTCCAAAAAAGTTTACGTAATGATAGTTCGAAAATAAAACTATTTCCTTTCGTGAATCTTCATGTATGTTTACGTGAAGGCTTAGGTTGCTGTAATCACGGAAAATATGCAGAAAGATTATTAGGGTTCGGTTTCTAATAAATATTCCAGTTGCATTCTGCAAAAACTTCCTGTAAAGTTAGATACGTCCTTTCAAGCGCGGTTACCATAATGTTAGCGTAATATTCCAGTCAATATTTTGCACTATGTTTTTTTAAACCTTCCATTGAATATTATAGCCATCTTTCAGAAATCTTACATAGATCATTACCTTGTAACATTTACGAAAATTTGTAAATGCTTTAATGAAACTTACAACAATCTTCCATTAGAATCTATCACGAATCTTTCACTTGGAAGCTTTCGTACTATGTGGATAATCACTCAATCTCATATTTGTATCAAAAATTATGTCTAGACATTTTGTTTTATTTACTCTTTTGAGTAGTTCATTGTTAATTTCAATATCTATATTATCTGTTACACTATCTTCATAATTTGCATAAGTAATACATACTATTTTTGAATATTTAAAGTTAATTTATTTAATCTTAACCAAATAGAGACTTCTTGTAATATGCATTCATTCTGAATTCAAGTTCCTTCGATGTTCCACCAACTGCTATAACAGCAATGTCATCAGTTTAAGACATTGAGTTTGTTGGCATTTTAGTTAGTAGATCATTTACATATAGTATAAAAAGTAAAGACCCTAATATTGTTTCTTCCGGTATTCCTATTTTAATTATTTGATATTCACTGTCATGGTTACCAATTCTTAATTTTTGTTTTCTGTCATTAAGTTTTTATTAATTTGTGGGCTTTTCCTCTTACTCCATATGTACATAACTTCTCTAACAATATTTCACGATTTACTGTGTCGAAGGCTTTTGCCAAATCGAGAAAAGTAATAGCAATTGGTTTACTTTGATCTAATTTTTCATATATCGTTTTAGATATAAGACTTACAAGGAGAGTATCTCAAGTTTGGGAAACGGATCGTACCCAGCTTGTAGGATATGTTTTCTAATATAAAAATATGTAGAAAGCCAGAGCCACAGACAATAACAATCGTTTTTTCAAAAGTAATACGCTATTAAAGCGAAATTTCCAGAAAATAGTGACTTTACTTCAAACGCTTATAACTTCTAACCTATCAAATATAGATCTTCAAACTAAAGTTTAATGAAAAGCTGAGATAAAATACATATAATTTAATAAAAAGACGCTCAAATCCGTTGAAATGGAGCAAAATTATAGCTGAATTAAGAATTAGAAGCAATTTTAAACAAAAATTGGGCAGTACAAATTTTATTGATTTTTTAAGCTAAATTTTTTTAAATTCTTAATTCGGCTATAACTTTGCTCCATTTCAACGGATTTAAGCGTCTTTTTTAAATTATATCGATGTTATCTCAGCTTTTTATTAAACTTTGGTTTGAATGACAATATTTGATAGGTTAGAAGTTGAAGCATTTGAAGCGAAGTCTCTATTTTTTGGAAATTTTGCTTAAATAGTATATTATTTTTGAAAAAACTATTGTTAGTGTCTACGGTTCTGGCTTTCTACATATTTTTATATTAGAAAATATATCCTACAAGCTGGGCACGATCCGTTTCCCAAACTTGAAATGCTCTCCTTGTTAGTGCATCTTTGATCCCTTTCTTCTTGATAAATCCAAATTGCTTTTCGCTTATTATTTCACTCTTGCTTACGAAGGCGATGATTCTAATATGCACTATTTTTTTCAAAAATGTTGACAATATTAGATATTAATGATATGGGTTTGTAATTACCCAATTCGTTTTTTTTCCTGCTTTAAATATTGGAATAGCTTCAGCTGATTTAAGTTGATTTGGCCAAATTGATATTTATATATAAAGATTAAACACGTAAACTAAAGTGCCAGCTACAATTGTAGCAACTGTTTTTAAAGTTTTTGCATTTATTTTGTTTACTTTCAGTATATTTATTGGTTTTAGATAATTTATAATATTTAATATTTCCGGTTTTGTTTGTAGCTTTTAAGAATATTGTTTTTTGATTGTTTCTAGGTAATTCTATTTTCTCATATATGGCTTTCTAATTTTATTACTTTGTTGCTTTATATTAGTAGTATTATTGCTTGTGTTTCTACCAATTTGGTTATTTATACAGTTCCATCGTTTCTTTGGTTCTTGTCTATTTTCATCTATAGTTTTTTTGCTGTAATTAATGTTTTCTTCTTTAATAACTTTATCAAGTGTTCTGACAAAGATTTTGTATTGCACCTCTAGATCTTTTTTTCCGAGTGTTGTTTCAATTTTTTGGACAATTTTTCTTTTTACTGCAGGAATTTAAGATTGCTTTGGTTATCCAATCTTTCCTCAATTCTTTTTTTGACTTATTTAATTTTAGCTTTTTATATTTTGCATAATTGTATATCTTTTATCATTCCTTTAATATTTTCATTAGGATCTCTTATATTTCTATATTTGGACCAGTCAATTTGCATAGAATTGTAAAAAATGTTATTGTAATTGTAACAATAAGCTGTTTTATTTATTTCACTTTTATTTGATTTAATCTTTTAATTTTGTAATTCAAGAACTAATGGATAATGGTCTGTTAATGGTATTTTTAAAGTAAAAGCTTTAGTATTGATAAAATCCGTTTTTATAAACATATTATCTATGCAAGTGATTCTGTTCAGTTTTTCTAATTCAGTTGTTAAGTTTTTTGGACTTGTAATGTTAGTAAAACTTGGAAGGACACATTTTTTAAAGAGATTATTTTTTTATATGATTTACCGCTTTATTCTTTTTTGTTGTTTTAAGTAATTTTTAAAGTTTATGGTTAATTCTAAACAATGTAGGTCACGTGACCTATACAATGAGGATATTTTAAGCAGTTTATTATTATTTAATGTAATTATAGTATATATAGTATTTTAAGCTTACCTATAGCTATCGTTTCGCTTACACGTGTTACATCTTTCTTAACATAAATCACTACCCCGTCATGTTTGTTAATATCTCCATTATTCGAATATATACTATATTTTTTTATATTATAATACTGATAATTTTCTGAATTCCATACCTCAGTACAGTTGATATATGGTGATTTGTAGTTTTTCGAAATTTGCTTCCAAACTTCTAATATTAAGATATAATATTAAGTTGCTATTAACTTTTCTATCTTTATTTAAAGTTTTAATATCATCATATACACTCTCGCTTTGTTGTAGATTATGTTGTATTGTTTCTAATAGATTTAACTGGTGATCCATTATTAAGTCTCTTCTTGCAATGTACTTGATGTTTGTTGGTTTATTTCCCGTAATTGTGTTGTTTTTGCATTAAGCTTGTTTGTCACGGTTTTCACACTTGTGACTTTTCTTTGGTAAATTATATTGTTTATTTGTAGGTTGCATGTAGCTCTTAATGTACTTGCTTCGTACCATGCCGGTAATACAGGTTTTATCGGGTAATTAATTGAATCGATATATTTTTTAATTTTTTTTAAAATACTGCATTTCCTTCTATCCGTTGGTAAGTGATCCGTCGGTAAACTAGTTCTATATGTTTTATTGTTGAATATACAGTTGGCACACTCAATTTTGGTATTTTTACATTCACTTATGTTATGCTTTCCAGAGCACTTAATGCATACCGTCTCATTTCTGCATTTTGTTGCGCTATGTTCATATCTTGCATATGTCGCATCCCGACGAAAATTATATTATTATTTTTCGTAAAAAGCACTGTATAGTATAGAATAAAATTACGGCGTAGAAGTCGAACAAAATAAAGTTGATACAGAATGATTCTAAGTAAATGCAGTAATAAAAAGCCTAATTTATAGAGCTAAAGGAGAGATTAATTTGCGAACATTTCAAATAAAAAAAAGACGGATACGTAGAGTTTAAAATATTATTCAAAGCCAATACGCACATAAGCTGGATTGCCGATAGTGAGATTAACACGAAGGTGTTGCGCAAGGGTTTCTGTACACTGCACTATAATATAAATGCTCGGAAAAGAGCATGGAGTAGAAACGCGAGTATTAGAAGGAAACAATAATTTAAGTAGCCAAGTAAAAGAAGTCGCTTTTTGTGTAATGTCGCAGTAATGAAAGGGGGGTAGTAAATTCTCCGTATTAACCTTTAGAGGGCCGGGGTTTTGAAAAATTTGAAAATCGTATTTTTCTATAGGAATGTGGTCTAAGGTCCCTGAGTTAGAGCCAAACTAAGTTGCGATGTTGGTGAGTCACACCACTTACGCCTAGAGACGTATTCCGGTCCGGTACGGTAAGGCCAAATGTTGAAATTTTCAAAATTTCAGAAAAATGCACAATTTATTTCATTTTCAGCTGCATTTAAGTTTTATCTGCTCATTCTATATCAATATTATTGGTAAAATATTACAAAGGGCGTATCAACCGGCGATATCTGAGTTTCTTTATTTTTTTACATTTGAAAACTACACAAATACATTATAACACACAAAAAAAATAAAAGTTGAAACCCACGGACCAGAGCATATACACTTTATGAATTGAGTTATTTAAATGAAAAAAATTAAGTACTTATGAAAAAAAAATGTTTACGCCTCTAGGCGTTTTCCGGCCCTCTAAAGGTTAACTACGAAGCGATAAAGAAAATGCATGTGATTCGATCATTTTTTTATCACGCATGTCTAACGGTTTAACGGTGCAAGCACAGAACAATCGAAAACTAATTACGCAATTTCCATCTAAAGTAAAGCGTAATATACGGACAGATGCAAAGATTTTTAGGGTATATAAAGAAAACCCAGAACGGACTCAGCCACTCCTAGTTTTTCGTCTAAAGCTTCCGTAAGGCGAAGTTCTGCTAGTCACCTCTTTGATTTTTATCCGAGGGTAAAGCTCTACTACTCGGATTTAAAAAAAATATATTTAAAATATACGTTCAAAGTCGAGAGAGATCTTATATTCGGGAATCGAGACGCGTCGCTTGTATCTACGAGTCTTAGTCAATTAACTACCACTTCGACATCTGGTAATCATCGAGCTCCATACGCATACGCGTCTAACGTCGGCGCCCGCAAGTCTAGCGGGACATCACCAAGCCACTTGACGCCGCTAGCTACGTCCGAGGTGCTTTTGTAATATTTGTAAAGGCAAACCTGATATTTTGTATCATTTAAATTACTGAACCAACCATTTTTTATTTACAATAATTATTGTTTTGAACTGCAATTTATTTATTATAATTCTTCTTTTGCATCGCTTTTTATTTACAATATTTATCGTTTGAGTTGCAATTTATTGACAATAATTCATATTTAGAACTACAACAATTTCTAATTTAAACTTCATCCATTTATAATAATTCTTATTTTGTATTGCAACGGTAAGGTATTGTTTACCTTATTATTTGACGAATTCGAGCAACACGAGTGAACAGTATCGTAATGTTCGTATCGGCTCGAGCTGGCAAGATTCGGCTCGGCCCGGTTCGTCGTGGCTACATGGACCAGATCGGTTTCGCACGCGAAAGATTCGCGCGCCCACCTGAATACGTATGTGAGGGGGAGATTCGCGCACGCTAGAGAGAGATATGGCTGCCTTGACATGCAGCAGGTGTTGTCCCACCGCGTCCCGTGTTCAGCTCCGTCGTGCTTGTTCTGGCGTGGTCTTCATAGGTATATTTTAATTGCAAGTCGACCCTGCATTTGCCGTGAGTGTTGCACCGTCGGAAATCGACCTGCAGCCACGCAATCGCGGTGCACAGGCAAACGAACCACTTGTCCTATACCGCAACGGGAGCGAGAGAGAAAGATAGATAGATGGATAGTTTATTTGGTTTTTATGGGGTAAAAACTCCGTAAACACTAGTTACAAAAATGTGGCGCAATTATACAAAAGTGATATATAAAATAAATAAAATGTGATAATAAAAAATAAAATAAAACAATATAAGAATATATACAAAAACAGAGCAATTTCGAAGGTTGTACATTTGCGAATAATAAAAAAAATACAAATTAAATAAAATGAATAAATAGACAAATAAACAAGTAAAATGACATAAAATAAAATATATAAAAGTAATGCAGATAACGCATATAAAATAGAAACATACATACAATAATTTAAGCTCGCAATTATACATTTAATCGTCGCTTAATGCTCTGTAATACTGACTTCGCTGATTTGGGGACGGACTAAGTTTTCGGTTTCCACCCTTTCTTCCCACGCTATGAAGTCGAGACGAAACAAATGTTTGAAAACAAATGACTTAAAGCTGTTGAGATGGGATAAATCGAATGACGTGAATGGAAGCGAATTTATCTATTTAGTAGCAGTGATGACGAATGATTTGTGGAGAGATTCAGTGCAAGGTGGTGGGTAAGTTAGTGGTTTGGGAGGATGGCAAGATGAAATGTGTTGCTCAATTCAGCTATTGATTCTAATTAAGTGATCTAATAGGTAATGGGATGTGTCATGTGCCAAAATACTAAATGATAATTAACTGATGAAAAACAGACGCCTCGACTCTACCGATAACCAGCCCAGCTTCAGTCTATAGGGCGTCACATGATCGAATCTGCGTAAATTACCCCACACAAATCTGACACAGGCGTTAAGTAGTCTCTGGAGTTTCAAGTTTCTAGTTTGGTCCAAGTCATTATTCACTGCGCAGGCGTAGTCAAAACGAGGAATAATTAGTACTTCAACAAGATATTCACGGGTGTTCCTAGAGAATGCCCGCCTATGAAAACGCACCGAAAGTAAGATCCCGTGCACCTTCTGAGAGATCGCTAAAACGTTCTTGGACCAGTCTAGGGTGGGCAGCAGTCAGACACCTAGTGATTTCACTTGATTTTCGTAGTGTAGGTATTTATTCAATAATTACCTTAGTTTTATGTACATACAGGTTCAGGCCATTCAAAGTAGCCCAGGATGCAACCGCGTTCGCATCGTGTGTGATCCGCTGGACACACAATTCGAAATCCGCTGGAGAAAAAGAGTAATAAACCTGATCATCATCGGCATAGATCATATATTTACTAAATTCAAGTATCTTTGAAAGGTCATTTATGAAAACCGAGAAAAGCAAGGGTCTCAACACACTGCCCTGCGGTACGCCCGAATTCACCCCAAGCCAGTCCGAACAGACGCCCAACTCGTCCACCACTACTTGCGTGCGACCTACTAAGTAGTGGAAAAAACCACCTTCAAGTAATACGATAATTGAAAATGTACAAACTGTTTATGCAATTTCGAGACCTCGCAGAGTTTAGCAATAATATCCGAGCATGACTCAATCCTGTTCGACTTCGCCAGTAGAAAGAGTAAAGACTTCTTCCAACAATCAGGGAAGAAACCAAGCGATAACATTTCGTTAAACAAAGGTGTCAGCTGTGGGGTTAGTTGTGGCTCGAGCATTTTCAACATTGCCACAGATAACCCGTTCGTCCCCACCACCCTTGATTTCGCTTTAAACAGAACACGCTGAACTCCTAAGGGACTGATTGCGTTAAACTCAAACTTCGCTGGATCAGAGAGGTCAGAAGCAGAGGAATAAAGAGAGTTTAAGAAAAGTGGTGAAAGCGGTGGAACCCGATTGAAAATCGAGACGTAATGGGCATTTAATTGCTGGGTGGTAAAGGTGTCCAGAGGGAATAAATTGGTCTTGGAGCCTAGTCCCAGGTTTTTCAATTCCCTCCATTTAACTTTTGGGGTTGTAGCGTTTTTAATTTATTTGAAAGGTAGTTGTATTTATTTCTGTCGAGTAAGCTGGAAGTTCTGTTTCTTAGTAATTTATATTTCTCGTAGTCCTCCAAGCGGTTTGAGGCTTTGAAAATTTTAAATGCGATATTCCTAGATTTAATAAGTCCTCTAACTTCAGCTGTCACCCATGGTTTAAATTTATTTCCAACAGTTATTAGCTTAGCCGGCGTATTTGCGTCGAAAGCAGAAAGAGCCGACACCATAAGGCTAGTCCTAGTCAAACAAGAGCGGAAGGAACGCAAATGGGTTATTAACCATTTGCCTTCTTGTAATGTTTTTATAATGGTTGGTGCAAGTCTGGACGTGACACACAATTGTAGCAGGGCGTTGTATTAATAAGATCGTCGGCTGTGCAACATTGATGTCCTATAAAGACATTATTACCCCTTGCATGTAAAGACTTGTATATTTCCGGTATAACTTACATCAAGACTGTGTCAGTTTTATTTCTTTTATTGGTGTACATATGGAAGATTTTTCCACCTTCTTGAAATTGACTCAAATTTCTTGTATTAATATCACTTTCAATGTCATTCATTTATGTAACATTATCTATCCCAACTATTTTTATCTTTGGGTTTTCTCGTTGTTCTATGTTAATATTACAGAGCAATTTCGAAGGTTGTACATTTGCGAATAATAAAAAAAATACAAATTAAATAAAATGAATAAATAGACAAATAAACAAGTAAAATGACATAAAATAAAATATATAAAAGTAATGCAGATAACGCATATAAAATAGAAACATACATACAATAATTTAAGCTCGCAATTATACATTTAATCGTCGCTTAATGCTCTGTAATACTGACTTCGCTGATTTGGGGACGGACTAAGTTTTCGGTTTCCACCCTTTCTTCCCACGCTATGAAGTCGAGACGAAACAAATGTTTGAAAACAAATGACTTAAAGCTGTTGAGATGGGATAAATCGAATGACGTGAATGGAAGCGAATTTATCTATTTAGTAGCAGTGATGACGAATGATTTGTGGAGAGATTCAGTGCAAGGTGGTGGGTAAGTTAGTGGTTTGGGAGGATGGCAAGATGAAATGTGTTGCTCAATTCAGCTATTGATTCTAATTAAGTGATCTAATAGGTAATGGGATGTGTCATGTGCCAAAATACTAAATGATAATTAACTGATGAAAAACAGACGCCTCGACTCTACCGATAACCAGCCCAGCTTCAGTCTATAGGGCGTCACATGATCGAATCTGCGTAAATTACCCCACACAAATCTGACACAGGCGTTAAGTAGTCTCTGGAGTTTCAAGTTTCTAGTTTGGTCCAAGTCATTATTCACTGCGCAGGCGTAGTCAAAACGAGGAATAATTAGTACTTCAACAAGATATTCACGGGTGTTCCTAGAGAATGCCCGCCTATGAAAACGCACCGAAAGTAAGATCCCGTGCACCTTCTGAGAGATCGCTAAAACGTTCTTGGACCAGTCTAGGGTGGGCAGCAGTCAGACACCTAGTGATTTCACTTGATTTTCGTAGTGTAGGTATTTATTCAATAATTACCTTAGTTTTATGTACATACAGGTTCAGGCCATTCAAAGTAGCCCAGGATGCAACCGCGTTCGCATCGTGTGTGATCCGCTGGACACACAATTCGAAATCCGCTGGAGAAAAAGAGTAATAAACCTGATCATCATCGGCATAGATCATATATTTACTAAATTCAAGTATCTTTGAAAGGTCATTTATGAAAACCGAGAAAAGCAAGGGTCTCAACACACTGCCCTGCGGTACGCCCGAATTCACCCCAAGCCAGTCCGAACAGACGCCCAACTCGTCCACCACTACTTGCGTGCGACCTACTAAGTAGTGGAAAAACCACCTTCAAGTAATACGATAATTGAAAATGTACAAACTGTTTATGCAATTTCGAGACCTCGCAGAGTTTAGCAATAATATCCGAGCATGACTCAATCCTGTTCGACTTCGCCAGTAGAAAGAGTAAAGACTTCTTCCAACAATCAGGGAAGAAACCAAGCGATAACATTTCGTTAAACAAAGGTGTCAGCTGTGGGGTTAGTTGTGGCTCGAGCATTTTCAACATTGCCACAGATAACCCGTTCGTCCCCACCACCCTTGATTTCGCTTTAAACAGAACACGCTGAACTCCTAAGGGACTGATTGCGTTAAACTCAAACTTCGCTGGATCAGAGAGGTCAGAAGCAGAGGAATAAAGAGAGTTTAAGAAAAGTGGTGAAAGCGGTGGAACCCGATTGAAAATCGAGACGTAATGGGCATTTAATTGCTGGGTGGTAAAGGTGTCCAGAGGGAATAAATTGGTCTTGGAGCCTAGTCCCAGGTTTTTCAATTCCCTCCATTTAACTTTTGGGGTTGTAGCGTTTTTTAATTTATTTGAAAGGTAGTTGTATTTATTTCTGTCGAGTAAGCTGGAAGTTCTGTTTCTTAGTAATTTATATTTCTCGTAGTCCTCCAAGCGGTTTGAGGCTTTGAAAATTTTAAATGCGATATTCCTAGATTTAATAAGTCCTCTAACTTCAGCTGTCACCCATGGTTTAAATTTATTTCCAACAGTTATTAGCTTAGCCGGCGTATTTGCGTCGAAAGCAGAAAGAGCCGACACCATAAGGCTAGTCCTAGTCAAACAAGAGCGGAAGGAACGCAAATGGGTTATTAACCATTTGCCTTCTTGTAATGTTTTTATAATGGTTGGTGCAAGTCTGGACGTGACACACAATTGTAGCAGGGCGTTGTATTAATAAGATCGTCGGCTTTGCAACATTGATGTCCTATAAAGACATTATTACCCCTTGCATGTAAAGACTTGTATATTTCCGGTATAACTTACATCAAGACTGTGTCAGTTTTATTTCTTTTATTGGTGTACATATGGAAGATTTTTCCACCTTCTTGAAATTGACTCAAATTTCTTGTATTAATATCACTTTCAATGTCATTCATTTATGTAACATTATCTATCCCAACTATTTTTATCTTTGGGTTTTCTCGTTGTTCTATGTTAATATTACAATTCTTTAACTTTTTGTTTAGTGTTGACTTAACTGCTTCTACACTCCTGGTATTCTTGGAGCTTATTTCTCTTTCGATGTCATTTTTCTTACGTACATATATATACTTTGTCTGTATTTTTTTTATGCGATACCACGCAGCTCGTAAGTAATTCCATAGTATTTTTTGTTTTGTGTCGTTGGTCTTTAATGTTATTTTCGACACTCTTTTCTGTTTTGGTTTTATGTTACTTATAACTTCTGTATATGTTTTTATAGTTGTTACTGTTTCCTTATATTTTTGTTTTTGCATTTCTATTATTTTTCAATTCGATTTTTTTTCTTGTAGTTCAGTATTTAGTTGTTTAAATAATTGTAATCGACAAAAAAAACACGGGTATATTTTTTTGGTCATGCAAAGGATGGCACAGTTCGTTTCTCGATATCTCTTCCAGGTTGTGTCTGGTTTTCAATGGGTTAAAAAGAGGCGACTATAAAGCTGAAATATTATTTGAATGATTTTATAATATTACTAGAATTCTGGAATACTGTCGTATTCAACACACAATCATATTATTATTTTCCATAAATATATTTTTATACAATGAAATAAAAAAATGTTGCGTAGAATCTTTTATAATGTTTTTTTAGTAGAGTCTTCTAAGAATCTTTTTCTATGCAGTAAAAATTAAATTTAAAAGCATAGAGAATTTTTTGCTTCGATTTTGCATCTGAAAATAAAACTTTACTGCATTGATAGATTGATACTCGCACCTCTGGTGGCGATGCAAAAAACTTATAGGCTGCTGCCGCCGATATGTTAGAAAGTCTTTTCTATTACTACTAGTGATCATAATATCACCGATGAGGTGGAACTTATTCCAGATTTTGAATCAGTAGCTCATTTAGTAATAAATCAAGAAATTTAATGATACAACTTACAAAGAGAGTATCCCAGGTCCGGATCACGGATCTTGTCCTAACTCTAGGATAAGTTTTGTTATATAAAAATATGAAGAAAGCCAGAGTTATAGACTCTAACGTTCGATATTACGGAAGTTATACACTGTTAATGCTATTTAAAAAAAAAAGAACCTTTACTTCAAATGCTTATAACTTTTAAACAATAAACTATCAGCCCTCAAATATAAATTCAATTAAAAGCTGAGATAAAATAGATACAGTTTAAAAAAAATAAGCTCAAATCCGTTGCAATGGAGCAAAGTTATAGCAGAAATAAAAATTTGTAGAAATTTAGCTTAACAAATCACAGTGCTTAATTTTCGTCAAAATTTCTACAAATTTTTATTTCTGCTATAACTTTGCTCCATTGCAACGGATTTGAGCTTATTTTTTTTAAACTGTATCTATTTTATCTCAGCTTTTAATTGAATTTATATTTGAGGACTGATAGTTTATTGTTTAAAAGTTATAAGCATTTGAAGTAAAGGTTCTTTTTTTTAAAAATAAGTAAAAAATAAAGTCTATAACTCTGGCTTTCTTCATATTTTTATATAACAAAACTTATCCTAGAGTTAGGACATGATCCCTGATCCGGACCTGGGATACTCTCCTTGTTAGTACACAAAGCATTTCAAACATGTAAGCTAGAAAATAAAGCTACATTAATTGATGAAAATATTTTAGTTATTTACTTTCAAGCTCTAAAACAAAATTAAAATCCACTACACGCTGGCGTGTATAATCAATACTCAAAAAACCTTGTATGCAAAAGATTCTATTGATATCAATAAGTATCTAAATTTAAAATGTGTTTAATTTAAAAAATAATGTAAAAGTTTATGAAAGAATTTAAACCTAATATAAAAGTGCATGAATAAATCAGTAGATATCATGTATTCAGACTTAAAGTTTAGAACTCGTCTTTTAGACTTTTTGTGTTACATTCAGCAATTACTTTTGTTTTCAAACTTAAAATTTGGTTTCAGATAATTCTTGTATTGGGAATATGTGGGGCTTGTCGATGTGACGTTTTAAGTAAGTTATAATAAAAGATGTAAAAGATCTAGAAGATAGTTTCGCAGTATCGCTTAATGATGTTAAAACTGATATGCATCGAACATTTTTTATTAGACCTTTGTTTTACAATAAAATTAAATAATATATTTCTTTGAAAACTCCCAATGTACAATATTCATTTCAATAACTATTTGGAAGGATGCTCTGGAGACGTTCAACGTTTTCGTGTGATAAAAATACCATTTTTTACGTCTACTTTGTAATGTATCTTCTAAAAATGAACCAATGATGGGATCCAATAACGCAGGTAGTACCAACCTTATTGCACAATTTTTTTCTATTATCAAACGTACCCAAAGTTCGACTAATTTTCACAGAGTCTTTATGGGGTTGCGTAACGTATCTTATGAGATTTCTTCAATCATATTTTACCGGTCAGAATTGTTAAAGAACATTTCTTGGGCCACACAGCATATCCTATAGAACACAAATGGATGACTCCACTAGCATTACCGCAATCTAACAAAATTCGAGGATAAATCAGAATTGTATATCAAAGATTCGATATAATCAACTAATGAGATTAAATCTACATAGCGCCACTTGAGTATTAGGATGTTAGACTAACAATTAAATTAATAAGATAATATATTGTTTTATTATTACTCCAATGAAATTTCACAAGTTTTAAATTCAATAGCATCATTACCTATATACTATAAAAATAGTTATAATTTTTTAGATTACTCGGTAATATTTTTAAAGAACTTGGAAATCTTTATTACACATATCGTATAATACATATTATACACATTTTTAATAATGTATTTTTTGACTGAAAAAGAATTAACGATACTATCCACATGCCATTCCACATGCAATTTCCTTGTTCCACAAATTAATTTCCATCAACTTTCATATATAGTCCAAAAAGCCTATATATCTGTATATTATTAAAAAAACTTCTCCGACGCCGCCGTGTTAGTAAATAAAATAAACAAAATTTAAGTTCTGGCGCTATTTGGGGATTTTTTTTATATATTTCGCAAATTCTTAAGGTATTCTGGAGTATTTGCACTAATTACGGGATTTCTTAGGTATTTCGGGAATTTTATACGTACTACGGGATATTTGCACTAATTACGGGCTTTCTATGGTATTTCAAGAATTTTTAAGTTTTTACGGAAACCTACACAAGCTTTGTTAGGAAAATAATTAGGCTAATTCGCTTTATTTCATGCTTTTTTTGCCGACAATACAATTTCTTTACGAAACGACGTTTTTTAAGCTAATTTACCTGGTCTAATATTGGAGTATACGTATAGATAAATAGATATATAAATCGATAAATATAAGTATATTTGTACAGTACAAAATTTACAATTCTTAAATAAAAATAAACACTGTATAAAGGCTTGTATACATACAATATTGCACAGTAATATCACAGTTGCTGAATAAATAAGGCAGCAGATAAAATATAATACAAATAAAACAACTGTTAATACATCTCTCAGTCACAATACTAAAATACAATTCAAAATTGGACGACAGATAAAGCAGTCATTCGTCATTACAATGTCTCGTCATGTATCATCCCTTATATACTTACATTCGTGTTTATATGGAACGATTCAACATAGAATAGTAAAATAAATAAATAAATAAGACAATTTAAATAAATAAATAAATAAATAGTACATTAAGTTTAAAACTATTTTTAAGTCTCCAAGCGGCCTTAAAACCCTTTAATGAGGCCAGGCCACGAATTTCTGTCGGTACGGAGTTCCATAGATGCGCACGTTACGGTAGGGAGTGTTTACCAGTCTCGGTACGCATCAGGGGAGGTATGAGTTATTTTGTGACTCCCCTCCAAGATATGCTAGAACTTGCATAAACATAATTTTGTACAGAAGTACCGCCATAAAATACTGTCTCCTAGAATCTGTGCGCAGCCAGCCCAGAGAATATCTGTGTGGCGTCATATGATCATCCCTCCTAATACCACAAACGTAACGCACAAAAGTATTTTGTAAATTCTGTAATCAGTTTCTAATCTCCTGCGAAACATCCAGTACGACTAATGAACAATAACACAGATCAACATGGTTTTGTTCTAAGAAAGTAAAGAAAGTAAAGGATAATTTTCGATGTAATTTTTCATGTAAAATCCGAATCCGGAGTCTGAATTTCTCTCACGTCAGGATTTTGAGATATCCGAACCAAAAAGTGCAAAAATCGCGATTTTTGGCTATATTTGAGGTTATGTAGCATCATCATATTCTTTTTCTCAAAAAACAACCAATGGTACCTTAACGTGTAAGTCTTGTTCTTTCAAATTCCATTGAGTTTGCTCAAATAGCTTATTTCTGCATTGAGATATTTCATTTTGAATTTTTCGAGTTTCGTCAATTTCGTTATTCTCAAAATTCACATGATTCTGTAGTCTTTACGTCCAAATTCAACACTTATATTCAATTTTTCTTTTGATATTTGTATCACGTTCTGTTACGACAATAGGTTCTTTAAAACTAAAATTTAATGTGCATCAAGTTTCACGACCCAAAACTAAGCCCTAAGTACTTTAAAGGGGTCGAAAAATGCTGAAATTTATTGAAAAATATTTCACTTTGTCACGTCCAACTTGCACCAATTACCATAAAAAATATTACAAGAAGGCAAATGGTTAATAAACCATTCGCGTTTCCTTTCGCTCTTGTTTGACTAGGACTAGCCTTACGTCTCCGGGAGTAGCGAGCGAAGTTATTTTGAGAGTAGAGATGCAGGATATAATGTAGGATAAATAAAATAATATATGTTTAATTTCGTATTAAATATGCATTATTTATTTAATATAATATGTGTTTGTCTTTAAATGACCTTGAAAACTGAATTATTACACGCTTTTTAAATGGCAAAAACACTATTTACACTTACATATTATACACATTTTTAATAATGTATTTTTTGACTGAAAAAGAATTAACGTACTATCCACATGCCATTCCACATGCAATTTCCTTGTTCCACAAATTAATTTCCATCAACTTTCATATATAGTCCAAAAAGCCTATATATCTGTATATTATTAAAAAAACTTCTCCGACGCCGCCGTGTTAGTAAATAAAATAAACAAAATTTAAGTTCTGGCGCTATTTGGGGATTTTTTTTATATATTTCGCAAATTCTTAAGGTATTCTGGAGTATTTGCACTAATTACGGGATTTCTTAGGTATTTCGGGAATTTTATACGTACTACGGGATATTTGCACTAATTACGGGCTTTCTATGGTATTTCAAGAATTTTTAAGTTTTTACGGAAACCTACACAAGCTTTGTTAGGAAAATAATTAGGCTAATTCGCTTTATTTCATGCTTTTTTTGCCGACAATACAATTTCTTTACGAAACGACGTTTTTTTAAGCTAATTTACCTGGTCTAATATTGGAGTATACGTATAGATAAATAGATATATAAATCGATAAATATAAGTATATTTGTACAGTACAAAATTTACAATTCTTAAATAAAAATAAACACTGTATAAAGGCTTGTATACATACAATATTGCACAGTAATATCACAGTTGCTGAATAAATAAGGCAGCAGATAAAATATAATACAAATAAAACAACTGTTAATACATCTCTCAGTCACAATACTAAAATACAATTCAAAATTGGACGACAGATAAAGCAGTCATTCGTCATTACAATGTCTCGTCATGTATCATCCCTTATATACTTACATTCGTGTTTATATGGAACGATTCAACATAGAATAGTAAAATAAATAAATAAATAAGACAATTTAAATAAATAAATAAATAAATAGTACATTAAGTTTAAAACTATTTTTAAGTCTCCAAGCGGCCTTAAAACCCTTTAATGAGGCCAGGCCACGAATTTCTGTCGGTACGGAGTTCCATAGATGCGCACGTTACGGTAGGGAGTGTTTACCAGTCTCGGTACGCATCAGGGGAGGTATGAGTTATTTTGTGACTCCCCTCCAAGATATGCTAGAACTTGCATAAACATAATTTTGTACAGAAGTACCGCCATAAAATACTGTCTCCTAGAATCTGTGCGCAGCCAGCCCAGAGAATATCTGTGTGGCGTCATATGATCATCCCTCCTAATACCACAAACGTAACGCACAAAAGTATTTTGTAAATTCTGTAATCAGTTTCTAATCTCCTGCGAAACATCCAGTACGACTAATGAACAATAACACAGATCAACATGGTTTTGTTCTAAGAAAGTAAAGAAAGTAAAGGATAATTTTCGATGTAATTTTTCATGTAAAATCCGAATCCGGAGTCTGAATTTCTCTCACGTCAGGATTTTGAGATATCCGAACCAAAAAGTGCAAAAATCGCGATTTTTGGCTATATTTGAGGTTATGTAGCATCATCATATTCTTTTTTCTCAAAAAACAACCAATGGTACCTTAACGTGTAAGTCTTGTTCTTTCAAATTCCATTGAGTTTGCTCAAATAGCTTATTTCTGCATTGAGATATTTCATTTTGAATTTTTCGAGTTTCGTCAATTTCGTTATTCTCAAAATTCACATGATTCTGTAGTCTTTACGTCCAAATTCAACACTTATATTCAATTTTTCTTTTGATATTTGTATCACGTTCTGTTACGACAATAGGTTCTTTAAAACTAAAATTTAATGTGCATCAAGTTTCACGACCCAAAACTAAGCCCTAAGTACTTTAAAGGGGTCGAAAAATGCTGAAATTTATTGAAAAATATTTCACTTTGTCACGTCCAGACTTGCACCAATTACCATAAAAAATATTACAAGAAGGCAAATGGTTAATAAACCATTCGCGTTCCTTTCGCTCTTGTTTGACTAGGACTAGCCTTACGTCTCCGGGAGTAGCGAGCGAAGTTATTTTGAGAGTAGAGATGCAGGATATAATGTAGGATAAATAAAATAATATATGTTTAATTTCGTATTAATTATGCATTATTTATTTAAATATAATATGCTGTTTTTCTTTAAATGAACACGTGAAACTAAATTATTACAGCTTTTTAATGGGCAAAAACACATAAATTTACACTATTTTATTAACAATTGTATAAAATTATTTAAGTCGAATAACGATTAATTTTGATTAAATAAACAAATGTACGGCGAACATATTAACACATTATAGAATAAAAAAATACACAAGGTTATTTTATTATAAACATTAATAATCAATAATTGAAATAGGAATCATTATAAGTAAATGCAGATAAAATAAAAAAATGGTTGTCGTTTAAAACATGAATTATAGTTAATAAATTGTATGTAATAATAATTGTTTTAAAAGAAAAACGGTTGGTTCAGCAATCGAAATAACATAAAATATTAGGTTGCCTTTACGAATAATACAAGCGTATAGATAGCCGAAAAGAATATACCTTAAGTACCCAAATATATAGATATATATATGTATATATATATATATGTGTATATTCGGTGAGGAACGAAGGTCCGCCTTGAACGTGGGTAGCGGTGTCAGATTGCCGTATAATGTCCTGCTAGACCTGCGGGCGTCGACGTTAGATGTGTATGCTGT
Source organism: Theocolax elegans (assembly GCA_026168455.1). Taxonomy (NCBI): domain Eukaryota; kingdom Metazoa; phylum Arthropoda; class Insecta; order Hymenoptera; family Cerocephalidae; genus Theocolax; species Theocolax elegans. The sequence goes on along the minus strand of CM047429.1, from coordinate 13,538,057 downwards.
TGGAGCTCGACGATTTCCAGATGTCGAAGTCGTAGTTCCTCGACTATGGCTTGTAGATGTCAATAATACGTCTCGATTCCTCTTGTGATTTTCAATACGTATTACTTAAAGTTCAAGTAGCAGAGCCACGCCCTCGGATAAAAATCAAAGAGTTGTCCAGCAGAGCTTCGCCTTGCGAAAGCTTTAGATGAAAATTTAGGAGTGCCTGTGTCTCTTCTGGGTCCTCTTTATATACCCTAAAATCCTATGCATCTGTCCTTGTCTTACGCTTCGCCTTGTCTTACACTTTGCCTTATATGGAGATGTGTAAGTAGTTCTCGATTTTTCTGTGCTTGCACCCGATTGGACCGTTAGATGTGCGTAATTAAAAATTATCGAATCCCATGCATTTTCTGTATCGCTTCGTAGTTGATTCGGAGAATTTTCTGTCCCCCTTTTATACTGCGACGTTATCCAAAGAACGGCTTAATTTATTACTTCCTTCTAATGCTCGAATTTTCTAGTCGATGTTTCCCATTGCCGGTTCTTCTCCGAGCATTGATTTTATAGTGCAGTACAAAAAAAACTCTTGCGCAACCCTTCGTTTCGATCTCACTATCGGCGATCCCGCTTATACGCGTATTGGCTTCGAATAATATCTTTAACTCTACTTATCAATCTCTATTTCGTTTGAAACACTCGTAAACTAATCTGTCCCTTAGCTCTATAAATTATATTTTATATTACTGCACTTACTTAGAACCATTCCTTATCAACCTTATTTCGTTTTTCTTCTACGCCGTATTTTTATTCTAAACTACGCAGTACTTTTGTACGAAAAATAATAATATAATTTTCGTCGGGACGCGACAACTTTTTGACTTTTCACGTACTTTTTTGCGTAGTTTAATTTAAATGGACTTTTAATAGTAAGGAGACGATGTACTCTAAGTTTAAGCACCCAAACTGACTCCTTAGTACTTTGAACGGGGTGAAAAGTGGGTGAAAATTGCTAAAAACGGTCTAGGATTATTCTTACTCCAAATCAGCAATCCCAAATCCAAGTATGCCAAATCCACGTATTCCAAACTCTAAATCCACAATCAGAAATCCAACAATCCTAATCACTTGGTTAACATGAGTCTCATTGCTTCTTATACAATGTAATAACCTTACTTTTAGCGCTACCCAGAAACAACGACGTGGACGAAGTAAGGATTGTTTCCTTTGGAATGCTTGATTAAACCATTTCTTCCTAAGTGGACATTTTATAGTCGATTGGTTTTTTTACCTAGGAAATTGTCGAAAAAAAAAACAAAAATAATAACCAGAAGCACTTTTCTAAACTAAAATTTTCCATTTTTTCCAATTGTGAAGTCGGAATTTGAAAATTTCCATTGGAAAGTTTAAAAATGGTGGTTTGAATTTGGTGAAAAATCAGAAATACATTTTTTAACATTTTGACTGAAACGGTTTAACGAAGATCGTGAGACGAATTCATGTTGCAAATGATATTATTATTGAAACATTTGATGTTTGCGAATTTTTCCGAAAAATTTTCCAAGATGGCGTCTGTGACATCATGAAATAATCGGAAACTTCTTATATTTTTAAAAATATTTCTATTTTATACCAAATTTTGAATACTTAGTTTCTCGAGGTCGCTGATAACGAATCTGAAATCAGATTTAAAAAAATTAACATGTCGAATTCAAAATGTCCGAAATTTTTTTTAAACATCAACCGAATTTGATTCAATTTTGAATATTTACTTTTGAAATAATGGTGGAAGAAAATATTCATTTTTTTCAATGTGGTAATGGTACATCCAAAAGCAAAATTTTACATTAATGTTGTATTAAATGGGTGACCGAAGAAAAATTGGTGGTAAAATTTTGAATGCCCGTCGCGGCGTTAATTAACGTAGCTTGACTTTCATTAGCATCTACACGCGAGGAGGACTCTACGATAAGTTTTTAAAGTGAGTTTACGTCACCGCAAATAAAATTGACATCGCCACAGATAGAATTAACATCGGCTTGAACATTATCCACCTTCTTATGCAACACATTAAAACCAGTATCCACTATTTCATCTAAAACCTCGATATTCTGATCTAAACGATCGGAAAATGCTGTAAACCACGCTGGTGGCATGTCCGTCATATTCACGTTCGAAAGACGTTGAGAATGATGTGAACTAACCAGGCGTTGTCGGCACAGATCGTTGCACAGAGATGGTAATCTTACCTCTGTAATGTTTATGTATCCACTAACATGTCCGAGTCATCCATTGATAGCGAAATAATTTCTAGATTATTCTAGATTAGAGTAGGTTGCTTTATTTAAGGCGGCGGGTTGAAACCCCATAGGCCCGTAGGATATACATTAGTTACATATAAAAATAATTAAGATTATAAGATATAATATTGTAGTAATAATAATAAAATAAAATAATATATAAAATATAAACAATACAAAAGATAAATATATACAACATAAAATAAGCGCAAAAAGGAAAGAAAAAAACTAAATAAATAAATACTGAATGAAGAAGATGAATGATGAACAGAAGTACCAAGACAAATAAAGCAAAATGTAATGGACTGAGTGATGAAGTACAATAAATAAATAGATGATGAATAAATGTATGTGTAATTGTTAATTAATTAACAATTGTTATGCGAGATAAGCAGATACCGCGCGGAAGAGCTTGAAAACCGGAATATCATAGCTCTGAAACGAGCGTCATCATTGGTAGTAAAAGAAGTATAAATAATTCCCAATATATGGCCGCATTCGTCCAAGACCAAATTTACAATAGAATTTTCATTATAATTAATGATATTGTTACTATTCTTTTGACGAGGCTCCTAAGGTCGCGTTTTAATAATTTGTTTTTCGAGCAACGAAATCTCGACTGCGCTCAAAATCTTGCCGATAATTTCAGTCTCTGAAGGTGCAAAAGCAACAGGTACTCTGATAAGAAAAACCTCAAAATAAGCGTGAACCAGCGAGAATCCGATCCTTCTGAAATCAAACTCAGGAATGGCTTATGAGCAAAGTAAAGCCCGATCAAAGACAGAGCGACATGAAGCACGCCAACTATGCTCACCGGAGAGAGAGAGAGAGAGAGAGAGAGAGAGATTGATTAATTGATTTTTATTAACGGCTAAGGACTCGTTGGCCCTTGATAACCGAGGCACTTAAGTACAAAAAAAATACAGTGAGTACGGTAACGCAATACATTATAAATGATATAATAAAATAATAAATTAAAAACAAAACAGGAATAAATAACAAAAAAAATAATGAATATATACTGCAAGGATCACGCTGGCGATTAATGCGTAATGTCAAAAGCGAAATAATCTTTAAAATAAAGAAATATCATTTATTTATTCATTAACAATGAAAATGATTTGGGCACCAGACGCGTACGATCGCCGCGAATTTATGCAAATGCTCGGCTGCGTGCAAGTTGCGACGATTTGCTGCGCGAGGGCCAAAGGGTGTGAGAGGGAAAAGCATACTTACGGAGAAAGAGGAATTCGGTGCACCGGCAGCAAAGGCTTACACCCACCTTTGCGGCGTGGAGATCGTCTCCTAGAAATATCTGCTGCTCGATGCGGCGCTCACACACGCACACACACAAACTATCGGCGATAGCGGTCAGCTAGTTATTATTGCCACGATTGCGTTCTAATGAGCTCTGTCGAGCTTCGGCTCGTTCGCTACTTCGCTGCTCGGACCCGACGTGCGCGCGCAACTTCTCGCGTCGAGTCGTCCGTCGGCTGTCGTCATACCGCGCGCATCGTATATTGAGTGCTTGCGGCCGTACTGACACGAAGTGAACAATTTCGCATGACAGCTGCTTTTCACGGAGAGAATGATGTTCCTGGTGATGCTGTCTACGATGTAAATCTTCAATATTGTTCCGTTTATGTTTGTTTATCGGCTAATTGGTTCTCCCTGTTACAGGTGTAGACGGACAGCTGATATTAGATTCTCGTTCTTACTCACTTTCGCGGCGCTCGATCAGGTGGTGTGCGTCGGGCCAACTGCTGCGGTATTATGCAGTTGAGTTGCTGCGGGGATTTCTGACTACTTCCAAGGTAATGTAGAAGGTAAAATAGGTGGTATTTGAGAGTTATGGTAATGTTATGGTTACCATAACCTCACTTGCCAATCCTCTCCTTGCATGTGGCTGTCAGTATGTGTATGTATCTACATGCTTCCTTGTGTCCTCCTAATCAAGATCATATCTACCTAATTATATTTTATAGTTGGATACTTGGTATGATGCCTGCTGAAAGCAGTGTGATGCCTCTCCTGCGATGCTGCCGTTATTGTGCTCCTAGTGAGGAAGTGTTGTGTAATTGGGATGGCTTGGGGTACACTAGGTAGGATTTAGTATAAGTGAAGTGTGCTTATTGATGTGAGAGTAGGTAAGGTAGGTTAGGTTGGGACTCGCTCATTTAACTATTTGACAGGTACAACGTACCATGTCATAATTCCCCTCCCCCACCAAACTGAAGTTACGCGGAAATCGTTACTGAATTGAAAAAATATCTAATTAAAAGACAATAAATTTAATAAATATTAGTAAAAAAAAATATTTGCTATTATCGCTGCTAGCGATGGTGGGGAGAGTGTAGCTGCTTCTGAATTTATCTTATTTCTAACAGGTAGTCAGTGCTACTGTTGCGGTGTGCTCGTGTGTAGTCTCCGTGACTAGTCTGCTTGGCTGCTATCTGTGTTAGTGTACACGGTGTATGTCATTAAGATTTTGCTTCTATACTCATCATAAATACGACTTGCTGGATCCTTACATTATATATATTATTTTTAGGAATTTAGGAGTAGTTGTGGAATGGGATGTTGAGGGATTAAGGAATATTGGAGCTTTGGGGGTTAGCTACTGCTACTGGGATCGTGGCTGCTGCTGTTGGTGAGGTAGCTGCTTTCTGGCTTTGGTAACAGCTTTTATTTTCTGTGAAACCCATGGCTTGTCCTTAGCTTTAACGGTGAATAGTTGTAATGGAGTCAAGACGTCGAAAGTGGAGAGAATGACTTATAACAAGAAGAAGAGAATAACTTATATATGGAATTGCTGAGATTCGATAATGAGAAAGAGATAGTGTCGAGATGAGTAAATGGCTGGTCAGGCCGAGTAGATGTGGACTGAGTGATAGTGAATGGGGATGAAAGTAATATGGCATATAAAGATCTATCCATGAATGAGGTGAATGTGGTAAAATGGTGATAAAGGTTGATCTCTTCCAGGTTCCTTTTCCAGAACTTCTTATCACCGGCCGGTGCATTGGATATCGAAAGAATGATACTAATAGTCATGCCCAGCCGCAAAGGGAGCAGCTGACTTATCATATACACAATTTGGTATTGGCTCACGAATTAGGAAAAGATCTAACTATGTATGAGAGGATCCACCCGATGTCACTGCATGGTGTGTCGGTTTAGATGGTATAAGGAAGAGGCCCAATGTCGCTAGACTCCCATTCAACATATTTGCAGCAGTACTGAAAGATTCTATGTCAATATTTAAATCTCCTATGATAAAAACATAATCATCATTAGGGAGTATAACTGAGAGAACATCAAAAAATTTAAATAGGTAAACGCCTCACCAAATGCAGGATGAGAAATTCGGGGACATTCGAGAAGACAGGGTCGGAGTGGGCGATGATATTCACAGACCAGACCTGTCTCATTCATATGAGTTCTATCACCTTGCGAACATAAACATTTAATTTAGAGTCAAAATTTAAAATAAACATTTAATTTTAAAACTACATGCCTCGCAAGCCCAATTCACTACACCTGCGGACTGAGACCAAACAAAGGTCGAAAATAGCTTTAGGCCAAAGCGATCGTAGAAATAAGGAGTTTTCGCCTCCCTCCCCGAATATATCACGGGTCATTTGTCCCTTTAAAAGGCGTGCATTATCGATTACAGCATCTCTGACTGCAGCCGAAAATAAACGAATCACAACACCTCTTTTTCGTGGAAGAGCAGATAAATTTCCCTCGACGATAGGTTTCAGACGTGAAATCCATGGCCGAACATCAATCATCTGCTTGGACACCAATGGAAATTTGATAGCCCCTAATCATTTTTCAATTGCGATGATGTCTGGCAGCGTCATTATTACAGGCAGTCCCTTAACCAGTACCTTGCACGTGTCCCTCATAGCATGAGCGGAGGCAAGAGTTTGAGTAACAGCCGAATTACAGCTTAAATTAACCTCTTCTAAGGCACTGACGCGGGACTCCAACTCAGAATAACGTTACGCGAGGTCAACGAAACGCGCCTCCGTGACTGTCTCGAATTGTTCAATGCGTGCGTGAAGAGCTCGAAGATCTGCCTTCTGCGAATACCAGCCATCTCCGCCACTGATTTTATATCGCTGTACAGATTTTACTGTAGATTGCGCGCAAAAGCTTCCATTCACGGAGCACCCGCCACTTTGTCAATGTCAGTGGCGGTATCGCGCGTAGCCTGGTTGGACGCGACGCCGCGAGGTTGTATAGCAACTTGCGACGTTGATGGCAATCGGGGCGAGGTAATATGTTTCGCGCAGGAGGGTGACGGAGTGCCCTCACTTCGGTGGGAGCCGTAACTAGCGATTTAGTTTTTGCCACCGTACAACAGCGGCGTCCGGCGCGACCTCGAAACAATGAGAGTGTGTAATATTGCTACATACCTCGCAAACCTCCGTATAGTCCGTACGCGTCACACGAACGCCGCAAACAAAACAGCCGCACAAGATTGCTATTTTCTGTGTTGCTAACCTGCCTTAGCTAAAATCTGCAGGGGAAAGCCGCCTTTTTCTTCTTGAAGTTCTCAGTTAACCTAAAAATTGTCGACGATATGAAAATACATTTTAAAGAACAACTGGCTGCAGTAAGATAAAACAACTTACACAAATACGCACTGCAGTCAGTAAACGTCCCTTCGGCGGTTTCTAGAACAAACAAGAGAGAGAGAGAGAAATTGATTGATTGATAACTTTTATTGGCTATTAAGGGTAACACACCGTATACACTGAAGAGATTGTACAAAAATAGTACATACAAAATAGTGTAACAGTAAATAAAATATAACAATAAAATAACGTATAAAAAAACACATCTAATTTGCATAAAATTGATTATCGCAAGCTTGTGAATATAACAAAGAACTTGGACTGGAGAAATGTTGTAAATGTAAGGGACCCAAATAATGCAATAGACATCCTAATTAAGAAGTTAAGTACGTGCATCGAAATGTCTAGTAAAGTGATAACCAATAATCGTGGTAATAAGTTGAAGCCTAGGAATATCTGGGTAACGAAAGCAATTTTAATGTCATGTAATAAAAAAGAAAAATTGTACAAGGCATGAAAAAATGATCCGAAAAGTCAGGCAAAAAAAGTTAAATATAAGAACTACAACAAAATATTATGTAAAGTGATCAAGGAGGCTAAGATTAATCATGAGAAAAATAGGTTTATGATGAATAGTAGTAACCCCAGAAAACTTTGGAAGTTGATAAATTCTAAACTTGCTAAAAATGAAAGAAAAAACAATGTAGCAGAATATATACTAGATGAAGAGAATAAAAAGATAGACATTCCAGAACACATAACTAATTGTTTTAATGAATTCTTCTGTCAAATTAAGACCGAAGATCAGCGATAATATTAAAATTCCGCAAGAAAGTAATACTTCAAAATTAAAATTTATCGACAAAACAATATTTTTGCGCCCTACATCACCTGCAGAAATACAAGAAATCATAATAAACGTGAAGGATAAAACTGGAAGAGTTGACACTATTAATGTCAAAACATTGAAAGCAATATTAATTCACATACTTGAACCTCTAAGTTATATTTTTAACCTATGTATCGAAAAAGCAACCTGACCTGCAGCTTTGAAAAAAGCTGAAGTAATTCCAATATACAAGGCTGGAAGCAAATACAAACCTACTAATTACAGACCAATCTCACTTATCTCCAATATAGCAAAAATACTAGAGAAAATTATTCACCAGAGATTATATTATTTTATACAAAAAATAATATATTAGCGGAAAACCAGTTTGGTTTCATGAAGAATAAAGGAACTAAAGATGCAATACATCAACTGACCAGTAAAATTGATATCAATTTGGATAAAAGTAAACCTACAATTGCTACTTTCCTTGATTTGGCTAAGGCTTTTGATACAGATAATCATAGTATTTTGTTATTAAGAGTGAAGAAAATGCAATTACTACTGGTGTACCTCAAGGGACAATATAGGGTCCTTTGCTATTTCTGTTATACATTAATGATCTATTAGAAACTACCTAAACACATGATATTCTCTTATGCTAATGACACCGTAATCATAGTGGAAGGTAAAACTTGGAAAGACGCTGAAGAGGATATGAACAAACAACTTAAAACAGTCGATATCTGGTTAGCAAGTAACAAATTATCTTTAAACATTAGCAAAACGGAATACATCATGTTTGGTAATTACAAGGATAGTGTTCCTAATAAAATGAGTATTTATATAGATAATAAAGAAATAAAAAGAGTTGAACGTTATAAATATCTCGGCTTACTTTTAGATTTTAACATGAAATGGGACAAACACTTTGAACTTATAATCAATAAAACTAAATACTTATATATTTTTACTAGGTTTGCAAGTTTCATTGATACGAATAATCTCTTAACTTTGTACTACGCCCATTTTCATAGCATAGCAACATATGGCATCCTGGCATGGGGAGGTGCTTATAAAAATAGTTTTTTAAAACGCCGTGCGCGAAGATCGATTTTGCAAGCATCTATAGCGTGTGCGAAGAGCCCAATATACACACTGTACTGTAGCGGGTGCGAAGAACATTACAGAATGTGCGAAGAACGTAGCGTGTACAAAAAATTCCAAAGTGTTTTGGTGGTTTTCGTAGAATTCGCTTGTATATTCATGCTGTATCGATAGACCCGCCCCTCAAACCAATCAACTGTTATGCAACTAATTCTCCCTCCCACTTATATCTTTTTTGTATTTTCCGCGCTGATAGGAAAGCGTACTGTCGTTGTGTACATAAAAATTGAAGACACCGTTTCTTGTTAACATTACATAATAACGTGCTATTTACATGGATACCGATACTGACTCAGATATATCTGATTATGGATTAAAATTATTAAAATTAAAATTATGAAAATTAATTAATTAATTAAAATTATTTGGTTCTGCGTTTATATTTATTTTTCTACCTAATCGACCTTCGCGACATTTGTTTTAAAAAATAGTATATGCAACACGGGTGCGAAAGTCATCTCGTACTTGCGTGAATTTGACGCCCTCGCTACGCTCGGGTGTCAAATTCCCACGCGTGCGAGAATCACGTTCTTCGCACACTAGTTGCATAATGTACTATAAATTTATTAAAGCAAACTCGAACAAGAATACTCAGAATAATTAGTAAAAATACATTTCTAACTTACAACTACCCATTAACTACTGAACAATCATTTTGCCTTGAAGCTGTTTTCTATCACTACTCAAATATCAGAATTATTTATACAGAAAGAAGTACTAAAACTAGGAATAAAAGCATTCCAATTCCTCAAATCACAAAAAAAATTGGCAACAAAAATAACTACGTAACAGCTGTCAGAATTTTTAATCAACTATCTAACGAATTAAAAGTAATAAAGAATAGAATTAGTCTAAAAAATAAATTAAAGCACTGGATAAAAACAAATATATAGGCACAGCTATGAATAATCTATCTACAGTATTAAAAAATTTCGTCGCCGCCTCCGCCGCTGTTTCAGAAATTTCTGAAGAATTTCTGGCATAACAAGATAAGTCCCTGTGGCCTCACGTACATGTAACATGACGTGTAATCACGTGATTATTACATGATTATCTATATTATTAAAAAAATTTCGTCGCCGCCGCCACCGCCGCCGCCGCTGTTTTAGAAATTTATGAAGAATTTCTGGCATAACAAGATAAGTCCCTCTGGCCTCACGTACATATAACATGACGTGTTAACACGAGATTATTACATGATTACACGTAACATTATATATGATAATTGAGTGATTTTTTGAATTCGTGGTACAGAGTGGTCGCGAAATAGAGAGTATGTTCCATTAGACTCTATAACTATCTATATAATGTTGTCTATTATAATGGAGAAGGTGATAATAATAAACCAATGAAGTTTCTCTGCAAAAAAAGTTTTAATTGAATCACCTTGTTTTAACTAAATAATCAGAATATTTATATTTACATTATTTACATACCTGTAAATAAAGAAACGACAATTACAGCTTATAATTATCTCGTCTCTATTTACTTACAATTTGTTTGTCCCCCTCTCTTTCTATCTTATACTCGCCTTGTAATTACTCCCTCTGTCAATACTTAGCCAAAGGTGCGCGGAACATAAGACGCGCGGGAAATTTAATTTAAAGAAAGCATCTTTTCTTTACATCTATATTATTAAAATCTATCTACATTATTATTAAAACGATTTCGTCGCCGCTTTTCAGAAATGTTCTGAATTCGTAGTACAGGGTGGTCGCGAAATAGAGAATATGTCCCATTAGACTCTACATCTATCTACATTATTAATTTTCATGGTACAGGGTGGTTTATTCAATAATGTGTGGGTTACAGATAAGGCAAGAATAATGTGTGGGTTACAGATAAGATTAAAAAAAATCTATATTTTTGAAACAGCTGCTGTGGTGGCCGCTGTATTCGTTGATGTGGATGTGTGCTGGTAAGTGTGGATGGTTGGATATGGGTGTGTGAGCATGTGCATGAGATACTGAGTTTAAATATACCTATTTTTTTTAATCATGTTTGTGATTATATACGCTGATATATATATATATATATATATATATACGTTACGGGATTTCTGTATACAGGGGATAACGGACCCGAATTGCAGGCTACTACACATTTAAATTCTAAGTATTAAAACCAGTATCTGCGTGTGGGTGGATATGCATGTGAAACGTGAAATGTGAGTGCATGACGTTCGGTGGGTAGGGGCGAGTATGTGTGGTTGGTGCGTGTAAAAAGGTGTGGATGGTTGGATATGGGTGTGTGAGCATGTGTGTGACACGCAGCATTATTCAAAAATACCCGCTATAGACAAAATTTGAATATGAAGGGTGATCATTTTGAATCATCTGTTTGTTACCCTGGATGTATACTTTCTAGGATTTATATATACAGAAGATGTCTGACCCGAATTGCAGGCAAATACAGATTTAAAATCTAAATTTTGTGAAACGTGAAACTTAAGTGCATGATGATGGATAGGTATATGTATGTGGATTTGGAAGTGGATGCAGGTATGTGAGGGTGGGTGTAGGTAGGTGTAAGTGTGTGTATGGGTTGATGTGGATGTGTGGGTGGTAGATGGGGGCGGGTATACGTAGATGTTGGGATGTAAGAGTTGGTGTGGGTGAGTGAATGTGTATATGCCAGCATATGTGTGATGATACAGAGTGATTCAAAACTACCATCAAGTTTGCATATGTTTTTACATTACTAGTATATATAAATAGAAGTTATATAATTTATTTTCTATACAGCGTGCTATATCGAATAATATCGTTCGACACACTTGTGAGAGAATATTTTCTATTTTCACACTTTTACCGAAAACTACAATTTTCAACCTTTTGAAGCAAGTTTATTTTTAAAATAAAATTTATAATACTCTAAATTATAACAAATGTACAATTTTCAAGCCGCTATCGGGGGTTGGCGAGCAAAGCGAGCAGGAGTACCCCCTAGTGTTAAAAAAATTGATTGTCAACAAATAAAACAACTATTACGAGAGAAGAATTTAATAGGTATACATGATACAATACGTAACTTAAGTAATAAAATTATCAAGGAGACATATCCTACATTGGAGGTCCATGAGAATGTTAATGCATTACTTGATAAAATAATAATGGATATTAGAACTCTTACATGCGCAAAGGGAAATTGTATACTTCATTATAAACGATCGCATCGACGTATATCGGAATATAACTGGAAAAAAATGAAAAACTTACCGACAAAAATCAATCTGATAATTAATCATTTTGCAAATGTATTAATAAATCAAAGCGAAATGGAAAATCATAGTACACCTGGTATATTTGTAGGAAAAAACATAAATCTGCACGAAATTGTAGCGAATTGTGATTATTGTGTTAAAGCGCGACTAAAAGGGCTCAAACACACACATTTTGTAACAGGGAATAGTAATACACTGAAACATAAGAGTGATCCTGTAAAAATAAATATGCACCGATTGAGACTGTTTTCTCTAGGATTGATAACATGGCTGAAAAGAATAATATTAAAGGAATGAATAGTAAAATAGTGGAAAATCCAAGAAGCGCAATAATGCAATCAAACAGTTATCTTATGACATATGAAGATCTCAATTATCTTGGATCGAATAAGGCAATATTTTATTTTTATAGAGGTATTCGTGGCACTCAAACTTTTACCAATTCCATGTATCCGTTAAAACAACAACCCAAACATAAGGACCTAGTAGTCATAGATGATATTGTCTTCACATCCTCGTGTTAATGTGATTCATCGAACCAGCATAAATGTTCCCACACTATAGAGTCACGTGTGCAGTTGGATTAATTTGTCCAGCCAGATTGAACAATATGGAAAGATTATTATACGCGAGAGACAGAAATGCGACTACACGGACCTTCACTACGGCAAGATCAATGCTTGTTAGATATTGGTAGAAATTTTAAAGTTATACAATTCATATTTTAAATAAATGTAGTAAATTAAGGACTTGATCCCGTTATTTTAGTAACAGACTGATACAAGTCTAATTTAATTTATACGTTATTGTATTAAATATACACAGTTGTAAAATTTAAATTTAAATTCTATAAATGGTTATTTATGTTTATATTTTAGGTTAAGTTAGTTTATAGTAAAGAGTTGGTTTTTGATTGTCTCATTGACCAAACTCTAACTTAGTTTTAGTTACTTTAGTTTTAAGTGCGGATTAGCGTACAGAAAAACATTTTTTCTCTGCTGGATAATTGCGTACAGTTTATTGTATAAAATTATGTAATGTACATGTTACTCTGGATGAATAAATAAATAAAATAAAATAAATAAAATAACAATGATAATCGTAGTAAAATAATAAAATAATACAATATTAGATAACAAAAAATAAACATAAATGAGTAAATGAATAAATAATAACACCACATATAAAATAAATAGAACAAGCTTCAGGTGCGAAGACGTTTAGCTACTTATGTTAACGCTGGGGCTTATAAACGCGTGTAAAAAGAAAATACAAAGGCATTTAACAAAAAGATAAAGAATGCAAATGGCACAAAAATAAATGAATAAAATTATAGCTAAACGGACTTAAAATCCGGCAAGGGAAGGCACACAATCCTTTCCATTGTCGCGTCCCGACGAAAATTATATTATTATTTTTCGTAAAAAGTACTGCGTAGTTTAGAATAAAATTACGGCGTGGGAGAAAAACGAAATAAGGTTGATAAAGAATAGTTCTAAGTAAATGCAGTAATATAAAATATAATTTATAGAGCTAAGGGACCGATTAATTTACGAGTGTTTCAAACGAAAAAGAGACGGATAAGTAGAGTTGAAGATATTATTCGAAGCCTGTACGCATATAAGCGGGATCACCGATAGTGAGATCGAAATGAAGGGTTGCGCAAGAGTTTTTTTTGTACTGCACTATAAAATCAATGCTCGGAGAAGAACCGGCGATGGGAAACATGGACTAGAAAATTCGAGCATTAGAAGGAAGTAATAAATTAAGCCGTTCTCTGGATAATGTCGCAGTAATAAAAGAGGGGACAGCAAATTCTCCGAATTAACTACGAAGCGATACAGAAAATGCACGGGATTCGATAATTTTTAATTCCGCACATCTAACGGTCCAATCGGGTGCAAGCACAGAAAAATCGAGAACTACTTACACATCTCCATATAAGGCAAAGTGTAAGACAAGGAAGAAGTGTAAGACAAGGAGAGATGCATAGATTTTAGGGTATATAAAGAGGACCCAGAACAGACACAGGCACTCCTAAATTTTCATCTAAAGCTTTCGCAAGGCGAAGCTCTGCTGGACAACTCTTTGATTTTAATCCGAGGGCGTGGCTCTGCTACTTGAACTTTAAGTAATACGTATTAAAAATCACCAGAGGAATCGAGACGTATCATTGACATCTACAAGCCATAGTCGAGGAACTACGATTTCGACATCTGGAAATCGTCGAGCTCCAACAGCATACGCATCTAACGTCGACGCCCGCAGGTCTAGCAGGACATTATACGGCAATCTGACACCGCTACCCACGTTCAAGGCGGACCTTCGTTCCTCACCGAATATACACACACATATATATATATATATACATATATATATCTATATATTTGGGTACTTAAGGTATATTCTTTTCGGCTATCTATACGCTTGTATTATTCGTAAAGGCAACCTGATATTTTATGTTATTTCGATTGCTGAACCAACCGTTTTCTTTTATAACAATTATTATTATATATTACAATTTATTTATAATAATTATACGTTGTATTGCATTTAATTTGCAATATTGGCGGTTTGAAATACACTTTACTAACAATAATTCATGTTTAAAACGACAACAATTTTTAATTAAATCTGCATTTATTTATAATAATTCTTATTTCGATTATTAATGTTTATAATAAAAAACCTTGTGTATCTTTTATTCTATAATGTGTTAATGTGTTCGCCGTACACTTGTTTATTCAATCAAAATTAATAGTTATTCGACTTAAATAATTTTATACAATTGTTAATAAAATAGTGTAAATTTATGTGTTTTTGCCCATTAAAAAGCTGTAATAATTTAGTTTCACGTGTTCATTTAAAGAAAAACAGCATATTATATTTAAATAAATAATGCATAATTAATACGAAATTAAACATATATTATTTTATTTATCCCACATTATATCCTGCATCTCTACTCTCAAAATAACTTCGCTCGCTACTCCCGGAGACGTAAGGCTAGTCCTAGTCAAACAAGAGCGAAAGGAACGCGAATGGTTTATTAACCATTTGCCTTCTTGTAATATTTTTTATGGTAGTTGGTGCAAGTCTGGACGTGACACCATAAAACGATAAAATAAATATCAATAATATAAATGTCTACTGTAAGTGGAACGACTTGGATACAAAAACTGAATAAAGTAGATTTAATAAAAGTGTGTATTGCCAATGAAGTTGAGATTAATAATACCGACTCGTTGGATCAAATAAGAACGATACTCTGTGAGTATATAAAACATGAAATTGGAGCTGGGAGAGCTAACGATATAAAGACATTACAAGATATTAAAAGTGACAGAATTAAGAAATTAAAAATGGAAGTATCCGCAACGTTAGATTTTGACATCCGTAAAAACGATTGGGAAAAATTTATAGATTGTATTGAACAATATTACATAGCCAATGACATCGACGACGAAAATAAGAAAAGAGCAATTTTATTAAGCAAAGTAAATGCAGAGACGTTCGATGTAATTGACAAAATATGTAAATTTATCTTAAGCCGCCAGCATTATACTTATTTCACAGAAACCGATTTCAAAAAAGAGTACAAGAAAAAGAAGAAAACATTAGCGAATACATCGCAGCTCTCTGTAAATTAACAAAGGATTATTAGTTTGAAAATAATGTCGATGACCAAATATAGGATAAAATTATTATTGGTTTAAAAAATAAAATTATAAATCCGATTTGCTGAAAATGGAACAGCCAACGCTAGGAGCGGCGTTAAAAAAAGCATTTGCATCAGAGGCTGCGGAGAAAGGCGCTGAAAAATTACAAAGTCATATGAATAGAATCGAGGATTTACACAAGATGGACGCTTCTTCTTGACACTCACAAAGCAATGATAGGTCAACAACGACAACAAACTTAGCGAGCATCAGGGTATACATGTTATTGTTGTGGTAGGTCAGATCATAGTATTTACGATTGTCGTCATATTAACTCGATCTGTAGAATGTGTAACAAGCGCGAACATATAAGCGTAGTATGTAGAACGAAACAGGTACCACGAGTAGGTTATTTAGGATTTAAAAATACTAAAAGTAATGACGATAATTCCGAATCGGATAGTTTCACAGATGAGTTAGCATTTTTCACAAATATATATGGACGTTAATATTAATAATGTTAAAATAAAAATGGAAATAGACACGGGGGCTGCAATGCCAATAATACCCGTAGAATTAAAAGATAAATATTTCAAGATAATTGCTCTGAATGACACGAAGATTGAATTTGTAAATCACGATGGAAGTATAAATAAACCATTAGGTATTTTACGAGATATAAAAATTATCGCAAATAATTTAAATAGATCAGAAGAATTAGCACCATTGGACAAGTGTAATAATTCAGAAAAAGTTGAATGGACTGATAAGTGTGATCAAGCGTTTGATATAGTAAAAAAAGAATTATAGCGCATAATTGTAAATTTTCAGCCATCGTTACCATTACTTTTAACATGCGATGCATCACCACATGGATTAGGTGCATACATTTGTCATCCATATAAAGATGGTGAAAAACCAGTTGCATTTGCATCGACTCGTTTAACAGATGCACAAAAAAATTATTCACAAATTGACAAAGAGGCTACGGCAATCATTTTTGGTATAACAAAATTTTATGATTATACTTATGCGAGGGAGTTCCTTTTGCGAACCGATAATAGGCCATTATCTAGAACTTTTTCATCTAACAAAGGTATACCAAAAACATCAAAAGATTTAACATTATTAAAAGTAAAAAGAATGGTCTTAAACGATTGGCCAGAAAATAAATTAAAAGATTTGCCTGACAAACTAAAACTGTATGCGCTAAGAAAAGACGAAATGACTATCGAAAAAGAATGTTTAACGTGGGGTCAACGGGTCATTATACCTACTAAATTGCAAACAGAAGTGATAAATTAAATGCACGGAAGTCATTTCGGGATAGTCAAAATAAAAAGTATGGCAAGGTCGGTCGTATGGTGGCCAAATATCGGTAACCAGCTCGAAGATGAAGCAAAATTTTGTTCTCACTGTATTCAAATTAAAGATAACCCTATAAAAATGCAACTATCACCATGGCCATACCCGAAACAACCTTGGCCTAGAATTCATGCTGACTTTACAGGACCTTTTTTAGGACATACGTACTTAATAATAATTGATTCTTTTACAAAATGGCCTGAGCTATATATTGTTAAAAACAAGACAGCCCAACATACTATTGAAATATTTAAAAAAGTTTTCTCAAAGAACGGATTACCGTTTCGAATAATTTGAGGGACTCATTTTGCGAGCGAAGAATGCGAAAAATATTTTAAAAGTTTAGGTATTAAACATACGTTTGCCGCTCCCAAACATCCAGCAACAAATGGCACTGCCGAAGGATTTGTCAAAGAATTTAGAAGGAAAATAAAAGCAATTACAAAAAGTAATAACGTAAATGTCAAAATCGCGATTCAAATGTTCTTGTTTGCGTACAGAAAAACAAAGCATGTAACCACCAACGAAACACCTGCGAAAATTTTATATAACCGAGAATTGCCAACACCTTTAGATTTACTGCGTCCTGACAATAGAAAAATTATTGAAGTTAAACAAAAGAAAAATAGATTAATCCATTTAAAAGTAAAAGAAATGATACATTTGAAATCGGAGACATAGTAATGGCTAAAGATTTTCGCAAGTATCATCCTAATATGACACAATCTCGAGTCGTTCGTATAATCTCTCCGAGAAGTTGTATTGTGAAATTCGAAGACGGTGAAGAGCATAAAAGACATTTTGATCAAATAGTACATTGCCGAAAAGCTGAACTTAAAATTAATTGTAACAAAAACAGTGTAAAATCAATAAGTAACGATAACAAAAAAGTCGAGTGTCATGTTCAACCTCAAGAATTAAGAAGATCAAATAGAAATAAAAAGCCTATTGATCGTTATAATACTAATTTTATAAATTCAATAATTAAAAGGGGAATGTTGTGGTTTATGCGTGCTTATATGCACTACACATGTACATATCGACTTCAGCGCTCCCTGCGCACACTGTATTATCTTTGTATCTCTACATTTTAAAATATAGTTAATCTCTTGTAAGTGAACAAAGAGTACACACTTGCTTCTCACCTAGAGAGTAATTTCTCCCTATGTCACAGCCACGTGCTTAATAGTACATTATGCACCAAGGGAGCAAAATAGCACATTCTCGGCAAGTGCGAGTTTGACGAGCGAAGCGAGGTGCATATACTATTTTTTTACCCTGAGGCCGCAAAATGCTGTTTTGCTCCCTGTATATAGGTCGCAAAACGATGTATTCTCGGCCTCTCCTACACTAAACCACGCTCTTTCTATTTTGCGCTCGGTGTGCGAGAGGCCGAGAATACATCATTTGGCCACCTGTATACAGGGAGCAAAACAGCATTTTGCGGCCTCAGGACAAAAAATATATATATAAATGCAATAAGGTCGTTAAATACCGCACATGCGTAATCAAAGTGCGGGAATACAAACATCTCCGCCAAATTCTTCCTATTCTGACGCGAAAGAGAACGCTTAAAAAATTTTAAGGAGTGAAGGACAGGTTATTAATAAAAATCGAAAATAGTAACGGACATAGGATACTGCCCTGCGGAATACTCCTGGATGTGCCAAGCCAGGCCGAGCTTGCCGCCAACTCATTCATCACCACTTGCGAGCGGGCCACCAAATAGTGATAAAACCAGGTTATGACAGTGTCAAAACAGCCTAGTGACCGTAATTTAGGAAGTTAGGATCCGTGCGGTACTAAATCGAACGCTTTGGAAAAGTCAAACAGGATGAGAATGGTGATCATACGCTTATCAATAGCTCTTCTAATATCATCTAAAATACCAATTAAAGTCGTCTGAGTACTATGCCCCTATCGAAAGTCTGCTTGTCTCTCCATAATTAAACTATTTTTGGTTAGGTACTCAGTGAGTTGATCATGAACCATTTTTTTAAGAATTTTAGAAATTTCATATAACTTAGCGATGGACCTAGTATCAGACGGCGAGTCAATCCTGCTTGACTTAGCTAGTGGAAAGCAAAGGGACTTTCTTTAGGATTTCGGGAAATATTCAGATGAGAGAGAAAGGTTGAAAATTTCAACTAAATGGGGTGCTATTAGAGGAACTAAAATCTTCAATGTAGTTTAAATGATATTGAATATCATTCAAAGTATGAATAGGATGAGATGAGTGAATGAAGGTGAGTGGAGGTAAAAGGAGTAGCTGAGTAGGAGACGGAGGCGTATTGAGCTGATCCAATGAGAAGTTATTGAGAGACGATGGAGCAGGTTTAGTAGTTAGACCCATGATCCTGAGCTCCTTCCACAGATTAGAAGAATTAGTTGCATATTTAATTCGATTATTGTAATACATAAACTTGCTCGTGTTAATTAAATTACTAAACTAGATTTCGAAGCTACTTATAAACAAAATAATCAGAGCTCAGGCCAGAGTACAGGTACATCCTGTACGCCATATTACACGCCTTGATATCACGCTTTATGGACGGGGTGATCCATGATTTAGTTCAATGCTGGATCGTGATAAGCTTTGTAGATGTGAGTGAATCGAATGTTTGCAAAATGGATGAAATGAAGTTAGGGAAGCAGCCTGGGTTAGCAGCTGCCTGGGG
Organism: Theocolax elegans; assembly: GCA_026168455.1. Lineage (NCBI taxonomy): Eukaryota > Metazoa > Arthropoda > Insecta > Hymenoptera > Cerocephalidae > Theocolax > Theocolax elegans. The sequence continues at coordinate 13,518,271 of CM047429.1, read as the reverse complement.
ATCGACTTGAACAAGGTTGCACGACCAAATCTTCTTAATAACCGGTGGCTGTTTCACAAGATTCAATGAGAGCATAATGGAGTTATGTCCTGCTACAGAGGGCATGAATGATTTGGTGTACATATAAGCAGGCGGGGGATTTCGATGAAAAGGTCGAGCCATATGTCAGATGATTGGGTAGGCAAGTGAGTATGATGAGTAGGATCTGATTTAATCAGAAACAGGTTTAGTGTATCTAAATAGAACTCCAACATAGCACACGACAAATCCTTAGTACACATATTGATATTAAAATCTCCAGAGATAAGAACCTGGTCAAAAAGATGAAGAAAATTAGCAAGAGTATCAAAAAATTTGGATGGGTAGGCATTCGTGAATCTCCTATAAACCACACAGAAGAGCAACGAGGCAGTCGAAATGTAAATCTGAAAATTCATAAACTGGGTCTGACTGAACCACGAGCTTGACATCAAGATTATTTCTGATGTAAGCCGCGACCCCCCCCCCCCCCCCATACTGCTTAGCGATTTGGTATAATCTGTGCAGCTTATAGTTAGGAAGACCCAACATGTCAGAAAACTCCAGTTTAGTGAGAAATGCCTCGGTGAGAGTAATGATATCGTAATTATATGAAAGAACGAATGATTCAATGCATGAAATATAAGTTTTTAGGCTATTTGTATTAGCATGAAAAATGGTAAATTCAGTGTTAAGAGTCGATGAAGTCTGACCAGATAACCTTCACTTGGATCAGGAAAAAATTGAAGCCGAAAGGTTAAGAAGGTCCGACTCAGTATGCACCGGTAAGAGCTGCCCTCCCTTTGATGTACGCAAATAAACGGTGTACTTATTAAATACTGGTCTAGCCTATCGCAATTTAGCAGAGCGACGATACGCTGTACCATAAGTTATGTAGCTGTTTGGGCCACAGAGCACGTAAGAAAAGCGACGAGATTCCGCCCACGCGGGAAATTGCGTTCGTAGTCACTTCTTTAAGGAGATTCGCTTTCTCCAAAATAAGGTCCCTGGACAAGGGAGATGAGACCCGGGAAACGAGCCCTCTGGTGGTAGAATCAAGGGTTGAGCACGAGGTCGTTGATCTTGAACCCTGCTTATCACGGGCGAGCCAGGGGCGAATCTCGATCACCTGTCAGTTAACTGATGCGAGACTCACAGTGAACAATACTCGTTCTACAATATCCCCATCTGAAATGTTAAGTTCCTTAGGGATGCCTAGAATTAACAGTACGCAAGAATCCCTCTCTGAGAACGAGGTAGGCCCACATGGCCAGCAGGTGCGTCGTCGATTAATTTACGGATGTTCGCACTAGCAGTCTCGAGCACTCCTAGACGGTCCGAAACGCTGGTGAATCTCGTATCCGTTGATATTTCGACCTGGGAGTCCTGAGAGTTCAGATCTCGGATCTCATACGCCAAGTCCCGAACCGATGACTTGATACGCAAGACCTTACGCTCGAGATTATCTAGGATACGGCTCGCAAACTCAGCAAATAGAGCGGCCATATCAGCGGTACTGGTAGACTGCGCGAGTAGGCCGGAGCAACTCTCGGGTGGCGCGACACCGCGAGTTTGCTTAGCAACCTGAACGCATAGCGGCGAAGTGGGCGAGTCCATGCGCTTAACTGACTCTACGATGGGGGTGGTAGCGGAATGCGCGACGACTGGAGCGGATTCGATACTAAGCACAGTAGTCGTGGAATGTGCTGTCCCTTCTCGCGACGTGGGCAAGCAGAGGCTTCTGCGAGTCGGCAACAGCGCGGCTTGTTTGTTCTAATTTCTAGATTCTCGTTTGATGTAATTACTACATCCCATGCATACCTCCGCGTGGTCCTTCTTAATAATTCTACGGCTATACACGTAACATGTGTTGCGGGTGGCCGCTTCATTGCCGAGATGGAGTTGATGAAACTTATATAATATGAAAAGATCTCAGCAGAATGGGTAAACTCTTAGTACAGATGGAGAGTAATACGCGAGTAATCGAAACATAACCTCCTTCATTTGCAAAAATTTCTGGAGGATATACAAGGATTCCCGGGCGATAGAAAGTACTTGGTGATAATTCAAGCAGGAACTGCCACTCAAAGGAATCTTGTCCTCTTGTACTCAAACTGGCGAAGGAAGTATAAAGCAAATAATACGTCAATATGAGCAGAGCTATACTAAGGCAGTGCGGATTACTAACGTGAGAAAGAGAGATAGATAAATCTTTATTGGGCTTATAGGGGTAGAAACCCCGTTAACACCTAATACATAACAATGCGATAAACTTAATTAAAATAAAATATAAATAACAAAATTTGCGCAAAATATAAACATTGTTCACTTTGAATTAGTATTAATAAATAAATAAAACAATATATAAAATATAAAAAGTAAAATAATAATTATATAAAAACGTAAAATGACGATATAATAGAAAAGCAGAAGTCTCATGTACGCAATAAAAGACAAGTCATAATAATAACAATAATAAATTAAAAAGTAGAATATCACACAGCCTAATTCGATCTATGAATGAGCGATCTGAGGACGGATCAGGTTTTCTCGCACAACTCCATCTTCCCAGGCTGAACAGTCAAGACTAAATAAATGCTCGAACAATGTTGATTTGAAATGATCAATGTGCGATGGAATGAATGAGTTGAATTGGAATGAATTTAACAGTTTAGAGGCAGTTATAACAAAATACTGATTTAACGATTCTGTATGTTGAGGAAGATAGATTAGGGGTTTAGGAGGAAGTCGAGAAGGATATCGATGATGATCTGCTGAATGGTCGATCTTAATAAAATATTCAGCAAGATAATGAGATGAATTTCGCGCAATAACACTATATGCCACTGATCCAATAAAATACAAATGTCTAGACTCGACCGACAGCCATTGCAAATGTAATCTATACGGTGTTATGTGATCATATCTGCGCAGATTTTCCCATACAAATCGCACGCACGCGTTTAGGAGTCGTTGGAGTCTTAGGTTCCGCACCTGATCTAGATCATTACATACAGCGGATGCATAATCAAAGTGGGGCATTATTAGCGTTTCCACAAGATATTTCCTAGTGCTCTGAGAGAATACTCTCCTATGAAACCGTAATGAACGTAAGACCCCATGGACCCTCTGTAATATTAACAACACCTGCTTTGACCAGTCTAGGGTGGGCGACAACCATACACCCAACGACTTAACCTCATTCTCATAATCCAAATAGGAATTTAACAACTTAACCCGAGGAGCAGCGGCCAGATCCACTTACGAAACGTATGCCTGACTACTCAGGATCATTACCTTTATCTTGTTAACATTCAGTGCAAGGCCATTTGATACAGCCCAGGATGCTACCGCATTCGCATCCAGGGTAATTCGATGTACACCCGACTCAAAATCCGCTGGTAGAAAAGAATAATAAACCTGGGCATCATCAGCATAGAGCATTTACTAAATTGAAGCACATCCGGCAGGTCATTAATGAAAATCGAGAACAACAGTGGACCCAAGACACTGCCCTGCGGTACCCCCGAATTCACTCCAAGCCAATCCATTTCAGTTCAAAATCATTTCAGTACTGTGGCAGTACAACCCAAATTACGCAATTTAAGCAGGAGAGGCCCATGCGGCACTGAGTGAAACGCCTTAGAGAAGTCGAACAGAACTAAGACAGTTATCATACGAGAATCTATAGCCCTTCTCATATTATCCAGGACCCCTAAAAGTGCCGTCTGTGTGTTATGACCTCTGCGAAAACCCGCTTGTCTAGGATTCATCAAATGATGGTTTTCCAAGTATGACGACAATTGAATATGAACTAATCGTTCCAACAGTTTCGAGATTTCGCAGAGTTTGGCAATCGGTCTAGTTGATTTGAAATAGATGCATAGTAAACATTCAATTGCTGAGTGGTGAAAAATTCTAATGGTGATGAACACAAATTAGAGCCCAATCCCAAGCCTTTCAGCTCTCTCCATTTAGCCCTAGGATCTGTAGCATTCATCAGTTTATTTGAGAGATACCTGTCTTTATTGCTATCAAGCATGTTAGAGATTTTCTCGTAGTCTTCAATTCGTCGTGGGACTTGAAAAATTCTAAAAGCCGAGTTTCTAGATTTAATCAGACTCCTAATCTTAGTTGTAGCCGACGGCTTATGTTTATTCCCAATTGTTAACAATTAACATGGTGCCAGTTCATCAAAGGTGGAGAGGGCTAACGCCGAAAGATGAGATATCAGGAAGGAGACAGATTGAGATCATCATAAATTGAATTACATAAATGCGAAAATGGAAGTGAAGATACGTTAGGTGGATGAAAATTGCGAGAAGTATGCGAATTAGCTGAGATGGAAAATAAATTAGGTGATGACATGTTATATGAATTTGTTGAGATGGCAAATAAGTTAGATGATGACTTGCTATGTGAAAATAATGAATTTTCATTGTAAAAAATGACATTATGAGAAATAGAGATTTGATCAAACAATTGCATGTATGTTAATTGATTTGAACTTATATCTAAAGACAACGAAGGACAAAACACATTTGGTTGTTGATCACGCGAAACATTTTGACTAGAGGTTAGAAACCCACTATATGGATAAGGAAAATGTTAATGAAAACGGAATCCAAATCACCATGGTTGATCCCCCCAAATTTCGCGATCAATACCTTCTTTACGCAGTTGGCTGCCTATCAATTTGAATATAAATTGTGATAGAGTCATGGTCCGCTGCGAAGGAAACCGATGACTTCACAAATTTTTGTAATGAGGTACAGGTTTACGCAGAAGAAAAATATCAAGCAATGTGTGAGATGCACCCACTAATGTAATTGCATGATGAGTCGGTTCCGAGGCTATAAGGGTAAGCTTTAGATCAGATATATTTGTCCTCATCATGTCCGCCGCACCATCCGCTGATTTCATGTCTATGTTAAAATCACCCGTAATAACAGCATGGCCACCTATAGACACCTCCCAGAACTAACGACGAAAATTTACCTATAATTTGTAACAAAAGATATTCGGGTGAATTGGACAACTGCCTATCTGAATGTGCCAGCGTAACTACTTTGTATTCACTTCTAACATACGCGGCTACAACTCCACCCTCTTTACTCAGACAATCAAGTCTGTGTAAAGTATAACCCGGTAACTTAACTACGTCCGAGGCGTCCGATTCATTTAAAAATGCCTTTCGAGGCCCGCCTTGGCATTTTGACGCTACACGTAGTACACCCCGAAGAGTATCTACTTTAATTTAGCGGCCGTCCTTTCATCCCTAGGTAGAGTCTCCCTTGACGAAGTCGCCCAGATGAATAGAACAATCGTTAACCATATCATCGACAAACTAAGCGTGTTAGTAAACCAAGAAATATAGCATGTTAAACAGTTCATCGCCGACACAGGCTCGACGAAGCAACTCGATTTCGAGGCGCACTAGTGGCAATCCTTTTCCTCCACTGTCGTAGGAGGTATATATCGGACTCTCGGAAATGGTGGCCGAGTCAATCACCCTCACCTAACGCCCGGTAAACCAGGAGCAGGTTTCCGCCACTTTTCTTAGATAAACAATTGAGTTTAAGACTATCGGTCATAAATACCCCATTTCCTTCACCTTACGCACAGTAACTGACCAAAGAATATGTACTGCCTTTAGCCAAAGCGGTCTAATATATAAGAATACTTATATTTACTTTTGGTGAAAACGACTTCTCTACTATAGTATCTCTCACTGAAGGCGAAGGAACCCTAAAAACTACTTCCCTCGAAAAGGTAGTCATAGCTGACACAGCTGAAACATTTTTTTTTTTTTTTTTTTTTTTTTCGTGGGAAACTGGAGAAATCTTACATAAGACGACGACAAGGGTCCGCACTCGTCGCCAGTACCGGATTCTTACCGGCTAAAACTCCAAACCCAAAGCTTTCACCTGCCCAGCCCGGAACTGTTTGTACATTACTTCAAGCTGGGAGGCGTGTCTTGTGACATGCGTCAATTCGGTCGGTCCTGTTTCTTCTATCCTCCCTCGATGAGACTGCCACTTATCGTGAAGCGGCCTTTCTGGCGGTATCGAGCGCGCGCCTAAAGGTGGCACAGGCTCCGGACCCCGCCACGTGAGACACTCCCTCAGCATCCTTTGATGGACAAAGAAAGCATTTGGGAGCGCTCTTGCAATTCTTAAGGTTGTGTCCAGGCTCGCCGTACTTGTAGCACGACGAGAACCTGTCCACTCCCTCACACTTCCTTTTCGTGTGGCCGAAGTCTAGGCACCGATAGCACCTCTCGACCAAGACTCGATCCCGAACGCGACAGCTTACGAAGCCAACGCAGAGATGCCGCATCGACTTCAGCTTGTCAGCGCTCTCGTGATCCAGCTTCACGATGGCTGTCTTCTGTTGACTGCGGTTTAGGCCCAAAAGAGTCACCTCTCGGCCCTCAGGCGAAGAAGTAAGTACTTTATTTAGGGCTGCCACCACTTCGTCCCTCATTGTGAGAGCGTCCAGGTCTCTGATCTCAAGGGTAACCCTTCGATCTCGGACTCGAACTTCTCCCATTCCTTGGGTAGCAGTACGCACTTTCTCCGCGAATACTGCCGCATCGGTTTTTTTGCCTAGCCGAAGCAGGACGTCCCCCCGCCCTGTGGGCCGCACACGCAGAACCTGCGCACCACTGTCGTCCGGATTCACTTCCTTTCGAAGCTTCCCCAGAACTTCAGCAAACGTTCGGTCCCTCGCGATTGTGACCACCAGGGTGGATACCGGCGCCTTCTGGCGCTTTCTCCTGTCAAGAGGCGCCTGTCCCGACTTAACCGTTGGCTTCTTCTTTTCCACCACAGGCTTGGACTTGGATTGCTCCTTGTACTTACCAGGTGGTGGCACCTCCTTGCGAGGTTTCTTCTTCTTACGGCTTTTAGAGGCCTCGGGTGGGCTTTGAGGGCCCTCCCTACTCCTCTTTTGAGCCTGTATCTTAGCTGTAGCCGCGATGACGGCTTTAGCAATGATGCCTCTTCTCTTAGGCCGCCGACGATTCTCGTGGCCAACTCGATAATCCTCGACTTGGCACTTGTAATCATCGACTGCTAAAGACATCTTCTTCGTTTTCCCGTAGAGCTCTTGTACAAGAGCGTCTACGGTTTTCAGCCCTGTTTTGACGACCATGGAAATGTTAGGCTGCTTTGCACAAGCTGCCAACATTGCCTGAAGTTCTTTTTTCAGATGGTCGTAAGTGGAGTCGATCTCCTCCTGCGCCTTCTCCACCTTCTTGTATTCCTTACGGAACACTTCTATCTCCTCTTGAGATTCTCTGCTATAGGCAGAGATGCCGCTGATGGCGCTACCAATGCTGGTGACGCTGCCGCTTCGTAACCTGCTTGCAGAAGCAAGACTCAGCATCCGGGATAGCGGCTGCTGTTGGGGGTTTTCTTTCGAGGACCCCGCCTCTGATGTGATGTTAGAACTAAGCGGTTTGTGGCCTCCCCCAAAATCCATGAGGCCAGCGCCGGCCACCGGGGCTTTCACCCGATCGGAACCGACGACGGGATTCACTCCTAGTTTGGAGTTGCCCGCTTGGGGTAAGATGTTTTCATCTCGCTTGCTCATACTTCTGGTTGTACTGTGTGGTCAACGGAGATTATTTTATTTCACCTCTACCCTTCACGCTAGAGTGACGAGCATTCCCCCATCCGCCACCCGGGGGACGCGCCGCATACGGGGACAGGACACCCCGCGCGGGAGCATTACTAGGTTCAGCGAACAGCTTTACAGCTGAAGCATTACTAGGTTCACTGCTACATTTAATGTAGTTGCTACACTTCTGAACGCGGAATCCACGGACGAATCTCTATAATTTACGAATTTACTAGCGGCAGCCTTATTACATTTAATATTTTTTCCAGAAGAGAAACATTTTTTTTTAGAGTTTAATGACAAACCCAAGAGTAATAACTCGCATTCATCTTTATTCATGTTCGACGGAGCATCAACCACATGTGACGTTGGGCCGCACGCATTCTCTCCTAACCCTCCAACACCATGTTCAAGCTGAGTAATACAGCTTTCCCGCTCCATTACTTGCTCATTCGTGGATGATTCTATATTATTAACTCGTTCGCAAAAAGAAAGGAATTCCGTATTTAGAAAATTTAATTTCGAGTCGACGACATCCACTTTATTTTTAACTCTAGCCAGCAAAGCACGCCGGAGGCACATCCGCCATCGCAACCAGTGAGCTGCCCGACTGAACTACATTGGGCGTACTAGGCGTGGCCGCACGAGGTTGCTTGGCAACCTGTACCGATGATGGCGACGGAAGCGAGGCCAAGCGCTTGGCGCTCGTTGAAGAAGAGGGAAGCACAGCTCCACGGTCTCCCCGCTCACCGCAACATTTGCAATATCTAACCCGCGAGGTGCTGCCCTCAAACAGTTTAATTCCGCATCAGTATTCAAGGCCGCAAGACTCGCTCTGTACGCATGGCATCAATTTCCCAGGCAGATTTTTTCGATAAATTTACAGCAGGTAAATCAACCGCCTCAAAGAACTTTTATTAAAAAGTAGGAAAAGCAGTCGGTTTTCTTCCCAATGGTTGGCACTGGAAAATACGATAGCAGGTGTGAGAGGCAATACAATAATATCTACAGAGAGTAGTTATAGGATGCCACAGGCCACTCACCATGTGCGCGCAGAAAGAGATTGATTGATTGATAGAACTTTTATTTTGGCTTTTTGGGGTAAATACCCCGTAAGCACTATTAGCATGAAATTACAGTGATATAAAAATAAAATAACAATAAATAAAATATATAAAATATGATATCAGTAGGATAACAGCAAAATTGCAGCTGCGAGATAATATATAAACGAGCAGTGACTAGATATAATAGAATGTAAAATAAGTTAGAAAAAATATGTACAATTAATTAAATAAATACTTAAAACTAAACAACAATAAATAAATAAATTAGCTGCTCTCTGCAGATATCGCTGGAGTATAACAATAAAATTGGTTAAACAAATAAAACTTAAAACTTAACATGATAAGCGCAATAACAATTTTAAAAGCAATTAAGAACGCAATTAAGCAGCATCCAGGTGAGGGATGGACCTCGGCAATAAGCCCTCAGACACTACCCGCAAGGACCAGGCTGCTTGGTCGAGCCCAGACAAATGATTAAATAATGTATTTTTGAAGTCATTGATGCATGATGGGTTAAAATTGATGATAGGGAGCTGATTCAAAATGCGGGTGGAGGTGATGTTAAATGATTTATTTAAGGCTGAAGGTACATGAGCGATTTGGGAGGATGACGAGAGGAAGAGCGGGGATTTTGGCCGGAGGTATTAAGTAAGGTAAAATGGTTAGCTAGATATGAGGGTGAATTGTGAGCAATGATATTAAATGCTAGGGAACCGATGAGATATGAACGTCTGGACTCAACCGACAGCCATTTTAAACCGAGTCTAAACGGGGTGACGTGTTCACGTCTCGCTATGTTGCCCCACACAAATCTAATGTAGGCATTCAACAATCTTTGAAGCTTTATATTTTTAGTTTGATCTACATCATTATATACTGTGCACGCATAATCTAAATGGGGAAAAATAAGCGTTTCAACAAGACTCTTGCGGAGCTTAATCGATAATGATTTATTGTAATAGCGTAGAGAATGCAGAACTCCGTGGACGCGCCTAGAGATTGACATGACCTGCTTGGACCAATCGAGGGTAGGGGTGATCAGCAACCCCAGTGATTTAACCACATTCTCGTAATCCAGCAAGTCATTACCTAGTTTAACCTTCGGGGCAGTGCTCAGGTTGATACGCGAAATAAAAGCCTGACTGCCCAGGATCATAACCTTCGTCTTTTTAACATTCAGTGAGAGACCATTTTCTAATGCCCAGTTTGCGATCGCGTTCGCATCGTGAGATACGCGTTGAACACCAGCGTCGAAGTCAGATGGAAAGAACGAATGATAGACCTGGACATCATCGGCAAATAACATATAATTGCTATACTTTAAAACCTTAGGTAAATCATTAATGAAAATGGAAAATAAGATCGGACCCAGAACACTTCCCTGAGGCACACCAGCATTCACCTCCAGCCAATCAGATAACATGCCAACCTCGTCCACAACGGCCTGCTTGCGACCCACAAGGTATCTGTAAAACCAGTTAAGGGGATGTCGGAGCTATAGCCTCCATCAAAAGCCGCTCGATCTCGCGGCTTCGAATGGCGCTGTAGTCAGGTGTCGATTTTTACGATAAGCGTACTTAAAACATAAATTATAAATTTGACAGCTACATAGAGCTGTTGACAAATACTTTCCCCCCTAGCTATGACTAAAATAAAGGTAATTGTAATACTACTCTTGGAATCAAATGTTTATTTTTTTAAAGAAATGTGAAATACGTCTCATATTCAATGAATCTATATCTGCCGTAATGCTACACGCAACGTATTTCACATTTCTTTAAAAAAATAAACATTTACTGCCAAGAGTAATATTACAATTACCTTAATTTTAGTTATAGCTAGGGGGGAAAGTATCTTTCAACAGCTCTATGTAGCTGTAAAATTTATAATTTATGTTTTAAGTACGTTTATCGTAGAAATCGACACCTGACTACAGCGCCATTCGAAACCGAGAGATCGAGCGGCTTTTGATGGAGGCTATAGCTCCGACATCCCCTTAAGTACCAAGTCTGGACAGCCGATGTCACCCAACTTGCGGATGAGCTTATCGTGTGGGACTGTATCAAAGGCTTTGGAGAAATCAAATAAAACTAGGATCGTAATCATTCTGGAGTCAATAGCTCTTCTAACGTCATCCAACACCCCCAGAAGAGCTGATTGAGTACTATGGCCCTTTCTGAAGCCCACTTGCCTGTCGATTAACAAATGATTAGATTCGAGGTACTCAACCAGCTGATCATGTACTAATCTCTCCAAAACCTTTGAGATCTCGCAAAGCTTAGCAATTGGTCTTGTGTCCGAACACGATTCCAGCCTACTCGACTTCGCCAACGGGAACAGCACGACCCTCTTCTAGCAATCGGGGAACCATCCGGCAGAGAGCATACCGTTAAAAAGTTCCGTTAATGGTAGGATAATTTGTGGTTCCAACAATTTTAACATATTGACAGATATGCCATCGATACCCGACGCCTTGGAAGAAGCTCTAACAATAGTCCGCTGAACTTTTTTGACTGATACAGGTAGGAAGTCGAACGAAGGAGACGTTGGAAAGTGACAAATGTTAGAAATGATGGATGCGAATGAATGAATAGTGAGTGGTGAAGAATGATTTGGTACAGAAGCATAGTAACTATTGAGTTGACAAGTTGTAAAATATTTTAATGGTGAAGGATTAGACTTCATGCTCAGACCCATATTTCTGAGAAGTTTCCAGGACTTAGCAGGATCCTTTTCATTATCAAGCTTTACTTGCAAGTAGTGAAATTTGCTAGAGTTTATGGTGTTCTTAGCTCTATTCCTTAACAGCTTATACACATTGTAGTCTGTAAACAAGCCAGAGTTACGAAACTGCTTAAAAGCATCATTCTTGGCCTTAATAATAGTTTTTGTAGATTAGGTATTGTATCGATAATTGAGAAATAATGTATAATATGTGTAATAAAGGTAATGCCTGAAGAGGATGGAGAATTTCCATCGAAACGTTGCAATGTAATGTAAACAATACAGTGTGTTCATCAATTATCGATACAATACCTAATCTACAATTTCAACTGCGTGGACGACATTAATATAACTAAAGAATTTAATAATAGTTTTTATTTCTTGAGTAACCCATGGCTTGTGTTTTGTTTTAATTGTGACTAGTTTAGATGGTGCAATGACATTAAACGTTGATGAAATGGAACTACAAAGGGAGGATAATGATGGTGAAAGTAGGTCGAAATGATTAGATGAAAATGATCGTAAAGGAGTGGGCTGGTCAGGCCAGGCAGATGAAATTGAATCTGAGACTGTTGAAAATTAAAGTAATGAGTTATGTGATGATTGATCCAGAAATGAAGTGAAGGTGGTAGCAAGATGATGAAGGATGATCTTCTCCAAGTCCCTAACCCAGAACCTCTTGACTTGATCCGGCGTTTTATTAATCATAAGGGAGATGCTAATGGCATCATGCCCCGCCGCAAAGGGAGAAGTAGATTTATTATAAACAAAATCAGGCACTGGTTCACGAACCAGGAAAAGATCCAACCAAGTATGAGATGATCCCGCCGACGTCACCGCGTGATGCGTAGGTTCTGATGGAATAAGGAAAAGACCTAGAGCTGTCATACTCCCCCTCAACATATTCGCTGCAGCGTTAGATGATGACATATCAATGTTGAGATCACCAGTAATAATAACATGTTTATAGTTGGGGAGAATGTCAGCAAGAACATCAAAGAACTCCGTAGGATAAGCAGCAGAAGGTCTGCGATACACCACTGCCAACGCCAACGCCACCGTTTTGTTTACTACACGCAATATAAGAAATTCGGGGGCGTTAGAGAAGACACGATCGGAGTGAGCTATGATGCTCACAGCAAACCCATTCCAAACATACGCCGCCACATCACCACCCTCCTTACCTATTCGATCCAACCGATAAAGAGCATAACCTGGTAACTGAAAAATTTCAGAGGAATCGCTTTCAGTGAGGAAGGTTTCTGCGATGGCAATGACATCGTGGGATTCAGGAAAAATAATTGCTTCGATAGATGAAAAATGAGTTTTTAAACAATTAATATTAGTATCGAAGATGGTGAATGTGTTAGATGATTTAATGTTCCCGACCCGACCTGTCCTGTCTCATTTAGTATGAGGCGAGAGCGGAAGAAGTTTATTTATGTCAGCCTCCGAAGTCACGCGCATGAGTGGACCAAATACACTTAAATTATAGACAACAGGCCTCGCATAGCCTAACTCTTTACATTTTAAAATTGCCGCTTGCCAAAGGTTAAATATAGGCTTGGGCCATAGCGGTCGAATAAATAACACCATATAAAATTTCCGCCATCCCCAAAGATCTTTGTCGCCGACTGCCCCTTTAACAAATGCGCTCTATCTAAAATCAGGTCCCTAGCCGAGGCCGACGATAACCAAAAAACTAAACCTCGGCTGCGCGGTTGAGCCGATGTTTCGCCCTCAGAAGCTGGTCTGGATCGCGGTAGCCAAGGTCTAGTCTCGACAACCTGTTTTGACATTAGTGGTAGCTTGATCGTGTCAAGCACCTTGTCGACAATGTCAATGTCAGAGAGGGACGTCGATAAGGGCAAACCCGTGGCCAGAATCTCGCAAGTGTCTTTAGTGTCAGGAGATAAGGCACAAGAAGGCGCATTTAAATCACCGCCGGAAGGTCCGTTTTTCTCCATGGCTGCAATTCTCTGTTCTAACTCGGAATAACGCTCCTTTAAATTGTCAAAGCGCACCTCCGTAGCCGACTCCACCTGATCAACGCGAGCATACAGAGCCACAATATCCGCCTTCACTTCGTCCAGCTTCCCCTCCACACGATCAACCTTCTCGACCACTGATTTTATGTCGCTTCGCAAGTTGTCAATGTTTAACTGGAGGTTCGCCTGAAAATTGCGCGCGAAGCTCTCCATCCACGGTGGTGTAGCACCCGCCATTGCGTCGGCTTCAACTGCGGTATCATGCGACGCTTGATTGGTCGGCAGAGGCGTGGCGCCACGAGGTTGCTTGGCAACCTGTGACGAAGATGGCAACGGAGGCGAGGCAACGCGCTTAGATACGGAGGAGGGCGGAGTAGGCGTGGCTAACGGCGCGGTGCGGCAGATCGCGCTCGTTTGTCGCGGCAACCCAGGCGGTGGCGCCCTCGCTTCAATGGGAGCCGCAACTAGCGCTTTGGCTTTTGCCAGCGCACAACAGCGGCGCTCCGCCGAGCCCGGCGCGACCTCGAAACAATGTGTGTGCGTGATGTTACTACATAATACACAAACCTCAGTATAATCTTTTCGCGTCAGACGAGCGCCACACACAAAGCAGCCGCGCGACGTTGCCATTTGAATAATGAGGCGTCCACTCAGTTGACCTTGCGGTGCGCGAAATCCGCTTGTGTGCGTAGGTTGGTGATCCTGCTTGCTGAACGCTGGACAAGCCGCCTTTTCGCAGTCTCGCAGATAACCTCCAAAATGTCTTTGGTTGAAAAACGATAAAACGTGGGAACAGCTGACAGCAAAAACACAAACTATTTATAAAAATAGATACTGCTGTCAGTGTGCGTCCCAATGATTCCTCTGGAAAAATTCTCGAGGCAATCGTGTGAGTACTATGATGATTATAATGCGGAGCAAATAACTAGGCAACTTTGTACTCACCGAGAGAGAGAGAGAGAGAAATAGATAGATAGATAATTAATTTATTAGCCTGCGGATGTAATCCTATAAGGCTGAAAAGCTTACAAAATTCAGTAATTAATTTATACGCAAATTTAATACAATTCAAAATATAAAATTAAGTTTATTAGGTAAGCAACGCTTGGAGTACCAACAGTTGCTTGAGTCGAGTGATCGGCTATTCTGTTTACGTTAGCTTCGGCGAGGTGCAAGCGAATAATATTCGAATAGTATAGTCCATTAAAGCGAGATGGAGATAGGCTGTGTAAGAACGCGGTTGTGAAACTGCGGGAACGTAAGATCGTTATTTCAATGGAAAATTATCGCAGAACAATTAAACGAGGTAGAGGTAGACCACGTCTTTACTGTAACTAACGTCTAGATTTGTCATGTCTAATTCAGTTGATTTTACTATACCACTCCCTATACCCATATTCGTTAAGACTGTATAATGTAATGTTACTATTTGACAAATTCGAACAACACGAGCATCTATGTGTATTTATGACCTTGCGTCAGTTCAAGTTGACTCGCTTTGACTCGCTCACCTAAAGAGAAATCTATCCGCCGTTGAACACACATCTTTTACGTGACTTGTCCCAGTATTTTCAACAAGTTTGATCGACCCATGCTTCACCGTGCATTATTTACATACGTGCGCTACTACTGGAGACCGAAACAGTCCGTCACAGTTGGTAGTGCGGACAAATAATCGCTGCTGCAACGTGGGAAATGTTAATTTGTTTCTGTACAGCTACAAAATAGATCTTATGTCCATTAACACCCGCACGGCAACCACAATATCACAAAATATAGAATTCAAATAAATACTTACTTTATAATTAGTTTAATAAAAATACGTTAATTATCGTATAAAGAATATTTTTTAGTCGGCGGATGACTCAGATAGTAATATAACGGGTTTAGCATCCCTTTCCCAAATTATTATTATTTGTATTACATATATTTATTTAAAATACTGCACTAAAATACTAACTTAAAAAAAACCAATTAAATAGGATTAATCCACAGTTAATTTTATTGTTTATTAAAATTTTATATTAATTGTTCTTCTTTTCAGTGCAACAACCAAATCTATCTCACCCGTTTCACTTACATGGATATGCATTTCAAGTTATCGGAATAGGTCGCTCGCCAGACAAAAATGTGAAAAAAATTAATTTAAAGCATGCACTTGATCTTGATAGAAGAGGTCTCCTTCATCGAGAATTTAACTTGCCTCCCTCTAAAGATACGATTGCTGTACCTAATAATGGATATGTTGTATTTCGATTTAGAGCGGATAATCCAGGTAAGAAAATAAGATTTAATAATATAATAAGATAAGTTTATATTCAAAATGATGATCATATTTAAAAAAGATTCATTATCTTTAAAAAACAAATATTCCTTCCCGTTCTTTAAATTATTTAAAAACTACATATATTTGTATTCAAACATTGTATTGGCTTAGAAGCAAATCATTATATAGAGAGTATTAGTCGCTATTGCAAATACTTATGCAAACTTATGTACGTTAAAATATAAATCTAAAAAGCAGACGGGTATTAAGAAAGGGGTTCAATTTTATATAAGACAATGACATAATGATTTTTGCGGTGATAATAAATAATTATTCGTTTAGTAGCTTCTGAGAATACTATTTTCAATGATAATGCTGAAGCAAAAGATTAGTGGTGAGTGTAAAGAGCGAAGCATGAAAATTTAAATATGTAAAATTTAGGTCTTGTATAATAACAATTAAATATACATACACACACGCATATATAACATCTAACTTGATAACAATGGAGCTTATAATATCCACAAGTTCTTGACGCGTACATATGGCCTCGAAGAGCTCGTCAGCTCCCGCAAAAGTGTCGACGATGTAAATACTAGGAATCAGATAGTAAGAGCTTAGCGCAAAGCGAGATTTTCCATTCTAAGCTGGCTAAATAAGCGTTCGAATATTCAGGCATATCAGTCGGGCTTGGTACTTAAGCTATTAGCTGTAAATCTTTGTCCTCCAGCATGACCCTTATCTCACGAAACATTTTAACTATGTCCGCGGTAAAAATGAATTTATACTGACGCCAATTCACGCCATTTCATGAGAAGCATAAAAAACTACATGGATTTTTCCCTTCATGTACTTGCGTCATATGACCTAGCCGTTCACATAAATTTCCGATATTTATCTGGTACAACTTGGCAGCATCGGATGGTTAATATATTAGCGGGAGCCGAACAATCGAATGATCGACGCGGTCGCGAGAGTGCGTTTGTTTAAGTAGCTTTTCACAAGCTTCTTTTCTATTATTCAAATTTGACATTGGTGTCGGTAACTCAATTACTCATCCGCGCCTAATATAACGTCTACCGAGTCGGGTCTGTAAAATTGAGGGTCAGCTAATTTCAATCCCGCGAATACTTCCAGCTTTAACTGCATTGCGCTGCGAGCCAATAACTGCGACGTGAGTTTAGGCAAAACAAGAACATTGGTTTCTAGTTAGAATGTTGAATCTGTTAAGGACTCTATAGTGAGCCGCGTTAAGTGCCGCTCCGATTAATGGGACATTAACGCGACGATTTTCTAAGCCAATTAAACGTGCAATCGAGTCCGTAACAAATGACGTTTCGGGTCCTTGGTTAAGTAGCACTTGAGCGCGAGTATGCTCGCTGTTTGGTCTAATTAATAACAGTTGTGCGGTCACTAGGATACCTGAATATTTCTGTACGGAGATGATCGCTGTGTGGACATTAATCTCTTCTGATTTACTTGAAACAAATTTATTCTTATCTGCAATAATTCTTTTGTTAATCAGTCTTAGATGAATGAGAGAATTATGTTTGTCATTACATGAGACACAACGGGTTGACAATGTACATACGTTATATGTGGTCCGAAACAAATAAAGCACCCACAAGCGATGAAATTCATTGCGGCGTTCGTGTGGTGTTTTACTCTAAAACTATAACATTTGTGAAGCGCGTATGGGCCTGAACAGAGATGACATTTAATCCATTTATTGAAGAAAGTATGCGAATTTGCCACGTGGTATATTTTTCACACTCAAGGTATCGGTCTTATAGGCATACTTAATTTTTTATCCGTTTGTTGCTTTCTGCGGCGATCACTCTTTAAATTTAGGAAATCGATCTTAAGGGGTCAAGCCTGGGTTAACTGCTCAAAAAATCGATTTTTTTTTATTAACTTTTTTAAACGTATTTCTTATATAAATCATTATCCCAAAATTTGAAAAAAAAAATTTTTTCGCAAGTTATAATTGAATACAGTAAGCATTAATGGACATTTTTTCTCTTAAATTATTATTGCAAAAAAACGATTTTATTTTAATTTAACTAAAATAATAATTGCGAGGTTTTCGACGTTTACATACAAGTATATTAAACGAAGCAACTATCAAGCGTAGAGTTTGGTAAAGTAGAAATCTACTTTACCATACGATTCAAATTTAACAGTTAATAAATAAATGATTCCTTTTACTCTAATACACTGCACAAATATGTACAGTTCTATTTGAAGTAAATATTTTCTGCATTGATAAAGTATTTACATTATTTTAGTAAATACTCAGTGAATTTAAATTAAAAGTATATTTTTGACTTTAAATTTTATTAGTTTTAAAAAATTAATTATAAATTTATACAAAAAAAGAGCAGTAAAAAAATGCCAGACTCAAGGAATAGAATACCTGGTACATCTGCTCATAAAAAAATTCAAAATATAAAATTAAGTTTATTAAGTAAGCAACGCTTGGAGTACCAACAGTTGCTTGAGTCGAGTGATCGGCTATTCTGTTTACGTTAGCTTCGGCGAGGTGCAAGCGAATAATATTCGAATAGTATAGTCCATTAAAGCGAGATGGAGATAGGCTGTGTAAGAACGCGGTTGTGAAACTGCGGGAACGTAAGATCGTTATTTCAATGGAAAATTATCGCAGAACAATTAAACGAGGTAGAGGTAGACCACGTCTTTACTGTAACTAACGTCTAGATTTGTCATGTCTAATTCAGTTGATTTTACTATACCACTCCCTATACCCATATTCGTTAAGACTGTATAATGTAATGTTACTATTTGACAAATTCGAACAACACGAGCATCTATGTGTATTTATAACCTTGCGTCAGTTCATCAACATCAGTAAGAACCAACTACGATGCACTTCTATCAACATCGATGGAATTCACAACACCAAAGCTACAATCCAGATCAAGTAAAAAGTTAAAAACTGATACCATGGAAGAAAGTAGCACACAAAATAGAATTATAGATATATCACTACTTTTCCCAATATTAGAAGAATTTTTAGTTTGTCAGAATTGTCATGGTACAGTTAAATTCAATCTGAAGTTGATGTGAGAGGTTTGGGAAGTAAAATAACAATAACATGTACAAACTGTTATAAGGTATTTGTTATTGATTCGAGCAGAAAAGTTGGAAAAAAGTAATGTTTATGAAATAAATTGACGTATAGTGTACACAATGAGAACTCTTGGTCATGGGCATGCTGGTTAGTTACTTTTTGTGGAGATATGGATTTGCCGAGTCTCACAGTAATTATGACATTATTAATACAGAGATAGAAAATGTTTGTAAAGAAGTTGGTAAAGAGTCTATGAAAGCAGCTGTCGAGCAAATATATAATTCAACGATTCAGAATTGCCATATAAGTGTATCAGGTGATGGTTCTTGGAGGAAGCGAGGATTCAATTCTCTTCAAGGTGTTGCAAGTTTGATACTACATGAGAATGGAAAAGGAATTGACGTTTCTCCAAAGTAATCTTTTTGCAGAGCATGTGAACTGCGACCAAAAGAAGACATAGAAGAATATAGAGAATAGCACAATGTACATCAAACTAATTGCTCTGCCAACCACACTGGTAGTTCTGGCAAGATGGAAGTAGATGGAATTGTAGAAATGTTTCAAAGATCTGAATCACTTTATGACATAAAATATGCTAATTATATTGGAGATGGAGACTCCAAAGTTTATAAAGCTTTGTGAGATGTCAAATCTTATGCAAAAGATGATTTTTATTCCACTGGGGCATATTGAGCTTTGTAACACTTTCACAAATACACATAAAATAACTTCAACCACATAATATCACACTAAGCATAAACACACTGAACATAAGAAAACACTTGTTGATAATTTTATCCGTATACTGCAAATAATGTATATCAAAGTGTTGATACATTGGTTATGCTGAAATATAGAAACAAAGAATCAATTTCTTGACATAAACAAAATATAAATTTAAGGTTATGCAAATACTTATCTGATATAATTTGTTCAT
The DNA here is from genome assembly GCA_026168455.1 of Theocolax elegans. NCBI lineage: Eukaryota > Metazoa > Arthropoda > Insecta > Hymenoptera > Cerocephalidae > Theocolax > Theocolax elegans. The sequence continues at coordinate 13,498,557 of CM047429.1, read as the reverse complement.
GCAGTTTTATAAACCACTTGTTTTTTTACTAATTTTATTTAGATATTATATAATATAATATATAATTCTACTTGACATTATAATACCTCAAAACTGAACTACAAACGTGTGGCTGGTGCACACTTCCATTAACAGCTGTAACACTATATATGCCTCTCTCTTTCTCTATCACGTGACAAGGCTATCCGAAAAATCAATAATCTTATGGAAGACTTGTCATATGTGAGAGAGAGAGAAAGCGATATTGTACACAACTGTCAAACAGTATTTGTTTTTACTGCATTTTTTACATATTTTTAATTAAATTTAATGCTTATAATAAAAATTATAATCATATAATATAGTATATGATTTTTTATCAAAATATTTCTTAAAATCCATATAATCATGCATTAATATTCAATAATAGCTAAGTATTCTTGTAGTTTTAAAAAATTTTATTCCTCTGTTTATAAAGAAACTGATTCTTGAAGTTGATTTTCTGTTAGTTTAGATAATACATGTATATTAAAAATATATACTGAGTATTATATTAATAAAACCAGATAAAAGCCATTATAAACCTATTAAATATATATATTATTAAGATTTGTAACGGGGCGATCCTAGCCGATGCTCCTCGTCGAGCACCGCTGTCGAGCGAACTTACCTGCGCGACCTACGTGCCGCGCTGCCGTGTCCCTCGATGCCGCGATACCGCGCACGGGCTTTAGCCGTGGTGCAACCGCGGTACCTCGGTGACGATGCGCCGTTAACAACGATGACGACTCTCCGCCGCGTGGAGAATCTCCGGAACCGAGTCACACTCGGGACAGGAGGAAAGAGAATATACTTTCCGAGTGCTCGTGCCTGTTGAAGTACACGAGGCTCGGCTGCTCAGAATGCGCGCCAACTAGAGGGTTCACGCGCCCGCGGAGGCGGCTGGGTAAGCAGGATAGGGATACGAGGTCTCGAGAATAACTACACGAGAGTTTAATAATTAATAAACTAGACGTATATTCTAGGTGAACAAAAATAAGTATTAGTGATATTTACATGATATTAGCGCTCGGTTGCGCTACAAACTACAACAAGAAAAAGGTGATACGGTCGACCTCGGGGTCGTACGCAATAGCGCGGCGAGTTCGCGGTGCGCGGGAAATACGCGTTGATCGGCAACCGTCCCGTGTTGCCTAACCGATTTACCGCGTGCGCGAGGAGGCCGAGTAGCGGATCGCGCCTTATACTTTTAGTGCTCGCTGCACTGTGCTGAGCTTATTACGGGGTAGCTCAGCACCACGGGAAAATCAAAGCAACTTACTTTGCGCAAGGATGCGCCGGCGAGTTGTATCGTCCCGAGGATAATACCCTCGGCTCGGGCAGTGGGGCAACACACGTGCATACACTAATCTCGCACTTGATCTCTCTCTCTCTCTCTTCCTCTCACTCACTCTCGCTCGTACCGGGATCGCGTACCTAATCGGGTTCCGGCCAGAAACGGACTGATCGAGACTCGGTGTCTCGCGGCCCTTCGCGACGTTGCGCGATCGCGCGTAATCACGTGGTTACGCGGTTTTCGAGTTTACGGGCTATCGCGCGTTTCGGAACACGCGCCCGTTATAGATTATATATATATAAATTGTATGATACCTGAAGAATACGGTATTAGAATTGTAAAATAAGTAAAACTTTAAATCTAATAAGTGAAACTTTAAATGCATTTATCTCATTAATGGTTTGTTTATCATATTAGCTTACTTGCCGCAGGATATTTCAGAGCCAGGTTGGTAAATCACTTTGAAATTTTGGGAAAAATTTGAAAATATATATTTCTATGGACTTATGTTGCCCAATTTACAAAAAGATAAGTTTTAGGTGATTGTTATTTACGTATACGTACATAACATTCACTATTTTTCTTATTATTATCAACTTTTATATTAAATACATTGTTATTAATTTTTTTTTCAGAAAAAGAAAAACATAAGTCTGTAAACATATGTTCCATGAACATTTTAAGACTTATTAGACATTAAAAGATGCATTCAGTGCTTTAATATCTTGCGGCAACTGCAAAAATTGATCAATTTTTTAATATCATTATAAGTTTAATAACCAGGATTAAAAATGCATAATAAACATTTTTTATATTGATAAATATAAAGTATAATACTATGTAAAAAAAATAAATTTGTAAGAAGAATTAAAAAAAAATTTATTCTAATAATAATTGTTTATTTATTTAAAACATTTAACCCAGGCTTGACCCCTTAAAGATTTAAATTACTACTATACGTGTTTTTGTTTAAAGCACTTCGCCGGTCCTTAACGCATAATTCGGATTCCCAAATTTTAAGCGATTCTAAATCTAACCTAGAACCCATAATGTATACAAACCAAACATCCCAATATTCGACTGGCTTTTTTAAATTACTTACAAGAGAAGTACTTGACCTCCGGGAAACGGATTTTATACTAACCTTGGCATGTCTTTTGTAATATAAAATTATGAAGAAATCCAAGTTATTACTTGACAATGGACACTTTTACGAAAGTTATTCAACATTTAACTAATAATTTCAATAAAAGTTACTTCACTTCGATCGCTTATAACTTGAAAAAGAATATTGATAGGAACTCAAACCCAGAACTAAAAGATAGTTGAGGTCAAGTAGATTTGGTTTGAAAAAAAGCTTGAATTACTCTATTTAAAGCACAGTTATGAAAAAAATAATAATTAATAAATAATTGAAGAATGTTAGGTTAAAAAAAATTAAATTTTTTATATTAATTTTATTTAAAAATTCTTTAATTTCTTATTTTTTAATAACTTTGTTTGAATTAAGCAATTTAAGCTTCTATTTTTTAAGAATATCAAAATGTTGAAAAATGTATTTTTGATTTTTCACCAAATTCAAACGGGCATTTTTAAATTTTCCAATAGAAATTTTTAAGTTCCGACTTCAGAATCGGAAAGAGCGGAAAATTTTAGTTCAGAAAAGTGCTTCTGATTATTATTTTTGTTTTTTTTTTATCGACAATTTTTTAGGCAAAAAACCAATCGACTATAAAATGTCCGCTTAGGAAGAAATGTGTTAAACCAGTAAACCATCTGAATTGTGTCGAATTGGTTGGCTCTGAATACTCTAATATTGATCGAATCTTATCTATATTTGATTTGAAGCCGCACTCATTAACAACATAACCCAGATTTTGAATATCTATATTATTTTCTGAATTTGACCTTGAATTGACGTTGTTTGACCTCAAATAACCGTGATCATGACCAGTTATGACCAATTAAAATCCAGATTTGGATGCAACACATTTCAAAACCTGAGAATATGATTTTATTCCTATGTTACCGAACCAAAAAATTTTCATGAACCTCCAGGGCCGGAGAGCCGATGTATCATAATGGAACATTGTACATAGTTGACGGGTGATGCAGGACATGAGTTTGGGTATATTCAAAGAAGGTTTCGAAACCTCAAAACCCGGCCATTTAAAGGTTAACCATTTTAGGTGTTCTCGAATGTCTTGGCAGTAATAATAATATCGTCCATGTATGCGATCACATTTGGCTCCCATTCTGGTTTTATTAGCTTGTCCATAATTTTCTGAAATATTGTCGGTGAATTCGTTTTAAAATGTTATAATTTCGCGTCTTTTAGATGCTAGAGGAACTAGGTGGTAAGCTTGGGATAGATCAAGCTTACTAATGTAACGACTTTCTCTCAGTTGATCGAGAATGTCATCCACGTTGCGCATGGGATAAACTACTTTCTTCGTAACTGCGTTAATTTGCAAAAAATCTATACAGAAATGGTATTTTCCGTTCGCTTTGGGGACTATTATTGGACAGCTATACCATGGGATTTCAGAAGGTTCGATGATACCTTCTGTCCAGCCTGCAGCATCTTCGGCGAATAATGGCGGTTTTGCTGACGAATTGGTTCGGCACCTTGCACAATCAATCTTGTGGGAATCTAGGGTAGTTACCCCTAGAGTTCGTAGTGTTGTGGAAATTGTTTCGTTAAATAACTGCTGTAATCTTCTTTTTTGATCCGGGACAGCTCGCTTCAATCCTCCAACGCATGCCAGAGCCGGTAAGCAGTAAGGGTCGTTACCAGGAAGATAAGAACGATGAATGATACCTTTATCAGTCCACCACGTATCGCTCTCGTAGCCTATAGTCACGTTAGTGTTACGTTTAAGGTCGATGTCTAGTATGCAATCATAGTGTAAGATCTGCTACTTGAAAGGGAATTATAATAGTTTATAATAGGAATTATAATAGTTAGTTTAATTAATCCGCTAGTCTGTTTAGTGATTCAGACCGTTGCTCATTTTCTTGCGCTTATTGCCAGTAAATGCTACTTTTATTATACTTTACAGCGTCACTTTACTACTTGGACTCTTGCTTGATGGGTGTTATGTATTGCTTGAGGGCTATTTGACTTTGTTTGTTACTGATGCTGTATTTTTTCTGTAGGGGATTTGTTAGGAGGCAATGGATTTTGGGGGTAATGGGATATCTTGGTTTTGAGAGCCATGACTCGATGAAACTACCGCTATTTTACGGTTTTTTATTTGCATAGGGTCGACTTATGCAAATTTTGATAAGCCGTAATTTTGATTGTCTAGAGGAGGTCTTTACATTTCATCCAATAGGCGTCATGCTTCCTCCTTTTTCCAAATCGTTGGAGCTACGTGATTTTCTCGAAATGGTGTCTTTTGATTCTTACCCTATAACTAGGATGCAAGTTGCGATACGCTCTATCCAGCTATGATCATTGAAGTATCTGCAGCTTAACTTGATCGAACATACTTCGTAGCTTGGTTATGTATGTAGAAATGTCCTCTTTCGGTCCTTAAGGGGATATCGTACACGACAAGACATTGTTGTGCAGGTCGACGCGTTCTGTTTCATCGTTACCCTATATAAAATTAACTCAATAGGAAACATCTGTGGAGCCCTCTGTACTATATACTAATACATATTTAGTTCGATGCCCACATATGGCGCTAATAAGCGTTAATGTAATATAAGCTATAGAACACAACGCTAGTAAAAGTAATTACAAAATTGATTGTAAAAGAAATATAAAATTACTGTAAAAGTAAATGTATAGTATACTGCAAAGTTATAAGTAAATATTTTTATTAAATATGTAACTATTTCCTTGATTATAATTACATTATCATAAAATCTTGGCTTTCTGCAAGTTTTTCAATTTTAGTTTATTTGTACTGTATTACTATATTTATACTTTATGGTAACGAGTACTGTACGTACACTTTATATGGTAACGTAAAGTGTACATACACTTTATGAAACATTTTTGTTAATTTGATTTTATCACTCGGTGGTTTTCAATGTATATGTATAGAATTTTTATCGATCTTCCCGAGTCAAATGTAATTGTAGGGTAAAAGAAAAAAATTTTTAATGCATTTTTCTTTTTGTAACGTTTCGGTGGTCAATGCCACCCTCTTCAGACTGAAAAAATTTATTTATAAATAATTTTTTTTTTGTTTTTTTGCACAACTCAGATAGTGAAAATGAATATAAAAAAAGTGAAAATAATACCTTCTAATATCAATATCAGCATACTAGCATCCCATCTACCTTGATAACGCTTCTCCATTACTTTAACATCTTGGTGAAAACGCTCTCCCTGTTCTTCGCTATAATCGCCACAGTTTTCAGGAAAACTATCCAAGTGATTGTGCAGAAAATGTAGTTTGTAATTCATTAGGCAACCCATATTCCCATAGTTCTCAACCATTTTAGATACAATTACTTTGTAATTTGGGCTTCTGCGAGTAACTTCCTTAAAGCTAAGCCATGCAGCTTTCACAATGTTTGTCATGAAACTAATAAACTGGTCATCAGCCATCATTTTTCTAATTTCTGGACCGTCAAAAATACCTTCCTTCAATTTTGCATCTGATTTACTTGGAAATTTACTTTCCAAGTATTTGAAGCACTGGCTATCTTTATCTAAAGCTTTAACGAATTGTTTCATCACACCAAGTTTTATGTGTAATGGAGGAATGAGAACTCTTTTCGGATGAACCAATGGAGTAGCTATAACGTTACTCTTTCCGTTATAGCTACTCCATTGGTTGATCCGAAAAGAGTTCTCATTCCTCCATTACACATAAAACTTGGTGTGATGAAACAATTCGTTAAAGCTTTAGATAAAGATAGCCAGTGCTTCAAATACTTGGAAAGTAAATTTCCAAGTAAATCAGATGCAAAATTGAAGGAAGGTATTTTTGACGGTCCAGAAATTAGAAAAATGATGGCTGATGACCAGTTTATTAGTTTCATGACAAACATTGTGAAAGCTGCATGGCTTAGCTTTAAGGAAGTTACTGAAAACTTTTTGGGTAATCGCAGAAGCTTAAATTACAAAGTAATTGTATCTAAAATGGTTGAGAACTATGGGAATATGGGTTGCCTAATGAATTACAAACTACATTTTCTGCACAATCACTTGGATAGTTTTCCTGAAAACTGTGGCGATTATAGCGAAGAACATGGAGAGCGTTTTCACCAAGATGTTAAAGTAATGGATAAGCGTTATCAAGGTAGATGGGATGCTAGTATGCTGGCCGACTACTGCTGGATGTTGAAAAGAGATTGTGAAACTACTGGGAAAAAACGCAAAAGGAAACCTTTGCACCGATCATTTGATGAGAAACGTGTAAGGTATAGTAAGAAAAAATAAATGGCATGAAGTTTGGTTTGTTTTACAAGAATTTTGTCGATTTTACCTTCAAATAACCTTTACTATGAGGTGATGGAGTCAAACGGACCACGGATTCGGAATCAGCGACCTCAAAAACATATATGTATACTGTTAAACCTTGGTTGCCGTTAATTTTGTAAATTTGACCTTGACCTGACCTTGACCCTGAGGTGATGGGGTCAAACGGACCACGGGTTCGGAATCAGCGACCTCAAAAACATATATGTATACTGTTAAACCTTGGTTGCCGTTAATTTTGTAAATTTGACCTTGACCTGACCTTGACCCTGAGGTGATGGGGTCAAACGGACTACGGATTCGGAATCAGCGACCTCAAAAACATAAGGTATATATGGTCTGGTCCGTGGGTTTTGACATTTTTTTTTGTGTGGCTGTGTTATTAAGAGGACGTCGAAGCTAGCATTTTTACCATCAGAGTAACTCTACCTAATGGCACATATTCGCAATTACAGTTTCACACTATTCTTCGTTATTTGCTGCTAGATTTCAATGAAATTTGCACAGGATATATAAAATGATGCAGAGAATTGGGCTGTGCATCGAAAAGCGGCGAAAATTGAAAGAAAAACCTTTCTGATTAGTCTAAAACTGCTAACCCCAACCGCGTACGTTATACGTATGTAGTAAGGATATTCCCCAAGAGGTGGCGTTGTATGGGTGCATCGATGTTGGGGTTAGCAGTTTTAGACTATTCAGATAGGTTTTTCTTTCAATTTTCGCCGCTTTTCGATGCACAGCCCAATTCTCTGAATCATTTTATATACCTGTGCAAATTTCATTGAAATCTAGCAGCAAATAACGAAGAATAGTGTGAAACTGTAATTGCGAATATGTGCCATTAGGTAGAGTTACTCTGATGGTAAAAATGCTAGCTTCGACGTCCTCTTAAGTTTAACTTTCTTTTTTTCTAAATTTGTGATGTGAATGCATATATCCTCTATTTCAATATTCAGAAGTTTGATTGTAAAATTTTCAAGAAGACTATTAAATTTGTTTTTACCAGTATTGCTGTAGAAAAATAGATGTTTCAAACTATCACTAAGCGCTTCAATATGGCGAGGTTTCGTATCATGAGTGCGGCATTGTAGAAGCGGCGAAATTTCAAAATTTTGGATAAAGAAACAATTTATGGTAAAAGAATTGCATCTGAAATGGTACATATTAATTTACAAAAAAATTCTATAAATAAACAAGAAGACTCAATTAAATTGAATAAGCAATATTCGCACATTATATTCAAAATGAAAACACGTTAAATTAGTTTGATGTATTGTAAGCAATGTACATGAACCTGTGCGTCATCAATAGAAAAAATGTAAACATTGGCTCGCTCTCGTTTCTTCACTATTTAAGAAAGCGCGAATTGTATATGTACTCTTATATTGTCAAAGTTTTCGTCGTGTATACTTCTATTTGACGTTTCCTTGTTTACGATGAGAAAAAAGAAAAACAAATTTAAATCGACTTTCGACGAAATCAGTTTTCATATTATACACTTAATTATGATATTGATATTAGAAGGTATTATTTTCACTTTTTTTATATTCATTTTCACTATCTGAGTTGTGCAAAAAAACAAAAAAAAATTATTTATAAATAAATTTTTTCAGTCTGAAGAGGGTGGCATTGACCACCGAAACGTTACAAAAAGAAAAATGCATTAAAAAATTTTTTTCTTTTACCCTACAATTACATTTGACTCGGGAAGATCGATAAAAATTCTATACATATACTTTATGAAACATGTACTGTACGCAGAGTTTATATTATACCGTGTGGTATACGTACACTTTATAGTAACGAAATGTCAGTCGGTATTTTACTTTTCAATTTTCACTTAAAATTGCACTGCAATTTAATTATAAATTTTGAATTATAATTGATTATAACTAAAGTAAAGTGTATCCACCTACTAAAATTATAATTTTCTTATCAGTGTTTCAGCATTATGATTTTCAATGTACTTAAAAATGATCTATTATTGTATAGTTAAATTTTTAACTAGAGGGAACCATCGTCTGCTAGTTCCTCACAAGCTTAATCAAGATATGGCTATCCATGCAAAATAGTTTTCTATATATATTTTGAAACGACCACGCTGGGGATTAGAGCGTGGAGACAAAGGTGAAATAAACAATTGATAAATATAGTAATAATTTCTTATAATAATAAATAAAAGGTTTTGGGTGCCAGCCGCGTATATTCGCGGTGAATTTGTAGTACGAATGCTCGGCTGCATTCGAGCTGCGGCGGTTTGCTGCGCGAGGGGAAAAGGGTGAGAAGGGGGAGATATGGGAAGCACACTTACGAAAGAAGAAATGAATGCACTGCACCTGCTACGAAAGTGTGCACATCGCTTGGCGGTATATAGAAGCATCTCCTCGGTTACCGCTCGAAATGCTGTTTTCCTCACATAAACACATACACACACGGTAATCCGCAATGGGAAAATGCCGGATGATAGCAATCGTATTACGTCAATGTTGCCGCGATGACGTATTGAAGAGCTCTTTTGAGCTTCGACTTGTTCGCTGCTTCGCTGGTCGGGCCCGTAATGGCTGCTACTTGATGCGAGGAGAACGCTGTTTCTGGTGATGCTATGTCGAGGTAACTATTTTACATCGTTCCGTATTATATGGGACGGCCGATATCGAATCATCGCTCTCTCTCACTCTCTTTCTCTCTCTCTCTCTCGCTCTAATGACGCTCGATCAGCTGTGCGCGTCGGGCCAGCTGCTACGGAGCATCGAGATTGTATAATTTCTGCGAAGATTACATGCTGCTTCTACAGGTAATAACTAACTCCTGAGGGAGTGTCTATTGTATTAATGTATCTAGTACTGGAATGTTATGATTACCATAACCTCACCTACCAATCCTTTCCATGCATGTCGCTGCCAGTACTTTTATACAGGTACATGCTTCCTTATGTCCTTCTAATTAAAATAACGTCTAATTAACTATTTATTACAGCGGTTGAGACTTCTATGCTGTTGCTCGGTGCTACTGGGAGTTCCACATTGGTGTTCGTTGCTACTGGAGGTTTGCTGTTAGATGATTCTAGTGGTTCTTGGTACGTCTTCTGGAGGTAGTACGAAGGAAGTAATGGATGCGCGGGTGTTTTTTTAATAACCCAAAACTATTAGTAAGATAACTATTAGTAAGATAAGATAGAAGATTACTATTAGTAAGATATTAGTAAGATAAGTTTTCTTTGAAGACTTGGGCGGTTGATTATATTCGCGGATAACCTGCGAGGCGAGCCATTCTCGGCGCGTCGCTGAGATTGTCTCGCCTCGCAGGTATCGAGTCATCGAAAATTCGAATGCAATTGCTTAATTTATTGTAGCAGGCTTTATATTAATTTTATAACAGTGTTTGTGTTAATAACCTAAACTATTTGTACTAAGATTAGAAAAACGAAAAATTTCTTTTCTTGGAAGGCTTGGGCGGTTATTTATGTTTACGAAGAACCTGAAAGGCGAGGTATTCTCGCCGCGATGCTGAGATTGTCTCGCCTCGCAGGTATCCATCAAACAGCTATTAAATTATTACTAATTGCTGCACAATGTTCTGGAGTGGACCGGATTTTTTTTCTTATAATCATTTTGTCCTATTAATATTAAATGTTGAAATTTGCAGTTACTATATAACCAACGTTAATCTACCTGAATACCAACGCATAACGGAAAAACGTTTATTTCCATCCCTAATATTTTATACAAACTTTCTATTGTCTTAGTTTCCATCGTATTTTTCTATTTAATTTTTTGTCGTGCACTTTTGTCTGCTTTTTTAGTATTTTAGTATTTTTAGTATGTATCTGCTCTGTATATCATGGTTCACAGTTCAGTTTTTACAAAATTAAATTAAATCGTTGTTGCCTGTTGATAAAGAGAAATTATGTTTTCTAACTGTCATTATGTTAAAGAATTGAAATTAAACAAGTAATGCACCCAATATTCAATGTCGACATAGTATAATGTATTTGAATCTACGAAGTGCGTGCGGCAAAAGCCCAATCGTGCACGCACCTCCTATAGAATCCGTCGCCCATTCCACCACGAATGAAATAAAACATATTTTAATAAGCTGGAAACGCTTAGCATCGCCACCTACTGGTGGATTTTCAAACTGCTTAGCTAAATTTTTTCTTACTCTTCCGTCTGCTAAATTACATATTTTTAGAAGGAATGAATATCGCTTTTATTTTTCGTTTAATTTTTCAATCGATTATGTATTTCTCTAATTTTTACTGAAAAATGATTCTAAAATAATGTAAAATGTTACCTCTACTTTGTTTCTTATTTCTCGTAGCTTGTAATTGCAATCTATATTTATTTCCATCGCAAATATCTAGTACCAGCTTCCCAACGTCTTTGCATCAATCGTATTTCTCTATTTATTTCTTCGTTGTGCACCTTTGACTGCTTTTTTAGTATTCCAACATTTACAGCAATGTGTTTGTTAGAAATCTATCCAGTTTTTACAAAATTCAATGAAATCGTTGTTGCCTGTTAACTAACATAGGTTATGTTTGAGATCGTATTTTTTAAATTCTAAGTACATTTTAACATAATTCAAACTTTTGTAATTATAATTTATTTAATATATGTATTACAAATATGCCTCCACTGCCTTCATAGATTGTCATTGTATTAAATAATAGTAAAAGGAGAAATAGTGCGTGTAATATGCAGGTGTTAGTACAGTAGGATTTAATTCAGGTATGGCATCCCCTTAAGTGCGATTTTCAATATCCCGTATTGTAATCGCAGTGCATCCGGAAAGTCTATAAAATCCTTCCAGCTGTTGTTCTCATGTCTGAACCATGCCCATGCTTCGATATCTAAAACTAATGGCAATACTTTAAAAATGTCCAGAGTCTGGAGACGTTCTGAAGAAAGAATGTTTCTGGATAATTTTCTTTCGCCCATTTAAATTGGGTAGAGTAGTGTGAAAAATTTTTTGCCGTCCACTTCTCCCTTATTAAAGTAGCATCTTCCAAGTGTATTTCGTACGAACGGCTATATCTAAATATTGGATTAAACGTAGTTTATAAGCTAATATGAACTAATATGTTGTCTGTTTTGCTGCTAGTTACTTTGGAGCAATAGTTGACTGTATAATTCTTGAGTTTGCTATTGTTGTTGCTCTAAGCGTCTAAAATATTCTTCATAAACTGTTGTAGGTGGAACTTTATACTTACTTTGAGCTTTCTCACTCGGATCGATAGGGTTTTCTGCTTCTTCGTTTTTTTAATGGAAGATTGGTATATTAAACGTTGCTGTTTTCTGTGCTGCTCCTTGGGTTATGTCTTTCTTCCATAGCCATTCATATTCGTTCACCTGCTTTATCTTCATACCAGTGAAGTAGGGGAAAAAGTGCATGTGCTATTAGGAGGAAAAGCTGAGGGTTGCACTGTTTAGATAGATATGGGACGTGTATTTGTATAGGTATCTGTACTGTATGTTGGGTGAATGGCTTATTTATATAATTAGGGTTTGTGGAAGATGAGGAAGCTAATGTGTAGATGGGGTAATAAGCAGTGGTGTTAATGTTAATTGTGTCATAGTTATGCTCGGTCTCATATGCATTAATTTCATCATCGAATTATTGCATATGGGTGATACTGAATTCAATCTATATGTTGTAGAATGCGCTTAGAGAGAGTTAGCTGCGCTGTTTATTTTTAGATTTTGATTATTAAGTTGCTGCATATTTTATACTGAGTTGCTTACAGTTGACTGTGTTTCTGTTTCATTTTCTATCTCTGGCAATAATAAGAAATTTTCATTATACATGGAAATTGGATCTTGGTATCGTCTTCTTGATTGTCCCGTTAATTGTTGAATATTAAGTATCCGTCTTGCTTTTCTACTTCTTACTAGAGCTTTAGCTGTAAGAATATTTGTATTTAAATATTTTCTATTTTTGATGAAGTTAGGAACAAATGTGTTTCTATGTTCGGGTTAGCTTCGTATACTGCTGTATTCTTGTCAGCAGACGATGGTCCGAAATTACGTCTACTTTCGTACCTAGCTACCCTATTTCTAATAATTTTGCAATAAACGTCGTGCAATATTTATATCTATTTTTCTCACGTATACAGTGATCCTGTCGTCACTGGTATTATTAATGCTACGTCGTATTACACCAGCTCTTATTGCCAGTTGTAAAATCGATAAGTCTTCTCCCAAAATCAATCAAGATTATCACCGTTGTGAGACATTGTGTTTCACATAAAGTAGCTTATTTTGTTAGTGAAGTATTCTTAGCTCTGGTCTAATTCAAATATACGTTTTAAATTAAACATACCAAACAAAAAATCAAATAATATATGAATTTTAATCGGTATTTCCGATCTAACTTGTATTGCTCAAAATTTTTTCAAATATTGCATAAAACTCTCTTTATTAGCAACTTACTTGCACATCGCTAAGTCTTTAATGTTAACAGAGGTATTAGAAAATTAATTAAGGAAAGATCGAGATAGAAATATATCAACGTCCCATGGATGCGTTGCAGGCCGCTGTTATAGCCGTCGCAATATTCGGGCTCTCTCGTTAGGTGTCCCTTCCACCACTGCCCCCTCCAGGGGCCTATATGTAGATGTCCACACAGCACACACCCACATGGCTGCTTTGCTGGTAGTGTCCTCACCCAGCTTGGGCTTTCGCGGTCCCTATACTCCTCGCTGACGGTGAGGACATCTGCCTTCTCTTCTCTGACCAACTGGGACAGAAAGTCTTGGGCCACCACACAGTGGTTGAGGTTAATCTGGAGTACCTTAATCATCTCTGATCGGTACCCCAACCTCCTGCGGGACCTTTATTGCGTCCACGCAGTTCACTGCTTTGTGACCCTCTCGGCCGCGCCCCTAGAATTGCGTCGATTGGTCGACCGCGCTATTGTAGTCCTTCGCGATGTGCCCAGCCTCATGGCCTCTGTAGCACCGCGAGGACCCTTCCCGCAGCCGAACTCTGCAATTGACCCATCCGATTTTAATTCTCCCGTCTTACAACAACTTTTTGGCAGCTACTGCCGGAAATTGTATTGTCGCGGATAGAGTGCCACTATGTGAGCCCCTGATTTTAATGATGTCAGGGGCCACCACGATTCTCCCGATCTTTGCCGCAATCGCTGCGGCTACCTCCTGTACTGTCGTGGACTTATTCATGTCCTTGATCAAGATGGACTCTCTGTGAGTCAATACTTAGACTTTTGCTGTCCCACTCACTGTGGACGAGACCATCGCCTTCGGTCGCATGTATCAATACCCGACTGTCCCAGTTCGAGGAGAAATTCCCCAGCCCTGGTGCGCCTGATGTGGGTGACCCTGTCTCCCAGACATTGGAGGTCTGGTGCGGCCTTGACCTTCCGAAGGATGTCAGCGTATGACGCCTGCTTGACGCTGGGCGTCGGGGTCTCGCTACTATCTTAGCTCTTGATGTGCCCTTGGTCGGTTTGCTGGTCTCCTTCAGTTGTTGTTGCTGCTGCGGCTGGTTGCCGGTCTTCTTTCTGCCCTTTTTTTCTTCTACTTCGTCGCCTCTGGTGGTAAGGCGCCATTGGCGGATCACGTTCCCCGGTGTTTATAGGTTTGACATCTCCCGTGCTTCCTTTTGCTTTTGGCTGATGGTTTCGCCATTTGGTAGATGACGCACTTTATTATAATGAGCCAGCGCCCTACTCACCGCACTTGCCAAAGTTTTTATCTCCTTGTGGATATTGTTTCTTGGCAGAACAAAGTCTAGAAGGGATATAATTTGTCACAGAGGAGATTGAGAGCTTTATTAGCCTCCTCCTCGTATCTCTTTTTGTTACTGTTACTTGTAGCATTTGATGCTACAGAGGCCGAGTGATTAACCTCCGCAGCACTTACCGATTCAGCGATGTGAGTCTGGCCCCCCCCTTAAAATCCGTGGGAACAGCACTGATCACCGGGGCTTTCACCCGATCAGAATCAGTGGCGGGATTTGACAAGACTGCCGAGCCCGCTTGGGGTAGTGTTGTTTTAACCTCACTACCCATACTTGGTTTAATTTCGGAGTGCCTTCCTCTATGTGGTTTTGGATCTCCCCGAATATTTGATTTTTTTGGTATCATCCATATCTGGAAAGCACTCCCCGATCCACTACCAGGGGAAGCGCCATGATGCGGGACCAACAAGCCTTACACGGGGTATGTGTGTTTTTTTGTGAGGAGGCGGCAAAAATGCTCTTTACGCACGGAGTCTGGGACTCGGTCAGCATGACCCATACCCACTAAAAAACCACCCTGCCATTGGTCTTGGCAGGGCTCCTCCTCTCGACTGATCTTCTCCCCCTCGGAAGCCGCCGTAAGGCATTACTTCGAGAGGGGCAGTCATGCCACGTTTTGCCCTTCGTGATCGGCAATCATATCACTGTCTCGTGCACGTTGGGCGACTATTGTCGCTCCTAGTACGCTCTTCTTCTTTTCTGATATAGTTCAGCTACTCCACAATGTATGCTGCAAAGGTTACTACGGCATCCCAACCTTGCGAACCAAGAAGGCATATCCCGATACCTTCTGGTGTCAAAGGTCCATTCTAAAAGGTTTGGAAATCACCCCTTTCTTCCGCGAATCGAGTACAAGAGGACAAGACGTGCTCCACGTCTTCGTCGACACCAGGGCAGGTTGGGCACTCTGCACCCAGGGTTACCATTTAGGGTTTTTCTGTCCTCTATTATCCAATGTAAATGAGGTCGTACTGTGTGAGTGGAACAAAGAAAAAATACCTCTATCTGGCAACACTGTCTGCACCCCCGTATATACGGATGCGCTGCAGGAAATTGCGAAGACAATCCTGCCCGGTAAGCACCTGCGTCAGGTGGAAGGTGACAAATCCGTGTTTCCTACTCGTCCATTTGGCGACATCTGCCGAATCCCATCTCTGCTGCCACAGTTCGACGGTCCTGTTTGACCACCGACTGCTACTACCATGTGCTGCTTCACTCCTATTTTCTAAGGTACGCTGACCTTTTCTGTACGTATCAGCCCTGTCTATCGCCAAAAAATCGATGGGAGGAATTCCCGCGATCACCGAGAAGGCTATAGCTGACACGGTTATATAAGCATGAGCCACCCTTAGTGCGGCTATTCTGCAGGCTCGCCGACAGGATGCACCGTAGCTTAAATTACTTCTTAGGTCAGCCGCCCAAATCGAGGCTCCATATAAAATTACTGAGCTTACCACTGTCGCTATAAGGGCTCGACTCCTAGGTATTTCACTGTGTCCGCCGATCTTATACGCTTACTATTTACAGTAAAGCTGGCGTACCTCCTTAGCTTCATTCTGAAGATAAGTACCACCTCGGTCTTTCGGCCGCCAGACACAGCCCATGAGTGCTTCCATCTCCGAGCTACTCCGAGATACTCTATCTCATCGATGCTCCTTGCGACGACGACCAAAGCCACATCGTCCGCAAAAGGCACCATCGACACTCCCTCTGGAAGCTGCTGCCTAAGCAGCCGTCGTAAATGACGTTCCAAAGAAGAGGTCCCAAGACCGAACCCTGTGGCACGCCTCCGGTGATGTTAAAGGAGTGCGCGCCATCCTCCGTGTCATAGAGGAGGATCCGTTCCCAGCTATATCCAACAAACGGAGTGGACGGTACGAGGAAGGGTTCTCCGGTGGTTGGCTCTCTTTGCGAGAAGCACCAATTTCTGTACCTTCCACCGTGCTGGAAAGCATCCTAGTTGAAAACATGCACAAAATGTGTCCGCCAAAGTTTGTGGCACATTCAGCGCATCGGTTTTAATGGCCAGACTATTCCATCCGGCCCTGGAGCTTTACGGACGGATATTTTCCTTGCAGACATTTTCAGCTCGGTTATGCTAATGTCTGGCGGCGCGACTGCACTGTCGGTCCCCATTATGCCTGTCTCGGCAGCCCGTTCTTGATTTTGTGGAAATAGGTGGCGCACCGCACTGTCAAGAAAATGTGGACACGATGGCATTGAGGCGCTCCTGGGTTTGATCTTATTCATCACCATTTTGTAGGGCTTACCACAGGGATCCATTTTTCTCGTAGACCGCGGTTAGTTCTTGGTACCGCGGCTGGTTTTGAGCTCTCTGGTGCAGTCGCCGTGTCCGCAGACATTCACGGCATATTTTTACGATATTCTCATTCAACCAGTAAATAGGTGGATGACTACGGGGGATGGATTTCCCGGCCATAGATAGAGATAGAGAGATAGAGATATCGCAAGCTGCTGTTATGGCACGCGTGAGTTCCTCGGCTCGTTCTTCCAGTGTTCCTTTGACAGCGACTTTGGCTATGGAGCAGAGGAACAGTTCTCGGTCGAAGGTAGACATATCTCGTATTGGAAGCTTTTGATCAGATCTGCTGCCCTATTAATCGTGGATTGGAACTGATACACGAGTACTTAATGGTCGCTTCCCGTCTAGCGATCATTAACTTTCCAGGTAAACCCTCCCTTCATTAATCTGGGATCGATGAAGGTTAGGTCTACTATAGACGACCTCCCCGCTTCGGTAAAAGTGGGAGTTGCTCCGGTGTTAGCAATCTCCAACTCCAATATCGCAACGGCCTCGAGGAGTGTACGACCACGAGAGTTCGTTTTCGTACTCCCCCATTCTGTCGCTCAAGCATTAAAATCCCCTCCGATGACTATTGGCAATCGGGAGGACTTTGCTTTAGTAACGATGGCATCAAGGGATCCCAGAAATTCGTCGATGTTATCACTGGATGGGAGGTAGTGTTAGAATTAAGTATTTTCGCGTTCCGAGGCTCGGCATATTTGCTTGTGAAGCGCTCAGTCTTTTTCAGCAACTCAACTGCGAGAGTGGTGGGGGTAACAGCGATAGCGCGCCAAGCGGCATCTCTGCTGTGTTCAGAATCGGCCTAACACCCGAGCGAGTAACATCTCAATAAATACACAAATATCGAAATCTATCTCACATTCATTTTACGCGCAACCCTTCCACATTCCCTGAACAGGTTATGGGCCCAGCCACGCATTGGCTCAGAAAGGGACAATTTTTCGCGTCAAGTGTTTTTACAGTGAGATTTTGTTTGTGAGAGTGCGAAGAAACTTTTCGCGTCCACGCGTATTCGTACAACACATTTTTCGCTCGAGTGATTTAGTTTAACAGACCCACGTTATTCAGCAAATCAACTATTATGTCGGACGCTAACGCACCGGATTTGAGGAACGTGACGAAATTTAACGGCCAAAATTTCCAATTATGGAAATTCCAAATGAGAGCGATTTTTGTCTCTCAAGTCCTGATGGGCATCGTGAACGGCACTGAACCTAAGCCAGAAAACGTTCAAGCAAACGCCGCAACCCGCGCGGATTGGACCAAAAAAGATGCAAAGGCGATGTACATTTTGTCTTCATCTATGGACTACACCCAGCTCGACTACCTAATCACCTGTACATCTGCCAGTTCAATGTGGGAAAAATTATCGAGCATCCACGAACAAAAGAGCGCCGCCAACAAACTTACTTTAACGACGAGGTTCCACGAATATAAAATGGCGTCGGGCGACTCAGCGGCGCAGCACATGGCAAAAATAGAAAACCTCGCAAACCAGCTCAAGGATGTCGGAGAGATCATTTCTGACGTAATGATAATGGCGAAAATCATCGGAACGCTGCCGGCAAAATACAGCCCGTTCATATCAGCATGGGACAGCGTCCCCGAAGCGGATCAAACTCTAATAAAATTACGCGAGAGAATTTTACGCGAAGAATCCCGCCTATACGACGTGGACGACGTGACCAGCGTACTTGCGACCACCAGCTTCTCGAAGAACCAGAGTAAGAAGGTTTTTTCATCGAACGGCGGCAACCCGGATAAAAGTAAGAAAAGCGTTGTCTGTAATTTCTGTAAGAAGAACGGTCACATCGCGAGATATTGTTACGCGCGAAAAAATAAGAAAAAAACAGGCAAAGCGCCTAACGAAAATCAAAATCCTCCTAAAGATAGCGAAGAATCCGTGAATTTTAGCGCATTTGTTGTTTTGTCAAAAAGTGAAATAGTCGGAAAGGTAGAAAAAGAAATTCTGTACTCGAGTTACGACGCGAACTGGTTCCGCGAAACGGACGACGAACAACTGTGGTTACTCGATAGTGGCGCCTCCCGCCACTACTCATGCCGACGCGAATGGTTTTCGGAATTTACATCTATGCGAGACGAGTATGTACATCTCGGCGACGACACCCGACTAAAAGTCGAAGGGTACGGGAAGGTCGAGATCACGCGCCTAGTAAACGGTCAATGGCTCGACGGCGAAATAAATAATGTTTTGTACGCGCCGTCCCTTAAGAAAAATCTATTATCGGCAGGAGTATGTACCGCGTCGGGATATACTATACTTCTCGCTTGCGATCAAGCGAACATTTATTCTAAAGAAAATAAGCTTATTGCGCAAGGTCTAAAACAGCGCAACAATTTGATTAAAATGTTCATAAAATCGAAAGTCGCCGAGGTAAATCGCGTACGTGTAGCTTCGACTAAATTATGGCACGAGCGTCTCGGCTACGTAAACACTGGCGCACTGAAAGACATGGTAAAATGCGAGGCAGTTTCGGGAATATCGCTAAGTAAGGAAAATGACTTTTTCTGTGAGGGCTGTCCATACGGGAAACAATTTAAATTGCCCTTTAAAAGGATCGAAAAAATAGTAAACACGGCTCCTGGCGACGTAATCCATACCGACCTTTGCGGGCCTATGCAAACAACATCGGTCAGCGGTGCCAGATTTTTTATTTTGTTCAAGGACGAATCGTCGGGTTTTCGAAGCGTAAATTTTCTAAAACATAAAAGTGACGCGTACGATGCTTTGAAAAATCATATCATACATGTGAAAAATCAATTCGACAAGGAAGTGAAAATTGTCCGCGCAGATAACGGTACTGAATACACGAACAACCGCGTTAAAGATTTTTTGGCCGCTAAAGGTATCAAACTTTTGTTTTCGGCTCCTTACACGCCGCAGCAAAACGGGCGAGCGGAACGCGAGATACGCACCGTAGTAGAATGCGCTCGTACTATGTTGTTAGCGCGAACTTTATCGCAACGCCTTTGGGCCGAGGCAGTAAACACTGCCGTGTACACGCTCAACCGAACGATTGGGACGAGGTCACCCACAAAAACTCCTTTCGAGTTATGGTACAATAAGAAACCGGACTTATCACACATGCGTGTTTTCGGGAGCGATTTGTACGCATTAATTCCGGACGTCTCGAGGAAGAAATGGGACGCGAAATCTGTCAAATTAACGCTCGTCGGGTATGAAAACGACTCGCAGAATTACCGATTGTTTGATTCGAACACCGCCCGGATAACAATTTCGCGAAACGTACTATTCAACGAAAATTCGTGGAAAAACGCGAAAGAAGGAATGGTTTCAATCCCGATTACTAGCGCGTGCGACAAAGAAACCGATATAAGAAACGGCCACTGATAGCGCACCAAGCGGCATCTCTGCTGTGTTTAGAATCGGCCTAACACCCGAGCGAGTAACATCTCAATAAATACACAAATATCGAAATCTATCTCACATTCATTTTACGCGCAACCCTTCCACATTCCCTGAACAGGTAGTAACTGTATATTCGCATACCCGCCACCTCCGCCCAGATAAAATTGGGGAGGGGAGCGGCCATTTTTCCGGTTTCGTGCATGTTTCCACATACCCAGATGGCAGCTCTGCCAGTGGCATCACTACCCATTTTGATTTAATGAGATTCCTGTACTCCTCGCTGACGATAACAATGGTAGCCTGTTTTTCTATGACCAACTGTGGCAGCAGATCCTGGGCCACAGCACAGTGGTTTAGGTCAATTTGTAAGCACCCTAACCATTTCTCTCAGATGCTTCAAACCTAGGCGCGGCTATGTTCTTATCGGCCGCGTAATCCACTGCTTTGTGGCTCTCTTGGCCGCACCGGAAACACTGCGATGATCGATCGACTGCGCTTGTGCAAGCCTTTGCGAAGTGACCGATCTCGTGGTATCGGTAACAACGCGAAATCGGCTCGCGGATCCGAACCCTGCAGTAAACAGCCTATCCGAAGCTTTCCATTCTGTAGCAGCTTTTTTGCTGCTGATGCAGGAAGAAGGACACTGGTCATCTGAGTGCTTCCATATGAATTTGTAAGCTTTATATTCCCAGAAGGTACTATATTTCGGTTGATCACGGCAGAGATTGCCTCTGCAACTTCCTCCGTCGTCGTGGCCACGTCCATGTCCTTTATAGTAATGGACTCTTTATGGGTCAGCATCTGGACCTCTGCTAACCCACGTAGTGTGGACGAGACCGCTGCCTCGAGATCTGGAGTTCCTATGCCAGGTCTTCCAAGCTCAATGAGCAGATCTTTTCCTCTGGTACGCCGGATACGGGCGACTCTTTCTCCCAGCGGCTTGAGGTTTGGTGCGGTGTGTATTTGTGTGCGTGTGTGTATGTGTGTGTGTGTGTGTGTGTGTGTGTGTGTGTGTGTGTGTGTGTGTGTGTGTGTGTGTGTGTTTTCGTATAAGGAGGATTGAGTGAGGTAATGTACTACGATGTAAAGAAATGAGAACGCATTATGTAAGTTGCAAAATGTAAATTAACATTTATTATATGAATCTAAATGAAGTTAAATAACGGCGTTAAAAACTTGAGCCAGAAGTAAGAAAAAAGGTGGGTATGCAAGTAAATTTAATTGATAGTTACATTAGAAAAATATAATTGATAAATAATAATAATAATAATAATACTATGGAATATTACAACACAAATGAAACAGAAAAAAATAAAATACGTAGTGTAAGTTTATCAACAATCAGAAGGCTTACCATGGTACTATTAATCCGCTAAATAACAATATAAACTTAATCTCTAAATACTTAATTTTATGTCGACCTTTTCTCTGGTCGCGGGGTGATCCATCACCCAAGGCTCGATCCTGCGATCCACTTTTGGGGCGACTACCGATTTCGAGTTTTCTCGGACGTCTCATAATCGTACACAAAAATTTGTCCTCTAATTCTACGAGTAACAATTGCACTGCCACCGTACATAATTTAGAAGCAAATCATCTTTCTATCAATACACTGAATCACCCACCGCCATGAGTTCTATAAATTACGCGCTTTCGACTTACAATGGGGGGTTCCACCGTCTTGGAAACGGATTTCGTTGCAACTCTGCGAGCTGTTTTTTGGTACCCAAATATTAAAGAATTCTTACAAAATGCAATTTCCTAGTCTATTTAACGAAAGTTACACGCAGTTAACGAAAAATTGTGAAAAAATTATGTTTAAGCTTAATTGCCACTAACTTGGAAAGGAATAGACGTAGATGCTCAAACTCAAATCCATTAAATAGTTAAAATCAAGTAGACATAATTTAAAAAAAAGAATCTCAAATATCTCAATTTGGACAAAAGTTATGGAAAAATTAAGAATTAGATAAAATCTTAACGAAAATTTAGTATTAAGATTTGATAGACTCTTTAGGCAAATATTTCGTCTAATTCTTAGTTTGCACTAACCATTGATTCATCATTTTTAATATTCTTTTATTCGTTTATTCCAATTTTAACTTTTCGTTTTGTTTCACTAATATATTATGCTGGACAATTTTTACATTTCAATTGATATACAACGGCATTTTTGTGCCAAATACAACTGTGTCCTATCTGTTCCTAATTTTACAATTGAGTTTAAACTTTTCAAAATTAAGCAATTTGTCAATAAATTATATTTTTGTTAAAATTTGAGTTACTTTATGAAAATTACTGTATATGGTACAAAAACTGAAATCAAAATGTAATTGGCAAGTATAACATATTTTGCAGAAAAGTGAATAAATCAATAAACATCTACGAAGGTGTAAAAATTCATAAGTACAATGTAATTCCAATCACACTTTTGCAATTGTTATCTTATTTTATAAAAATATTGTGCAACACAAAGTACTGAAACTAAAAGGAAGTCTTACAGAAATAAATTAACAATAACATTTATATTAATATTTTTTTGTGCAAAATTTATTTCTCCATGTCTAATAAAACAGAAATTTCTCTTTTTTATTCTTGTTAAATAAAATAATACTTGCACCACTGTTGTATAAATCATTCAGCAGTTTATTTAAATGTACTAATATTCTTCTGTACGATTTTCAATCAATCGTATATATTCATATAATCGTATTATACAAACGTGAGAAGGCAAACTAATGCGTGGTGCAAGTATTATTTATATTCATTTTGATCTTAGTACTAGCCAATTGCAAAAACTTAGTAAGAAACATACATGTAAGTTATTTTTAAGTAGAACAGCATGTGCGTCAAAGTAAAGATATTAAACTATTAGATAATAACAATTTTAAAAGTTATATTGAAATTACACCATACTTCGAATTTTTATACCTTCGTATTAAATTAGTGCAGTGCATTATATTAGTTAGAATAAAATAAATAATAAAGTATACTTGAAAAATTTAAAACAATAATTTTGAAAGAGATGTTGTGACGTTGTTAAATGCACAACGCACAACTACATGCACATGGCTTGTATTTACAAGTCATGTGCATACATAACTTAGCTTAAACGTTAGCTCGCGATCGCGGCGCAGGTAGCGAATCCCTCGTTGGCCGACCGAAGTGCACCAATGCACTATTTAACGAATATTGATACCCACGGTACGGGTATGTTGTAGCGACGGAGTGGAGGAAAGACGCGACCGATACCCGACGGTAGCACGCGGACCACGAGCCAGACCACGGCCGAGAGGTATCGTGAGCCAAGGACCGAGCCCAGGTCGTCTCGGGATACCTGGCGTATCCGCTGCTGATGTCAACAAGACGGGACGTTAGGCGGCGTCCTAACTTCAACCATTACACGTGCTCAGCAAACGACGACGGTTGAGATGGCGCATAGGTGCGCGCGCGCCCGAACTCCGTATAACTAGCCAAGAGAACCTGGGTGCTCCCCACCTTACACCCGTAAACCGGGGAACGCGGCACCGACGGCGACGATCGTGCGGCACTAGGCGAGGTGCGCGGGAAGGGGGGGATCACTCGAGCAGCGAGAGTGTTGCGCGCGCGAAGAGTCTAGTGAGAGACCGTAGGTGGGATTATGGGAAAGAGCGCGCGGAGTGAGGGGGAGCGCGCGAGTAGAGTAGGAATCGCGGTATACCTAATATATGCGTGCGAAGGTATACCGCGTCATAATAGAGTATATATATATATATATATACAGTGCGCGCACACCTATGCCTGCGTATATACTGTTGTATAGCGCGCGCACGTATAATGAGATTAATTAGTTATTTTAAATAGATCGCGTCGTTAATTAATAAAAGAAAATTATGTAGATCCATCGGTAGAGTTTGGGGCGAATTGTAGTAGTTTTTTTAAATGTATATAGCTGTAAATAGTTGTTGAAAATAAATTTTAATTGTTGTATTAGTGTGTCGGGATCAGATAGTAGTAATTATATAGCCGGCAGGCACGGGGCGGCAGCACCGACTGGGTTACCGATATGGTAATTATTTATTTGTATTGCGCGCCTTCCGAATGCCAGGGATGATTGGTTGCATGATCGACCCAATAATTAACAGGTTGGTGGTGACGTAAACCACTATTATTGGATAATCTACCTGGACGGAAATAAGATCAAAGCTGACTACGCGTATCGATCACACAATCAACCACTCTAATCAACGCCGGTAGATAAGGAGTAGATAGAAGATAGAGAATGATAGTGATAGGGTGGGGAGGAAAATCCTTAATTTGGGAGAATCAAGCCACGCCGCAAGTCGGATGAAGAAGCCGGTCTCGAGGATTCGCTACCTGATCTTCCAACCATAAAGTCTAGATTTTGTTTAGCAGTAGTATTTTGAGGCATATTTGCCATTTTTGTTAGTAGGGTAGAGCCGAGTTGAGCTGGGTTGTCGAAACGTAGAAGTGAGGTTGAAACTGCATCTGACTCCTTAATTAATTAGGCGAGTAAATTACGGTTAGCCTGTCGGGCGGCCGAATTATTAATATTAATATATAATCTTTTATTATCCGCCGGGCGGAGTTTGAGTGAGCGTGTGCACGTGTGTGAGTCGGTCGCGAATCGCTATTATTAATTGTGTCGGTGCCGGAATTTATAGTATTTTTTATCTAAATTTTCAATAAATATTAGTTGTGGTTATTACTGAATTTTGGAGTGTTTGATTATTTAATTATATATCTAAAAGCCGCCGGTTCCGAGGTGGCTAGCGGTCGGGATTCCCTTTGTGACGCGGAGTCAAGGTGAGAATTGCCAGGTTGTTGAATAAATTTTGTAAGTGATTAAATTCATTATAAATATTGCCAGGCGCCCAATTAAATAGAAATCGGCGATATTCTAGCTATATTGAACGTCGCTACAACGGAACCTCCGTCGGTTAATAATTTTGCTTAATTATTTTCGCCGACGAAAAGTAGCATCGCAATGTTAATTAATTTATTTTATATTGATTTCAGTATTTTATATTACAATAACTTATTTTAATACAATTGTTAATAAAATTTTAACTTAAATTTTAACCAATACTTACCGAAATATGCACGTTTTTGAAGATGTTTTATAAGAATAAAAATTTTTAAGTTGTTAGTAATTGGCAATAGATTTTGTAAACCAAAATTAACAAGTTATTAGCTTCCAAATACATTTTACACAGTAAGAAATACAGTGAAACCAATTTAAAATTATCATGAGATAGAAATACTAGCTGATGATTTATTATGTTTGCAGCACTATATATTGAGGCTAATTAATCATATATTATAGTAATAATAAATAAACTAATAAATAATAGTAGCATTTTTGTGTATAAAATGTATTGGAGCACTGTTTTTTATTTCAGGGTGAATATTTTCTATAGTGATTAAAAAATTTAACATGATATTATTTCCTTAATACAGTAACTAACTAAAAAAAGAGGAGAAAAAACATTTAAAATATCAAAATCCTTATTACTATTAATAATGTAAAAAATTATTATTATTGTATTATTAATAATGTATTTATATTAAAATTAGTAATTGTACCTGAAAAATTATGCCTAATAAGATAAAAAATGTTAAAAATAAATTATTAATATCTGTTGTTATTGTAATTTTGATAACTTATAATATAACACAATATATTACACTTAAGTAACATATTTGGATCTATAAGTAAAAAATATGTTAGTCTTTTGTACTAGTTTTACTATAATACTAATAACCTTTAGGAATGGACAAAGATAGTAACTTATCTATTTAATTAACGTTGTTTTTTCTTTAAAATCTGTGACGGAAATCGTTACACAATATAATCACGACGAAGAAAATATTTAAATTCACTAATTGTAAGTCGTCGCAGCCTTTCGTATGTCAAGGCCAACCGACGACATTTGTTTGTTTCATTTACAAGTGTACAATTACGCGCGCGACATTACGTAGGAATGAGAGCGCGAGAGAGTGTGTGTGTGTTTCCCACCTTCATCCCTTTTTCGGAAAATTAGGCGATCGCCTCGTCAGTGTATAATAATCCGTCGATCGGGACGAATTATTGTTTTCATTGTATCGCGTGCTGCTCGAGAATGCCGAGAGTGCGCCCCACTCCCATCTGCATTAAGCTATGTGAACGGTTGTTCCGGAGCAGGGCTAAGTGCGGAGACCTGGGTGGACGTCCGTATGTTCCGTGAAATGTGTGTGTGTGTGTGTGTGTGTGCGTGTGTGTGTGTGTGTGTATTAAAGCACGGGGTCGTGCGCGAGTGATACCGCGTGTCGCGATCTACTCGCCGCGGCAAGGGCCGCCTTTACCACCGCAACTACAGGTCGTCTTCTTGTTCAGGAGGTCGACTACTCGCTGAGGATCAGCTGGGCCATCCCCGAGGAGCGTCACTGGTAAGTGCATTACTTTACTATCGTGACCTCCCCCCCTCCCCCTGTGTGTGTGTACATCGGCAGTGTGTTCGGGTACGCCGGTACTTAAACAGCGGTTCCTGGAAGTTGAAACCTGTCGCAGGCGAGGATCTTGATCCGTCAGGTTTCCCGGGACTTCCGCCCGCGCGAAACTATATTGTCGCGGCACACGGTCTGGATGGCCTTTTGTTAATTACAAGCTAAATACATGTTTTTTTTATTTTTATTTTAGTTCAGTGTGTAATTATTGTTCTCCACGCTCCCGCCGACATCCTCTTAATTTAACTAAATTGTGTCGAGGCAAAGAGGATCGCCCGAATCCTCCACACCGTGCGTCCCGGCGAACTCGTGTTCCTGGCGACAGCGAGCATCTTCGCGAGATAAATTAATTGTGTACGCGGTATTGGGCAACGCGGCCCAACGGTTATTTTTAATTAAATAAATTAATTAATTTCACCGGGTGCGCGAATACCACGTCACAAATCCTTAACTTAGTACGTGACTCAAACATTCATGTCCCTCATGGTTAAAATAAAAATCATTGTATTCATGCAAAAGTTCATAAAGCCTTCAAATAATTCTTATACCTGCCAAAGTATTGACACATTAAGAATAATAACTTATCCACTTAATAAAGATTTGTTACTTTTTTAAATAATTTGAATTAAATCATTGCGACTATCTATCATTTATGTCACCGAATACTGGAATAAAATCATCTAATACATGCAGCAGTTCATAAAATGTTCAAATGAATATTACTTGCCAAAAATTATACACATTTCATAAAGTTTCCAAATGAACACTCGTCAAACAACTACCACATTACACATAACTGCTACAAGGATAAAGAATGATAACTTATCCAGTAAATTGACATTTTTTATATAAGTCAAGCTGACTATATCAATCATTGATATTCTTTAGCGTTGAAATGAAAATCATTGTATACCTGCAAAAGTTCATAACATGTCAAAATGAAAATTACATTTGCCAAACATCTCACACATTTGTTTTATAGAAATGTTTATAGAGAAGCTTTTGTATAATAATAAGGATAGAGAACAACAATTTATCCACTTAATTAATATTGACATAATTAATATTTAAGTCAATGTGACAATTAAATATTCATATGTCATTCATCTCTATAAATAATAATATTGCTATACGTATTCAAGCTTATTACAATATTTCAAAATGTATTTTACATCAGTCAAGGAAATAAACACATACATTAGTTTTATAAAAATATAATAAATAGTAATCAAATAACTATAATCACAGAGTACTATATACATTATATCCACTTAATTAATGTTACTTTCGTTTACATTTATACATCACAAAAATACATCAGCATACATTATTATGGAATATATTTATATCTGATTAATAAGAAAAATATTATAATTCAAATATGTAAACAAAATAATATAAATTTATTTAAGTATTCTTTTACATTCTTCATGCCAGTCTGTTTTATAAATAGTTATTTATGTTAATGTATACAAGTGTGTTTAAAATTATCACCACACTTGCAAAGTTAAAATGAAAGACATAATATTATAATCTATATAATCTATATTATATTTAAATTCATCCGTTCTCCGGTGTCCGGTGACCGGTGTCCGGTTTTTCTGAGTTATTTCGGGACAACTATACCAATTACGGGATTTTGTAAATATTTCGGTAATTTCTGAGGTATACCGGGATAACTTCACTAATTTTGGGATTTCCTAGATATTTCGGGAATTTACATGTATGTACTTATTACGTAAATTCCTGGATATTGCGGGAATTTCTGAGGTATTCCGGGGTAACTGCATTAATTACGGGATTTCCTGGATATTTGGGAATTTCTGAGGTATTCCGGGATAACTCCACTTTGCAACGTGGTATTTCGTCCTAATACCACTTACAATTTATTTATTATTTCTACAGGGACGACGGCCCGAAGAACGCGTCTTAATCGTCGCCGTGGGTTAATAAATTAACCCGTCGGGACACGGTAGCGCAGATTGGACGAACTCCTACGTACCGACACACGTGGCGGGAAAATCGGGAATCGGAATATCAATTGCGGGTTAATTTATAATTAAGAACGCGACCATTATATTAACATAAAAAAATAATCATTTATTTGAAAAGGTTACAAGGAGGTGCCCGACGATAAATAACGAGGCGTTCTCCCGGTCGCGTGGTATATACGCGGCAAGCAGGGGCTGCCCCCGCACTCGCCCCGAGCAACACCAAATCGGTTTCGGTAGTACCGGTGTGCTATCGAACAAACATACATGCACACCCACTCTGCACCCTCTAATATGTACCGACTGACGTCGGGTATTTACCGGGCTGACTTGTCCATTGGTCCTGGTGTGAGTCGGTGCCCCGACGTTTGCTGGCCAAAGGAATCGGCCCGGTTTCTCGTCGTCCTCGACAGTGGTCTGCAGGCGCGGCCTGATGCCGCGGCGATTCGCCTACCTCGGGGAATGCTCGACCCGAGGTATATGGTTCTTCGCACTGCACTTACACGAACTCACTAGCACTCGCGTACGGCTTCCCGGTGCACGGACGAACCGGTCCAGTACTTCCCATGGCGCGCGAAACTAAACGTGACGATGTGTCAAAAGGGTGCTGTCGCGGTCAAGACCGGCAGCGTACTGAGTTTTTCGGGAATTGTCGTATTCCCGAAAAGTACCTAACACACATACACAATAACAATCGAATATATAGATGCTCGCACACATATTCGTTTGTCGATATAAACACGCGCGTTTCGTGGCCCTAAAGAGGCAACGCACGAAACAATAACAACGTGCGAGATTTTAACAGTGATTATCTTACACATAATAAATTATATATCTCAAATATTATTTGCTTCATTGCAACGACGTCTCATCGCAACTTATTACGGGATTTCCTGAATATTTCGCAAGTTTTTGAGTTATATCGTGATAACTCCACTAATTATGGGTTTTTCTGAATATTTCTCAAATTTTTTAATTATTCCGAAAGAACTCCATTACTTACAGGATTTCTTAAATTGTACGTCTCCTTCCTATCAAATATCATGAAAAAGCATGAAATATATGTAAAATGGTCAAAGAATAAGTTTACATTGTAAGCTTTGTTGTTGAAAATATTATTCTGGTAGTAAAATTAAATATTTGTTACTAGATTGATGTAGTTTCCTACAGGAAAAATGTGGAAATATTGTAAGTAAAAATATATGTTTTATTCCGTATTAAAACTTAAAATTAAAATTCTTTATTCCAGTTTAAGGTTTGTTATGTCGATTATTTTTAATTTCTTTTAAGTGATTCAGTATTATATAGAACTATGTTCAGTATCTTTAAACTCTGGAGTAATTGACTTAGACTAAATAAGTATAGGTATACAATGTTGCAAATAAAATACACTGTTATTTATTTATTTATTTTTTTTTAATTTTAACGTCGCTCTTTTTATGCTCCCAAACCGGTGCTAATCAGCGATTGAGGTCTTAAAAATTGGTATGCCAACGTATTTTAATGCTTTGAATACGAAACAAATAGTATTGCGTTTGATGAAACACATTTTCATAGTGATTATTTGAACTATTTATTACTATTAGTTTCTTAAAAGATCAACACATAGTTATTTTTTCTTGCGGAAGAATTTTTATTGATAATATTCTTATTATTTCATCATTTTCTTTATTTATTAAGTTGTCAAAAAAATACAAGCAATTATTTTTGATAAAATAGCTGATATTGAAATTTGGAGTAGTGGCGAGTCTGAACTTGAAATACAAGATTTGGAGAATAAGGAAATTCATGAAGTTGATTTAGTAGAAAATGATTATGATGATACTCAAATTTTTGAACACGCGTATATTTATCCATCAATCAAAGATTTTCAAGGTACTTCTAAAATGAATCCTAACATCTCTATATCGGGGAATAAATTCTTCTTTCTTTATATAAAATGAAAAATAACGGACCAATGCCCTTTCATTCATTCCAAATATCGGTTGTTAGATCATTATTGAAATTGGATAATACTAATGATAGAATTTCTCGTCTTGTTAGCCCTCCTACTCGATTAGTTGGTCGTCATTTTCCAAGGTTTGCTACAAGTCGAAGGTGTCACTTATGTGCTTTATGTAAAATTACTAGTCGAAAAAAATACATGTGCTCTGATTGTGATATTCCATTATGCGTAGCTCCATGTTTTGAAGAATATCACACAAAAGAGACATTATCATAAAGTCAAATATTTAGAGGTGAGTGGCAAGGGTACTCACGGAAATCAAGCACCCCAAAGGGATCAAATTTTCGCCACATCCACGCTGTTGATTCTGGGTAATGCTAAGAGCGGAAAAAATATATTTTTTCATAATACATCAGTTATAAAAATGAATGTATTGCATATCATTTTTGGACTAAAATACTACAAGTAATGAAGTTGACATTTTTCCTGAACATTTTTTGATATTTTTTTCGTATTTAACGCATCCAAATATGTCTAAAAGCACTTCTAACTTGCCAAATTAAATTTTTAACATTGGATTTTACGTTCTAGACAGGACTGGTCGATATATCGACCACCAATTTTGTCAGGCACTACACGTGACACATGTTTTCATTTTATGCACAAATATTGTGTAAGAAAAAGTCGTATTTCAATGTCAAAATCCCCGTCCTTAAAAGGTTAAATTTTAAAATTATAAAGTTAAAAAAATATTTAAGAAATAAATAGAAACTTAGTAAAATTACATCCGACGTAGTGTTAGCTACCGAGGATTTGTTGCTAGTTTAATATAAAAAAGTAAATACCATCGCTTGCATCAAAATAATCTCTATCTCTCTCTCTCTCTCTCTCTCTCTCTCTCTCTCTCTCTCTCTCTCTCTCTCTCTGAATTCTCGAAAAATCCCGTAATTCCCGAAAAATCCCGTAATTTATGCAATAATTCCGAAATATCCAGTAATTGATGCAAATATTTATGAACTCCCGAGTAATTCCCGTTTTTAGTGCAATTATCCTAAACTTAGTGATATTCCCGGAATTCCCGAAAAATTCAATAGTTAATGAAAATATTCCGGTATTCCCGAAAATTTCCGTATTAAGTGCAAACATCCCCAATTAGCTTAAAAATTCGCGGAATTTCCGAAAATCACGTAATAAGTGCAAATATCCCGAAATACTTTCAAATTTCCTAGATTTCCCGAAATATCCAGGAATTGATGCAAATATCCCGGAAATACAAATATCCCGAATATATCAATATGTATATCTATGTATAGACATTTCTTACTGACACGGGGACGGCGGCGTAGGAGAAGCTTTTTTAATAATATAGAGAGATTACAAATAGACAACCTGACATTTCAAACTATAATACAAAACTATGGATCGAAAATGTGTAAGTATACAGGACAGTAAAGTTCTAGCAACCAAACAGACCACAGTCTATACAGCGGCTTTTTACTGCATGATTCCATGCGAGTCCGAGCGACGATTTCATCTTTGCGCACCAAAATGCAGCCTGATTACATAGGTCGGTATTTCTGGGAGCTAACCGTTTATTAGCGATGTGTGTGACTTAGGCCGCTCCTACGTCAGAACTTCTACGCCAGGATGAAATACCTCACGGGGCGTAATGTCACAAA
Source organism: Theocolax elegans (assembly GCA_026168455.1). Lineage (NCBI taxonomy): Eukaryota > Metazoa > Arthropoda > Insecta > Hymenoptera > Cerocephalidae > Theocolax > Theocolax elegans. The sequence goes on along the minus strand of CM047429.1, from coordinate 13,466,218 downwards.
GTGTGACGTAGCCACCGGGTTAAGTGATCGGCTGTCAATTACCGATCCACGGATTTTAATCATTCCTTTTGCACTGACTTCAGGGGTAGTCAACAGTACGAATTCCCTCTTTTGTTTTTATTATTTAGTTGTTTATTTATTGATTATTATTTATTAAAATAATTCAAAGAGATCGTCGATCTCGCAACCATCAAGATAATCGGTATTGTGCATTTCTGGTGTTTATCCTAGTTGGCCAATCCTTAGACATAAGGCCCAACACACAAACGACGTGTTTGGTGTTGCTGATTGTATTGTACAGAATTCAAGATGCTACCTAGTCGCACCGTGGAATTGTTTTATCTAGGAAGGAAAATCGGGATAAATTGGGCCCAATTTGGATCATCCGTTCTCTAGAACCCACACCGTTACAATATCGCGGAAATCTATAAGATTCTAAAATGAAAAGTAGGGACAAGCGGCAAATAAAATAATTCGATTGCCAAGAAAGATTCACTCACCTCCCGACAACAATCAAAGTTGGTAGGGATAGGAAACTCCTGTTGAAGTATTAGTAAGGAGTAATTAATCGATCGATAAAAATTTAAAACAGGAGCTATATCATATTTTGTATAAATATGTTATACAATTGTTTATATAGACCTTATGTTACAAACATTATAATCATTAACCTCCGATAAATGTATAGATATCTAAATATTACATCACAATTTAATTGGATATTCAAATATTGTATTTAGCATTCGGTAATGAGTCTATTTTGAAGGCATTTACAGTCGTTCTTCCGAATCAAACAAATGTAAATTAAACCAAGTACTATCTGCTCTTCGTCCACCATATTTAGCGGAATTTCCCAGAACAAACCCTCGTTAAATAAAAATTACAAGCATTATAACGACTCCTCAGTGAGGAACTGGAGATCTTACCTTAGATGCCTATCGCATGATGTACGGCGATGTCAGCAAGATGTTATACGGCTCTATATATAAAAGAAGATGACAATCTCTCCAGCAAGTGTATAGCAACAGTCATCTCTCTCTAGCGGTGTGAAAAACCACCAGCTAGAGTGCGACGTAATCGATCCAAGTCGCGGATTTTATTTCAAATAATGTATTTATTATTCGGTCATGCTAATGTTCTGGGAAATTCAACTAAATATAGTGGACGAAGAGCAGATAGTGCCTCGTTTAATTTAAATTGGTTTGATCCGGAAAAACGACCGTAAATGCCTTCAAAATTAATTAGATATTATATCAATTATTCTACCATAGAAACGCTTAATTCTTGTACTTTCCTTTGCGTCAACCGCCGCTTTCCGCACATATGAAAATCATCAGCGTCCGCCTTTCCGCACGATTACGCCATCGCTCACGAGTCTATTAGAACATCACAGAGTAACACTGGGCGTTACTAGCCGTATTCGAAACATATCTACACATGCAACCATATTCATATCCTAGAAGGTATATTTCTTTTAGTCATTCGTATTTTATAAAATTATGACAAACCTGATATTTACTGAACCTACCGAGACAGCCCGTGTAAAAAAAAAAGTCTGGGGATGATCCTGCCTTAGTCCTGCAAAAATCTAGCTAGAGAAGTCTATCCAATGTCTGCGAATAGTCTTGCCACCGCCACTATCCCAGACTTTTATTTGAAGCCTTGGAGAAGTCTAGGAAAAGTCTAGCTACGATATAGGCGAAGTCTGCAAATAACCTGAGTAATGTCTAGCCGAGTTCTAGCCGAGGTCTAGGCATACTCTTGCTGAAGTCTGCAAAGTTTTAGTTAAATTTAGGTAGACTTTTCCTAGACTTTCATGTAAAACCTTGGAGAAGTCTAGGTAAAATCTAGCTACGATCTAGACGAATTTTATAAATAGTGTTATTTACGCTTAGTGTTATTTCTAGCCATAGTAGATTAAAGTAGCTAGGGATGCAAATAATCAAATGTATTTATTAAAAAAGAGCTAGTGAAAAAAATGGCAGAGGGCTACAAATAATGTGACAAGAAAGAAATATAGACAAAAAAATAGTGATGGATTAGAGAGAGAAAGAGAGAAAGGGAGAAAAAGAAAGAGAGAGAGAGAGATAGATATAGAGAGAGAGAGAGAGAGAGAGAGAGAGAGAGAGAGAGAGAGAGAGAGAGAGAGAGAGAGAGAGAGAGAGAGAGAGAGAGAGAGAGAGAGAGAGGGACAGAGAGTAAGAGAGAGAGAAAGACAGAGATCTGAATTGTTCGTTTATTGATTTCATTTAATACAATACTTACTATACTTGGGGAATCTCTTTTTAGACGTAAGAATTACAAATTATTAAAACATATTTAATTAATTAAATCATTTTTAATTAATTTAATTCTTCTTTGGCTTCTTAACGTATCTTAATGTGTTGCACATATTAGTGAGGGTTCGCGTATATTCATTTTTTGAAAACTTGATACCATCCGGGAGTTTTTTAGTTAAATAACCTACAATCATTAATAATAGATATATTGTTATATATGTATTAGATGCATTGTGAAGCAGCTTCTGTCTATTTGTTAATGAACTTACAAAATACTGCCTTCCTAACATCTTTGGGGATAGGTGTTAGTCCTTTCCTACCTGTGGGAGTCATGTTTTTTAATTTCTCCTTTCCTATAATTAGAAACATTAACCTTCTTGTCCATTCCTTCGGTTTTTTTCTCCAACATGCTTTCAAATATGCCAATTCAGAATGGTCAACATATACACCAAAATGTTTTATAAGCTCAACCTGTAAATAAATAAGTAATTAAGATTAGTTAGATAGAGAGTAAAAAATTAAAATTTTATTTGTTTACCTTTCCTCTTCAGGATTTTTTGTAACTTGTTGATTCCTCATCCCCTGAAAAAATAAATATATAAATAAATACAGTTAAATAGAAAATAATATAATAATTAATACAACAGACATCATATCAGTTAATTATGTGTAAAAAGTTAAAACTTTTAATGCAAGTTTTAAGTTTAAACAATAAAAATTAAACATAGTTCAATTTTCAGTCATCGAAGCTTTGTATATATATATATGGGCTATTTCACGTGAAGTGGTATGATGAAAATTTTAAATCGCACCAAATTTTGACAACAGGCTGGAAATATCTTCCAGAATATAGAAACAAATTTCTAGGTGTTAAAAATAATTTGACTGGGAGTTATTCCACCATGAAAAATGGAAATTTATCAATTTTTTAAAAAAATTTCTATTTTCCAAGCCCTTTATCTCAAAATCTATTGATTTTTTTGAAAAAACATTAAATACAACTTTTATTCAAAATAATCTTTAGAACTTATCTATCCAGGTTACAATTCTCAATTTTAAAATCTCGAAGAGATAGGACACCCGGAAATATTAATCATCAAAAAAAGGCGACCACGCCATAATTGATTTTGAACTAACACCGCTAAAAAGATCACATTTTTCAAGAGCTTTCGAATGGCGGTGGTTAAATTATTGGCCAAGACCACTGGTGAAAGTTATGCCTCATAAACCTCATAAAATCACCAATTTTCGTGTATTTCGTAAAATTTGGTGCGATTTAAAATTTTCATCATACCACTTCACGTGAAATAGCCCATATATATATATATATATATATATATATATATATATATATATATATATATATGATAATATGTATATATATATATCAACAAAAAACTTAACTATGTTGCTCGCTCTGATTATGTTCATCGCTTGACAACTCGGTATCTTCTTCGTCGTCTTGCGCATCATCATTTCGGTCTGGTCCATCATCTTTTTGCTCTCTTTGCATCTCAAGTTGGCGCATTTGGCTCTTGAGTTCATTCTCTCTGTAAAAATAGTCGAAATGCATATTTTAAATATTTTACTCATATCGTTATTAATGTTACTAGAAATAATATATTTATATTGATAAATTGTAGTATACCTTTCACTGCTAGATTCATCGCTGAATATTGTTCCTGAAGTTGTTGCTGCTAATGATTCGGCTTGTGACTTCGCTCGGGCTACTTTTTTAACGGCCTCTTTAGCCTGCCGATCCTCAATTAACACTGCGTCAGGAAAAGATTCTCTCCTTACAGGTGTTAAAATGTTACCTGCAGAGTCAACCTCCAAGCTTTCTAAAAAACTTTTGTCACCTTACATAAAACAAAATTAATTATTAATTAAATTTTAACTTTACACACAGTGCATATTAAAAATTAAGATTCAATCACCAATAATAATTTTGTACGTTAATTGTGATCATAAAATTGAAGGTTAATTTACAAGTTATAGTTTAGACAATAAAAAATATTTTATACAACATTTGATTTTAACGCGAATATTTCTTTCTTTCTAGATTTAACTAATATAGTTGCATATTTACATGAAATATCAAAAAGTATGCTTACTACTGGTTTTCAATACTTGTGCAGGATACCATTTATTATTCCACTTCGCTACGCATCCTTTTTTATTATCTTTTACTTCCTTATCTTGTAAAACGCTTCGCATAGGTGGATCGCAGTTGCTCCAAAATACTAATTTAAACATAATGGAACACAACAGCTCTTAATTAGTGCATGTATGCTTTTTTTTTACTTTTGCAGGTTAATCTTGTTGTTGTGATTGCATAGTTCGAGTAATGCTATGACAACTTAAATTTAATTTAACATAAAGCCAACTTCATTAGCAAAACATTCGAAAATATTTTATAGATCAACATTTTTGACAGATGCAAAATGGTTAGGAATTTTAAATAAGTTTCATGTAGAATTTTACGATTAACCATACTTTATACATAAATATTTGTTAAAATCTGAAAATGTATTAATTGATTTAAAAGTTATGTCAAAGCGACCCGAATCTTTTTTGCAATATAGCCGTTCAAGACGCTATAGAATAAGAAAATGCGCTAAGATATCTGAAAATTCCGAACAATTGTCTTCGGAAAGTAGTGATTCATCTACAAGCAATGACTCCGATCAATCATCTTGCAGTTTTCCTTTGATGGAACGAAATGCCGCTTCCGAATATGATGAAAATTTTGCTGTCGAACAAGTCAATATTAATAACGAAGTACTTGGTCAGTATATACATATATATGTACATTAACTATATAAAGTTCATTTTTAAAACATATAAACAACTATCAATTATTTATCACATATAAAGCTTTATAAAATTTGTATTAGTTACGCGCATAAACATTCTTAATTACAATAATTTTATGAATGTAAAAAATTTTTAATTTGTGTGCTTCTTATAGAAATAAAATTAAAAAAAAAATTTAATTTTAAATAATACGAATTATTGTTTGTAAATGTTATACTACCACTTACACTATTGTGAGATAATTAATTATACTGTTAATTAATTGTTAATTGTTAGTTAGTTAATTAATTATACTGCAATTAATATGTCATATATGTTGCTTTACATAGACTTGCGAGAAAATCTTACTGAATACACTGGATGTATAGACGACAGATCAATTAATGATTATTCAGATGAAAGTAATATAAATACTACTGGTTCTTCTGATGGTACTACTGATTCTTCTGACGATAATTCGACTGAGTTTGAAGAAAATTGTATGGATGATTCTTTTTTTGTGGAACATGCATAAGAACCCCTATTTCTCGGTTCGCCTATAAGCGTTGCAGAGCACGTTTTATCATTACTATCATTATTACTACGATTTAACCTAAGTGGCGTTATTTTTTCAAAAATTTTGTCTCTTATTGAGCTACATTGCCCAAAACCTAATTTCTGCGTGAAAAGTATGTATATGTTTAAAAAAATATTTGCGGGTATAAAAAATCCAATGATCCGACATTATTATTGTAATAATTGTTTTACAAAACATAAAACAGCCGAAGAGACATGCCAGCAGTGTCAATGTAAAACCGATACTAGTTATTTTATAGAAATCCCTTTAATTGAACAATTACAAAATTTATACGGTCGGCCTGGATTTAAAGAATTATTGAATTATAGACAAACGCGACAAAAAATTAACCCTAATAACTTAGAGGATATTTATGACGGTTCTATTTATAAAACATTGACAGCAAATGGAGAAATTTTATCTGATGTTGACAATATTTCACTTACCTGGAATACAGATGGTGTTCCATTGTATAAATCATCTAAATTAAGTATTTGGCCGTTTTATTTTATTATAAATGAGCTACCATATAAAGAACGTTTCAAGAGAGAAAATATAATTTTAGCCGGTCTTTGGTTTGGCACGACAAAACCAGTAACTAATCTTTTTCTCGGTGCTTTTCGCGAGAATTTAAAAAAATTATACAAAGGGATTTTTGTAAAAGTTTCAAATTCTAGTAACTTATTAAAAATCAGAGGTATCGTTATGTGTGGAACGTGCGATTTAGCTGCTAAATGCCATTTTCTAAGCATGAAACAGTACAATGGAGACTATGGTTGTCAGAATTGTTTAGAAAAGGGTATTAATATAGATCGCGTTCATGTGTATCCATATTCTGATAGAGTTCAATTACGTACGACGGAAGAGACATTGAAATTCGCAAAAGATGCTTCAAACTTGAAAAAAGATGTATTCGGTGTGAAAGGATTGAGTGAGCTATCAAAAATTGTTTATAGCTATATCGAAACCACATCCATTGATGTAATGCATAATGTCTTTATCGGAATTACAAAAAAACTTGCTTGGTTCTGGTTCGATACAGAAAATAGCGATCAACCGTATTCTTTAGCACGATTTTCGACTATTATAAATAAACGCTTACTAAAAATATCTCCTCCGAATTTCGTTTCAAGGTTGCCACGTTCTATTAAGGACATAGCCTACTGGAAGGCTTCAGAGTTAAAATTATTGCTTTTAATCTACAGCATCCCTATTCTTTCAGATATAATGACAAAAAACTATTTTAATCATCATAAACTATTAGTATTTTCTATATACTTACTAAATCAAGAAAGTATTAATGTACAGTCAATTGACTTAACATTTCAAATGCTACATGAATACGTTAATGAATATGAAAATTTATATGGATTAAAACATTTAAGTTGTAATGTGCATTTATTGCTACACTTACCTGTCATAGTTAAACGATTTGGACCTTTATGGACCACTTCATGTTTTGCGTTCGAAAATATGAATGGTGTATTAAAAAGTTTTATCCATGGCACAAAATACGCTGAATTACAAATTTGCTCGTCAATTTCATTTTTATATAATTACGCAATATTAAAAAAAAAATATTTAACTGTAAATAGCCTTTCTTACGATTTTTGCGCTAGTTTGGAATCTAAGCAGCGATTAAAGACACAACATATTTGTAAAAGTCTATCCATTGTAGGTGTCACTAAAAAAATGGTGGTCATTCCTCCTTTTATATTCTATTGTTTGCGAAATATTGAATTCGATGAAAACAAAATACATTTATTTTATAGACTTTTAAAAAACAATAATGTATTTGATTCCTTATTTTACAACCGAAAAAGAAAAACTGATTCATCTACAATAAAATATGTCTTAAATGAAACATCTTTTGTAGGAATTATAGAGGTTTTTGTAAAAATTTGTACGTGTAGATGTGTAGAAAAAAATTGTCCAAACTGCGATGAAAAAACATGTAAAATATATGCTATAATTAATACGTGTACAGTAAGAAAAGTTTTTAATTGCGAGTTAGTGCATAATTTATTGCCATTTATTTATGAATGCATTGTTGATAACGAATCAAAAATAGCGGTTGAAGTAAAAAATTTACGAGAAATATTATTTAAATTAAGTATTAGAGAAAAGGTTTACGTAATTGAGCCAGTGAATCAAGTAGAAAATGAATAATATAATATATTGTACAACAATGTTTTAGGAAATGTAATTTTATTATGTATAATGTTAATGTTTTTATTATTATTCTATTTGCTCTACTCTATGTTTAATTACACTATGTTTTAATTAGAATTATTAAAAAACATAACATCTACTTTGGATTCTTTTTTCTTTCTTTGGTGATATCTACTTTTCGGTCAATAAAAATTTAACCAAAGTAAAAAAAACTTTAGCACCACCTAGTACGAGAGTGCTCTTCTTAATAATAATAAGATTTCAGCTAGACTTTACTCAGGCTGTTTATAGAATTTGTCTAGATTATAGCTAGACTTTACATAGGCTTCTCAGAGGGTTTAAACGAAAGTCTAGAAAAACTCTACCTTACATTTAACTAAAACTTTACAAAATTTAACTAGAATATGCCTAGACCACAGCTAGACTTTACTAAAGCTATTTATAAAATTCGTCTAGATCGTAGCTAGATTTTACCTAGACTTCTCCAAGGTTTTACATGAAAGTCTAGGAAAAGTCTACCTAAATTTAACTAAAACTTTGCAGACTTCAACAAGAGTATGCCTAGACCTCGGCTAGAACTCGGCTAGACATTACTCAGGTTATTTGCAGACTTCGCCTAGATCGTAGCTAGACTTTTCCTAGACTTCTCCAAGGCTTCAAATAAAAGTCTGGGATAGTGGCGGTGGCAAGACTATTCGCAGACATTGGATAGACTTCTCTAGCTAGATTTTTGCAGGACTAAGGCAGGATCATCCCCAGACTTTTTTTTTTACACGGGAGTACTTAATATTTATATTATTGGAATTTTCATTTTCATTTATAATTTACTGTATTTATTTGGAATAAATCTTATATTAAAATTGATATTACTTGTTGATAAGTATGTTAGTTGTTTATAAATTTAAATAATGTCAAGATATTATTTATAAAATCTTGTAATTTAATTGTTCATAAATGCGCTTATTTATTTATTAATAATGTAATGTATTTTTATTTAAACTGAAACAGTATATTATCATATAGCCAAATGAATAGTTTATGATTAAAATATTTAAATAATTTATTTATTTCCCCACATTATATGATGTGATCCCTACTCTAAAAAACTTCGCTCGCTTGACGGAAATGTAGTTTATTGATCATTTGCCTTCTTGTAAACATTTTTTATAATACTTGATATAAGTTTTCCCTTGACATATAAAACTTTGTATGTTTGAATACATAATATATTATAATATATAATTATTACGTTTATATATAATTTAATTAAATATGATCATCAGCTTATAAAATTTATTGATAACAAATATTATTTATTTTATTTATAATTATATATATAATTTATAATTATTACATTAATTATTTATTATACCATATTCTTTCGCAGGTTATTGGCTATTTCATTGTCATTTCTTATTTCATATAGTTATTGGGATGAATTTGATTTTACACGTAGGAACGCATGGAGACTTACCACCTGTACCACCAAATTTTCCAACATGTGGTGATCATCTACCACCGATAGCACCACCATTACCAGTAGAAAATTTTCATTAATAACACTAGCTAAATAAATATCGGACGTAACTGCTCATTCAAAGAGACTGCACACTTTACAATGTATATAAACATTTTGTAAAATATTGAAATTGAATTTGTATTCAATGGTTTTTTAATTACATTACTTTATAAGAGGCTAGCGTGCGCAACATGTGTTAATCAAGCGTAATGTTTCGTAAATAGCCTTGTTGACTGCCATTCAAAAACTAAAGTTTAAAAAGAAAATAGATAAATAAAAAGTAGCATATAAGACTCTGTAAACCTAATTATTTGTAAATATCATGTTCTATTGGTGAATATATTCATAAGTAAATATTTTATTTTCTTTTTTAATTTTGTAGAAAGTTGATCGCACTCCATGTTTATTCAAATAATTGAGTTTTTATTCGATCTGACGGAGGCCAACGATAATAAAGGCAAAGACAAAGAAACAATTATTTACCGTCTTAAGAACGTTCCGTTGACTTGGTTTGCTAACCTCATCAGGTTACCTTTATTAGATTTATGTTTTAACAATAAAAGTAAAATGTTAAAAAAACACATAATTTAAGATTACAAATTAAACAGCAATTTGCTTTCATTAAATAAAATAACATTTTTTGACAATTGAATTCGTCAGTGTACACATCAGTACTAGTTTTGATTTTCAAAAGACAAATTTCTTTACCCCAATATGAATTGTAAAATTTGGTTTCACGCGTCTTCAATTTAAAGGTTTTTGTTGTTATTTTCTTATTTCAGTTTAGTTTAAATTTAAATAAAGATTAAAGGTTGATAAAATTTTTTTTTTATTGTAAACATAATTGTTTTCATTGGTGTTTATCAGCCCAATGAAATTGTTGATATGATAATGATCTTAGGCAAATGCCAAAATACATTACGCTCAACAATTTCCTTTAAGAAGGCGCCCTACTTACTATTTATTACGCAGATTAGTTCGAAGAGTTCGTTATGGACATCTTCGTCGTCAACGGAGACATCATGAGTACGACGAAAATGATTCCAATCTTATTACCGTCTTAGTAGCTGCTCATTTAAATCCACACATTAGCAGTTGACAAAATGAAAGAGAAATCGGTATACCACAAAGCACAGCTTTGAGAATTTTCAATAATCTCTACTATCACCTTTACCACAAAAGATACGTTCATGAGCTGAGGTCACGCCATTTTCAAATGCGTATTGACTTTTTCCATTAGATTTTAGGAGGTTCACAAAATGATGAAGCTTTTAGAGAAAGTTGACTTGGAAACGAATAGAAAAATGTTCCGACAAAATATAATGCAAGATGGATTGGTCGAGAAGGTCCAATTTACTTGTCAGCAAGCTCTCCAGACATGACATCCTCTGATTTTTACTTGTAAGGCTACCTAAACAATGTTGTTTTTGTACAACAGCTAACAACTGGAGATGACATGATGAACCGCATTCATACAGCTTGTATAGCGATCTCAAGACTAGTAGCATTTTTAAAGGAGATTAAATTTATGACTTGAAGTTAATGAAAAAAATTTTGAAAATCTATCGTAAAATAATAAAGTCAAAGCCAAGGGAACTCTCACTGGGGTGTTTGATTAACGTGAGTCCCCTTGCCTCTCAGTGGGTGCTTGTTTAACGTGAGTCCCCTTACCTCTCAATTTATTATTTTACAATAATACGTTAACGACGAAGATGTCCATCACGAAGTCTTCGAACTAATCTGAACAAAGGAAATTGTTAACTACATTTTCAAAATTAATTTTTTAATGGAACATTTAAATTGGAGACCAATGAAAAAACTTTTACAATTCATATTGGAGTAAAGAAATTTAACTTTTGTAAAATCAATACTGGTACTGATGCACACTGGCAAATTCGATTAGCAAAAAATGTTATTTTACTTAACGAAAGCAAATTGCTGTTAAATATGTAATCTTGAATAATGTATTTTTTTAATATTTTTCTTTTATTATTAAAACATCCATTCTTTTACGTGTTTGGTACGTTAAACTTTTACTTGACCCTTCTTTGCCATGTTTAGATTTAAAAATTCAACGTTGTGGCAACGTTGTATCAACGTTATCTTAGCAACATTTCAACGTTGTTATGAAAGTCGCTGCAACGTTGGAGAAACGCTAATATTTTATAAGTGGCCGCGATGGGTGAAAACCAATGTTGAAACCATGTCTAAGCAACGTTGAAAAACAACCTACAAAATCTGCTTTTTCTAATAGTTGAATAAATGTCCAAGAATAGTTTAATAATATTTATCTGAATGTAGAAAAATTTATGAAATATTAAAAAAAAAGAAAAAAAAATTTCTTGTTCGGGGATTAGAACCTCCGATTTTTAACTCCGGAGGCTTGCTCTCTACCAACTGAGCTATTTTATTGTTTCTGTCACTGTGTTAAATTGAGGCTATAAACTTTAAAGCATATTCTAGCTGTTCGTCATAGCCTCAATTTAACACAATGACAGAAACAATAAAATAGCTCAGTTGGTAGAGAGCAAGCCTCCGGAGTTAAAGATCGGAGGTTCTAATCCCTGAACAAGAAATTTTTTTTTTTATTTTTTTTTAATATTTCATACATTTTTCTACATTCAGATAAATATTATTAAACTATTCTTGGACATTTATTCAACTATTAGAAAAAGCAGATTTTGTAGGTTGTTTTTCAACGTTGCTTAGACATGGTTTCAACATTGGTTTTCACCCATCGCGGCCACTTATAAAATATTAGCGGACATCTCCCACGTTGTAGCAACGTTTCTCCAACGTTGCAGCGACTTTCATAACAACTTTAGATCTTTGCTAAGATAACGTTACCACTACGTTGTCACAACGTTGTGTGCTAGTAGGGTAACTTAATATATTGTAGTTATTCTCTACATCTGAAATATTAGCATAATCCCAATTAAGTTCGTAATTAAATAATGTTTTTTGTTGATTAACAACAGAATCAATATTATTATTTTTCTGTGTTCATTTATTCTAACTTTTAAGGAATGTTTAGACAATTTTTTCAACTAAATTTATAAATAAAATTAGTTTGATCCCGTTTTTCTCCTTTGTCTTTGCCTAATTTAATTATACAGTTTAACTGCTTATCTACAATAAATAATGCTTGAATATTATAAAAACATAAAATGTTAGACATTTTATCAAAAATTTTTGTAAACTGTAGAGACACATAAACAAGATGATTCAGTTTAGAATTCTGATGATTAATGTCCTTGCTCAATTTTAATTTATATTTGCGGCATGAAATATTACTTTTAATAACTTTCATGGGATAATTATTCTTAATTAACATGTCATGTATAAACTTAATGCTTTTTCGTGAAATTCCTCATTAGACAATCAACAATAGTTCTATCAACAAGATTATAAAGAGCGTTCTTTTATTGCTGAATTGGATGATTGGAGAGATAGTTAATTAATCTGCCAGAGTACCAATCAGTTATTATGTGGTCATTTTCTCTAATTAACTTCCAGGCGGCCCGTATTTTTGGATTGTTGAAAGTCATACTTTATAAAAAATTTTAATAATAATCTTTCAAAAATATCTAGTGATAAGTGGCCAACATCAGGTGACCCGAATTCGGGTCATGCCGGCCACCTGGAGGTTAAAGATATATTCAGAAAATTAATTCTTTTGATAATTTCTACTTTAAACGTAAATTGTAAATTATTATTATACGAATTAAAAGTATAAATAACTACAGCAATATTGACGTGCGCGAGTAAAACTGTTTTATTTCATTTCAACCTTTTCTCTAAGAATATTGAAGTCGTTAAAATATCAATTTTTTAATTCACGACGACCATAACAACAAGTTACCCGACTGAGCTATCCCCTCTCCTGTCTCAAACAAAAAGCCACCCTCATTAGTGCGCTATCGCCCGAGCAAAAGGCATAAAACTCGCGCTACTGCCTTGCGCGCTCTCAGACAACCGTCTCCCAGTCACTCGGTAAGTCGCAGCCGTCACAGTCGCCCGACTCACTCGCGTGAGAGACACGCGGACAACAGCGAATGGATCTTCCGTGGCCTCTCCTGTCCTACCACCCCTAATCGCGTTCGCGGTTTCTCGCCCCAGATTGACTCGTTAATTCCCGCCGAAAGCAACTCCTCACCTTGATATAAGGAATCTCGCAGCTTCCCCAGCTTTTTAGGGGAACGATCGTCTGTCTTCTATATGTTATTTATTAATAAACATTATTATATCATCTATATATCTAAAATAAAAAATTGGAGGAAATTGTAATTAATTTAGCTTATTCAAACAAACGTCTTCAAATTATCCATTACAATGTCTGCAAATAAAGGTGAGTAGTTATGTGGCTACCTTCGACAGTCAAAACATGACCGGCCTTGACCCCGACAGACGTGCGCATCGGCGAGTCCGTAGTGCTACCGATGTAACATGATATATTTATATAAACAAATTCGATGCATCCGAGTGCATCGCTGAATCGTATTTTACAATATAAGGAACGTGTTTAAGATGATCTCACTTATTTTTTACTTTAATTTATCAACTTTCAAAGCGTATTTTATTCTTAATTTTACAATTTTGCAATATAAGATGATTTTATAGAAATAAGAATTTACTTATTATTAATTCGACATTTAACAGAGATCCTGTACGATACAAATTTTATATATTTATTTTTAACATGTAATGAGAAAGGAAAAAAAAGGATAAGACCGGGATTTACTAGGATAACACAGTAATCACTTAAATTATGTACATTAAAAGATATATTTTATTCATTAATTACTTATAATAAGATATTACAATGTATTATTTCAATTCTTATAAAATTCTAAGTAAATCGGTTATCTTTTATGTAATCTGGCACCTACACTTTAAATTTCTCTGCCATATGGGACACACCCAACCCCGACACCTATAGCAATGAAACCACTGGGTCTGCCGTTTGGATTGTCTTTAATACCGTCTATTACAGACCTCGCATGAATTTTTTCGGGTAATTTGTTTTTTTCAGCACAATTAAACCAGGCTTCGTATTCTGCCGTGAAAAAGAAAAACATACACAAGTGACTTTTTTTTCGAAAATGAGTTTTTGGTATCAATGAATTCCGTAGAAATTGTTAAATTTATTTCTTAAAAAATTAAGGTAATATAACTAGCTGTTTTTCTAAAAAAACTTAAAAAAAATATCGTAAGTACCTAATAATTTTAAAATTTATTAAAGTAATATGGAAAAACTACCGTAAGTGACTTTCCGTTGGGTAAAAGTGACGTAAGTCGTGTAGTCTCATTATAAAATGTTAAATAAAAGCTTACGCAAAATCTTTTAAGTAAGTTTTTCGTGTAAAAATGTGACTGAATACTACTTACTTGTTGAAAATCAAAGTTCGCACCGATGAATGTAAGTTCTTTATAATAATTTTGACTCAACTTTGAACTGTAATAAATAGAAATCCACGTAAGTACTTGTACAATTAATTTAGTGAATAACATGTTGTTATTTATTAAATATTAAGTTTCATTTATTTCATTTATGTAAGTTTTAATGTATAAAAGTATGTCCGAGTTCATTTACGTTTTAACTGAAAAAACACGCAAGTGCTTTTACTTAAGGTTTTGATTAAATATTTAACTAAATAAATCACGTAAGTACATTCTTTACATTTTTTAAAGGATTTTTTTTTCAATTCGAATTTTTAATGCACTATTAGATAGAAAATACCTGTTTTAATATAAGTCCTACTTTTTATTATTTAAAACATTATTTTCATAAAAGATTTTAAATAAATCAGTTTATCTTAATTTTCTCAGTTTCATTGGTTTTGTATTTATGTAAGTTTTTATTTTTCACGGCAGTATTCTTCTCTTGCAACAAACATATATCGGTGATTCTGCTGGAATCTTTATGTACTATGATACTTGCTGGCTGTACAACTGAGCGATATCTTCTCATTTCTTCATGTAACAAATTTATAACCTCTACAAAACATGGTGAGGCTATTGATTCATTAACCGAAAATCCTTTAAATCCCGAATCGAAATTTTCAGGATCATTTTCACTGTCTACATCTGTAAACAAATTTTTTATATCACCACCGTTAGACACTGTTTTTACATCAATTTCCGACTCATCGCTGAATAAATAATTACTACTCAAAATTTCTATTTCGGTTTCATGGACCGGTAATGTTTCGTTATCGAAAAGATTCGGGAGAAACTTATCTGATATTTTGCTCTATTCGAAGTGATATTTTAACTGACCACATTGAATGGAGCTGCATCGCTCTTGCTGGAATTACCAGTCTAAGAACATTTTTCTATGTCCCGTCATATTCACGTGTAAAAGATATCCGGTTAACGAAAATAATTTGTGCATCTTGATGTTTTTTAATAAAGTAATCGGGTTATATTGAGAGTATTAATACGCCTAAGTAAAGTTTAACGTTTAAGTGAAATTATATATTTCCGCGTATTTTCATTTCATTTCTTTTCATGTATAAATGTCGATCGACGCAGATGGCAAATTTAATATTACTCATTTAGTTTAATCGGTGTCAAATATCTATGAATTTATGTTTCAAAATTTATCACTTCTCTTGCATGATTGTGTTTTCATTCATAACGATGATGCAAACTAAACGTGACTCTCATCGGTACGATTTCTGCTGTGAAGTATATTTTATAACGTTCTTTATACCTGAGGTTTAAAGAAGTTCTAGAATTTTACGAATTGCATTTTTTGAGTTATTGTAATCCCCACTATTTCGCAACTGAGTAGTCGTATAAGTGGACACGGGTTTACACTGACAATAGTCTATTGAAAGTCGATCATGGATCAAGTATATAAGATTCACGTACTTAGTGTTCTTAATTACGCTTTACGCATAGCGATTGCACGCGAACCAATGATTCGCACAATCACCAAGAATATGCTTAAAGAAAATTTAAAGACTTTTTTGACTAACGTTTTGTTAAGAAAATTACGGTCTTTGGTGTCGTTATGTAGCATCAGTACAATTGAGTATATGTTTAAAGTAGGTTTGCTCGATAATAAGATTATTAGTTCAATGATTATAAGTGTATTAAGAGACAGGAATCAACATAATAACTCTGAATTTAGTAATATTATACATCATATCAGTACGTATTTGACTCAATCTTGTAAAGAAATTTAATTATTGGATACTTAAAGTTTATATGTTTCAGCGCTTCAAAAAATGAACGATGACGTTGAAGGGGATAGAGACATTATGAATTGCCAATACAAATTTGGTAGGTGCATATATTACTGTAGATTTATTAAATGTTGATTTTCTAATGTTTTAATATTTTCAATTAGAGGATATCGGTAAAGAAGATATTAGACATAATCAAACGATGTCACTCTGTCAAACAGATCCAGTACCATCGACCAGTCGAATCAGCGATACGCAAGATGTTGCAGAATCTTCATCCACATCCACTTGCTCGACTTATATCGAAACTTTATCTGATGAAGATGATTGTATGTATTATTCTTTATCTCGTCATAATTTATTTTTATTCATTATAAATGCGCCAGAATCAATAAATGAATCTTCACGATTTATTATCGAAAACCAAGTACACAGACATTTTCGACGATTCGGAATGGACGGAATAGAAGTTCAAGGAAGAATATTACGACCACCACCTAACGCCAATATATACGAGTGGATGGAAGGAGCTCTCAATGCATTACATCATCATTTATGTGGCAATCGCAATGATTCTGATTTCATAGGTGTAACTACTAAATCAGAAAGGTTCGTTCACGGATCTTTATGGTTATCATTCAGACCTATATCTGATTTTAATGTGGAAGATCTATGGAATATGTTACGCAGTGCTGCTCAAAGTGCGGACAATTTTACCATTGATGATTCGCTACAGATTAAATGTGCTATTGTTCAAAGTGTTTCTGGTCGTGGCAGAGTTAAGTTAACACAACAAATTGTACTCAAAAAATCAATTTTGACTATAAGAAACGATGATAGTTTACGTTTACCACGGTCTCTAGCAACAGCATTGACTTATACCGTTAGAGGACAGATACGTTCAGGACAATTGCACGAGTATTGGACAGCTATCAAAAATTCCAAAAGACCCCTACAAAAGGAAGTTGCTCTAGAATTGGTAACTTTAGCGCAGGTTATCATACCTGCTACGGGATGTGGAATAAATGAAATTCATCGCTTTCAAGAATTTTTTGCTGAACAAGGCATTGTAATAATGGCATATAATTTTTAAAATTTCGGACGCGGTGAACAACTTATTTATGACGACACGAAATTCGTGATTGATACGCATACAAAAATTATCCACATTTTACGTATCGTGTACTATGATGCGTCAAATCATTACCAACCGATTTTAAATTTGATTGGAGCTAGCGGCAGTCGGGGTTATTGCATACCATGCAATAAAATTTACAGAAATGTTGAAGACCATAGATGTTCTCGAAAATGTTATAAGTGCAAATTCCATTATGCAATATCCATGAAATGTTAAAAAAATGCACGGTGTGTCTTCGAAGTTTCTTTGGTGAAGCGTGTTTCGATCAATCAACTCAAACAAGGGTCATTCAAAAAGAATCTTAGTGTTTGTAAAGCTTGTGAGGTAAACTACACACCGTTGTTAAATTAGGATATATAATTATGGAGGGAAGCCTTGTCGAAGGGACATACCTGAAAGAAGAAAAAGAGATATTAGTATATATAGTTAGCTTATAAGGTTAGCGTAGAGGAAATATATATGTGAGATAGTATTATAATAGAATACCATACCTTTGAGGCGATGAGTCCTGGATGATCCAACGATGCTATTCCTGCGAGTCCTGTCCATGGAGGCGATGAGTCCTGGGTACGGCCCATGGATATTCCATTCCCCTTCGAGGCGACGAGTCCTTGGTGATCCTTGCAGTCCTGGGTCCGCTCCTTGGTAGTGTTGGTTACCTGAAAGGTTAATAATAAGTACAACCAGAATATATAAGGTTAGGATAGGATGATTTAGAGAGGGATAAACATAGTAGCAATAGTAAAAAATCATGGTGTACTATAATTGATAGCGCAAAAATTACACCACCCAACTATACGGTTAATCAAATTAATCAGTCAGATTTATTTAATTTTTCGGACTTATCTGACAAAAATTTTTGGAAAAAAATTAAAATTTCTCAATTATGTGAAATAATTGTTACCAAATCTTCAATTTCTTATAAATACAATTATGAAGATGCAGGTAAAATATTGAGTGGTGCTTTGAAACAGCAAAAATTGGAATGCTGTTACAATGAAATCTTGCCCTTGGATTAAGAAAAAAAAAGAGATATCATTAGTTTGATACAAAAAAAACTAATTCCTAGTGAATATTATTGTTTTTATTATAGTTTATTGAATTAGCATTTATTTTTATTTAATAAATTATTGTCATGAATAAATCTATTTTTTTGTAAAACTTATCGTGAAGCCAAATATCAAATTCAATTATAGATTATACAAGTAAAACGTGTGAACCTGTTAAAAATCAAAAAAGCTTATTGATAAAAATTAAAAAATTATATTCAATCCACTTAGCTTTTTTGTTTGTTTGCAGGAATAAATATATTTTCCTTAATTATCGCTCATCCAACTTCAGACCTTTTTATCGCTCTTTTGAAGTAGTACCTTTTCCATCACTCATCCGAATTAGAACCTTCTTCACCGCTCATTCGAATTAGAACCTTTTTCACCGCTCATCCGAATTAGAACCTTTTTCACCGCTATTTCGAAATAGCACCCTTTTCCTCCCACCCGACGATATCCAGTCGTAGATTTTCGATCATTATTATCGCCTGCCCAATCGGCATCAACATAGCAAGTTATAGTATTGCAATTTTCATTTCTTTTATAGTGTAAATTTAAATCTTTTGTTAAGTACAAATATTTCAAAATTCGCAATGCGTATTTCCAATGTGTTTCGCTATAACTATTTTGATATCTACTCAAATAATTAACACTATAACTTATATCTGGCCTTGTATTTGAACTAATGTATAATGAAGCACCTATTAAATTTCTATATTTTATACTTGACTCACAGCTTTCAGATTTCTCTAGCTTTAAATTTGTCTCCATAGGAGTACTATACAATCTACTGTTTTGTATTTGATATTTCTCAACTAACGACTCTATATATTTCGTTTGGCTTAAAGTAAGCTTATTTTCTAGATAATCATAAGTTATATTTATTCGAAGATACTCTTTGATTTCTCCTCAGTCTTTCATTTGAAATTTATCTGACAAGAGTTTCTTAACGCTTTGAATATTTTCCTTACTTTTACTGCAAATTAACAAATCATCTACATAAATCAAAATATAAACACAAACTTTTTTATATAAACATAAATATACATTATTTCTTTTGAATCCTAATTTTGTAATACAGTCATCAAAACACTCATAGCAGTCTCTCGGACTTTCTCGTAATCCATACAACGCTTTTGACAATTTGTATACTCTATTTGTTTTATCTTCGTAACCTTTTGATTGATTTACATATACCTCAGAGTTTATTTTTTCATTAAAAAATGCAGTTTCTACATCCATTTGTTCAATTTTTAATTCATTTTGACAACAATAAGAAAGTAAAATTTGTAAGGTTTGATTCTTTGCTACTGGAGCGTATATGTCATCAAATTCATCTGTTTGTTGCAAACCTCTTACAACTAGCCTAGCTTTATATCTGTCATCAGATTTTCTCGTATAAACCCATTTAACATCTAAGACTTTTTTGTCTTTTATTCTTTCTACTAATATCCAGGTTTTATTTTTATTTATGCAATCTATTTCTTGATTAATTGATTTTTCCCAATTTTTACTATCTTCACAATTTATCGCCTCCTCGAATGTACCAGGCGTATCTACTCTACAGTAATTTATACATATGTTATAAGAACTACCATTACTAAATTTTCCCGAAGGTTGATTTAGTAATGAAATTGAAGCGCTGTTATTCGGATACCTAATCGGACTTTTCTTTTCGCGTGTAGATCTACGCGGCAATGTTAGCTTTTCATATTTTGTATTGCTTTGTTCTTCTTCATTTTCATCCGCGCTTTCAAAAACGCTATCATTTAAGTCGTTTTCTGCATTTTCATTGTTTTCTTTTTCATTTTCATTTTCATCAAAACTAATACATTTAATATTTTCTTCGATAAATTCAACATGCCTTGTAACTAATATTTTATTATTTAACAAAACTCTATAGCCAATATCACTATAGCCTAATAGAATTCCCATATCCGCTTTTTTATCCCATTTTGAAAATCTTTTTTGTTCTGGCCTTTTTACAAAAACTTTACTCCCATATAAGCGTAAATGTTCAACATTCGGTTTCTTCCTAAAGAAAATTTCATACGGAGTTTTTCTCTCAATAGTATTAGCGAGCGTTCGATTTTTCAAATAAGTAGCCGCACATATTATTTCAGGCCAAAACCGTTTGTGTACTTGTGCCTCTGTTAGTAAACATCGCGACATATCCATTATCGTTCTATTGAATCTTCCCGCTGTACTATTTAACTCGTGTACATAGGCTGGACAATTATTAAAAAAAATGCCTTTCTCTCTCGTAAATTTATAGAAACGATTATTTAAATATTCTTTCCCGTTATCGCATCTCAGAATTTTTACTCGTTTTCCGGTTATATTTTCACTTTCATTCACATATTGAATTGAACAATTATATACCTCATCTTTAGTCTTAATACAATAAATCTTAGCTATTTTGCTATAATCATCCATAAAAGAAACAAAATAATTTTCCCCATTAAATCCAGTAGTTTTAAATGGACCGCAAACATCAGTATGTATAATCTCCAAAATATCGTTTGCTCGTGTTCTATTATTTTTAAATGGAAGATTATGCCTCCATCTTGGCATTCTTTTGCGAAATGTCCAGCTTTCCCGCATTTATAGCAATTTCCTTTTTGACTTTTCTTCGCAGTAAATACATTTGATTTTTTTTCATTATCTTCATTTTGATTTTTCAATTCAGCTAGTTTAATTTTATTCTTTACATAATCTGTCGTTTGATCTTCTTCTTTTAATGTATCGATCAAATCACCAATATAACTGTATGATTCTGGCAACGTGTTTAGTATATAATTTAATTTCTCTTTTTCACTTATTTTGGCTCCTGCGCTTTTCAATTCGTTCACAGCTTTTACAAAGTCGGTGAAAAATGACGCTGTATCACCATAATTATTCAATCTTATTTTTTCAATTCTGTTTCTGCACACAATTTGTAATGCTGTAGATTCTTTCAAATACATGCCGTCTAATTTCTTTATTATCTCATAGGCTGTTGTCTCTTCACAAACAAATTCCAATTGCCTATTTGAAATCGAGCTGTATATTATATTTTTTTTTTTTTTTATTCTTGATTTTGTGCCCTCTTTTTTCCTGGCACTTCCTACCGTTTATTCCCTGGGGTACTTTAACGGTGTCCACCTACCACCTATGTGTGGGTGCTTTATCCCTCCCTTAAAAACCCCACCATCTCGCATTCGCCCGGGGTTATGCCCGTGGATGAGGGAAACCTGTGAAGCAGGGAAAACCTCACCCGAGATGGCCGGTGTATTCGAAACATTCTTTTTGGGTGTCAAAGTCACATTGCGTAGGCCTTGACACCGAAACCGAATGTTTCACACCTCCCGCTCACGTTGTGAAGTGTGGAAAAACACCTAACCGACCACGAAAACCGCACGAGAATGGTCTCCCATCCAAGTACTAACCGCGCTCAGCGCTGCTTAACTTTCGCGATCGGCCGAGGTGCGCCTCCACCACTCCGCCACCGCGTCGGTAAGCTGTATATTATATTAATAGCCTTTAAATCTTGTTCATCCCAATTTGCTGCATCTGTAATAGCTTTTTCCCTTGTAATCACTGTATCACATTTTTTCATCTTCATAAACATTGTGATTCTCTTTTTCCACATGCTATAATTTTCTCCATCAAACACTGGGATATTTATCTTTTTTCTCTCCATATCGTATTCTTCAATATCGAACTTTCCTTCGTGTTCAGATATAGTTTCTTCTTTCTTTACCTCTTCTTCAACAATTTTGTCTTTATCCATAAACATCTCGAATGTTCCTTCGGATTCGGACTTTTCACTTTACTCAGACACGTGGCTTCCTTTCTTCTTTCTTCTTAAATATTTCCTTATTTTCCCGAAGGTTAATAAGAAAATAATTAAAAATACTAACCACGCTCTGCTACCATGTTGAGGTGTGGATATAAAATGGAGAGAATTTTATTTAATAATGATGTGGATTTATTTAACTACTACATCTTATATACATCGACGTGTTTATTTGGCGAAGGCTCAAGCCAGAGAGCTCGAGTAGCAGTGAGAGCGTCGTATTGTCCGACGTCTCTCGCAGTATAGTCGTAATCACATACATACTGGAGAGGGGAGACTTACAAGTGTGTCTCCACTCACACTCATTAGCACGCTCACTTATTTCGGCGTGCTTCACACTATACATGATTAGCGTACAATATTGAACTTGGTTTGAACTTGGGTATATAACAATATAAATGTACATATTATATTTCAACAGGAACAAAGAACGTATACAACACCTGCTCCTCCAACTAGGAAACCAGCACCTACAGGTAGAATACTAGAAAAAGAAAACGAAGAAAACGATACATACTTAGGCAGAATCGAATGCGAGAAACACAAGGGAAAGAAACAAAAGAAAGAAACTAAACATAAGAATCATGAGAAGACCAGAGAAAATAATAAGAAAAGAAAGGACAAAAAGAAAAATAGAAGAAACGACAGTAGTGAAGAATCATCAGATGATAGTAATGATAGTGAAAGTGAAGACGATAGCGACAACCGAAGTGATGACGATACAGACAGTACAAGCGACACGGATTCTGACAGGGATTACCGGAAGACCCGTCATAACAAATCAAAAAAGATCAATTTAGCCGAGAATGAAAATTACTACGATTATTTAAATCATGGAACCTGTCATTTTCAGGAGAAGAAAAAGATAACCCAAACGAGTTTGTAACTAGGTTATCCAACTTTAGAAAGAACGTATTAATGTCAGATAGCCAATTCTTTAGAGGCCTCCCATGCATTTTCACCAAACGCGCTAGTAGATGGTACGGTAATATACAAGATGAACTGAAACATAAAAAATGGGAAGACTTTTTAAAATCATTTAAAGCCCAATTCACAAAGAAAATATCCGAAAGCGACGTATGGGATGAAGCATGGATGCGAACTCAAGGAAAGAACGAGAGCATCACAAATTACGTTGGATGCATAAAACATATATTTTCCTACTTGAAAACGGCACCGTCGATGAAAAGGCAAATTGACGTGGCCTAGCGGAATCTACGTCCTGAATATCGTCGTTACATGTCTGAGAAAAAAATTAAAACGTATACAGACCTGGAGAAGTATGGGAGAAGATACGAGGATTTGCTAGAACTAGACAAAAGGTTCAAACCACCTCCAACTCCCGAAAACTCGAAGATCCCGGAAGCGGTCGCCCCGGAATACGTTAAATTAAATAACGTATCGTCACTGGAGGAAAATTATATCGGAGTAAATTACGAAACGTGTCCCATTCAAAAAGAGTCTTCGACGAAACAAAAAGGCAGTAAAAAGGAAATAAAAAGAGAAGACAAAAGGAAGAGCAATTTATCAATACACGCAACCATCGAACTACCAGCTGGACAAGAAAACCCGACGGTAGCAGCAATTGCAACACCCCCACAAGCCACAAATTTTGTACAGACTCCAAACACTGGACAACCATCCCAAAACTGGACTAGGTGGTCCAATAACGGGACACGACAAAATTTCGTGAATAGCAGTAATTACAATAATGGGAATAATCCAAAAATCGGCAGTTATAATAATGTAGGTAATCCTAATGGTGGTAATAATTTTACAAATAGTAGAAATCCAAGGTACAATAATGGTGGAACGAACGCATATAGAAATAACGACAATCAGAATAGGACTTAAAACCAAAGTGGAATATGGAGAAATACCAATCAAGTAGCCACACCACAGAACTTGGGGGCAAGACCGAGAGTAACGACTCAAGCTACACAAGGAAACATTACGCTACAAGATACCTTCGTCGGCGCTTGTTTCCACTGCAATCAAGTGGGTCATCGTGCATCGGAATGTCCAACCACCGTATGATTCCTATGCAAACAATCTGGACACAGAGCAAACATGTGCCCAAACCGTATGAGTCAACAAATCTTCGCATGCCAAGTTTGTGGACAACCAGGTTATACCTTTTCTAATTGTCATAATTGCGCCCAATTAAGAAACAATTGGGGAAACGCCAATGCTGGGGTACAACAGGGACCGACCACCTCACAGCAGCTTCCCTAAGGGTTCCAACAATTCGATAAGAGGCAATAAAAGAAAAGAAGCACGAAAAATCATTTTTGGAAGAATCACAAGGAAGATTAAGTACAAAATCACAGAATGAAGAGAAAATTAACTGGACAGACAGGATGAACGAAGTAATAAGACAGACAATGGAAGAACAAATGAACCTACCAAAATCATCAAAAGAAGATAGTACGGAAATAATTACAAATTCGATGTCAGAGTGGAAAAAGGGAAACGTTGCCGGGTGTAATAATAGTATCACCCTGAAATCGTTTACCCCAGATAAAGAAGTAATAGAAATTTTTGAGGAAGAACAAAAAGCCGATTCCAGTACCAAACCAACACTACTCTCAGCAATGGAGGATCTACATGAACAGATATATGGTAACGAGAATACCCAAAAACCTTATACTATAGATAAGACCGGTATATTACAGAAGAATACTGCAGACACTATAGATATATTGACAAAACGGGATACCTCAAAACAATCTGTCAATACATCCCAAAACGCTAGGAGAGAAGTTGAGTTAGACTGGACGGAATGGCGAAAAATCGAAGACGAGAGTAGATTCAATTATAAAAATAATGGTAGTAAAGATATTAGAAATAATGATGACAAAAATAGTGGAAATAGCACGGATGAAAATAATAGAAATAAAAATACAGAAGTAATTGTAGAAAAGGATAGAAGCAGTGGTAGTAAAATAAGTAATAACGAAAACATGGTAGATGTTAACCTTAATAAAAATAGGAAAAATATAGTAAAAGAAGAATTTGAAGTAATAGAAAAGGAAAAAAATGTAGCGGAAGCCAGTCTGGAAAACAGAGGTTTCGTTCGATTAAACATTGCAGTACATACGTTTAGAGGATTACTTGACTCAGGAGCCATGATATCAGTAGCAGGACCTAAAGTAATTGAAAAATTCAAGGATAAGCTGTTACCTTCAAATTCCTACGTCAAAAATGCCCATGGTGGAATAAGTAAATCCTTAGGGACATTGAAGTTAAATTTGGAAGTAGACGGACATGTAGATACATTAGAACTCAAAGCCCAGCAAATATTCGAACACGGTATCGTGCTGGGGAAAGACTTCTACGTAAAATGGGATGTGGACGAAAGACACAAACATGGTCTGTGGCGTGTACACGAAAATCCCTGGCATAAAACGTATGGAGGTGAAGATACAGCGGAAGATCCAGTAATTTTTGCAGAATGTAATGGCATATCTGAAGTCACAAATCCTTAGCGACATAAAGTGGATAAATTAGTATCAAAGATATTACCGACACCGTCGAAAACTCCAGGAATGACGGATATGATAGAACATCATATAGCTGTGATACCTGGATCACTACCGGTTCATCATAAACTACGCAGAATGTCACCAGCAATGGTTCAAAACGCCCATGAGGAGGTAGAAAGACTATGGAACGAAGGGATAGTAGAACAATCAGCAAGTGATTATACGAGTGCTCCTGTAATGATCAAGAAATCGGATAGAACCTACAGATTTTGCATAGACTATAGAGACCTAAACAAACAAACCATAAGAGATGCATACCCAGTACCCAACATGGACCCAATTTTAGACAGGATGCGACACGCCCGTTTTATCTCAAAAATCGATTTGCGACAGGCTTTTTACCAAATTCCATTGGACAAATCCAGCAAACGATTTACTGCTTTCTCAGTTCCAGGTAAAGGTCTATTCCAATTCACCCGAATGCCCTTCGGACTCACAAATGCTCCAATGACG
Source organism: Theocolax elegans (assembly GCA_026168455.1). Taxonomy (NCBI): domain Eukaryota; kingdom Metazoa; phylum Arthropoda; class Insecta; order Hymenoptera; family Cerocephalidae; genus Theocolax; species Theocolax elegans. Next base: position 13,439,659 of record CM047429.1, on the reverse strand, counting down.
TTCCAACGCCTGATAGATGCTCTATTCAGACCGGAATACGTACCTTACGTATTTGGCTATTTAGACGACATTATCATAGCAACTGAGACGTTCGAAGAGCGCATACGATGGTTAGACGAGGCTCTGAATCACGTCCCGGACGCTCTTTGCAGAATGTACGAAGAAGATGGTAGTATAATAAAAAATAATCTAGTAGAAGCAGCAGCGTTTGAAGAAATTAAAGATAAATGGTATAGTAGAAGATTAAAAGAAGTCGAACAATTCCCGGAAACGTATCAAAGTTGGAAAATCGAAGATAATTTACTATATGAATTCCGCAACGATCCTCTCCTGGACCCAATCACTAATAGAGAAGAAAATTGGAGATTATTAGTACCGGAAAACTATAAAGAAATAGTTTTAAAAGAGGCACATGACTTACCATCGGTAGGCCACTCAGGTATCGAAAAGACTTATGATCGTGTTGCTCGAGACTATTACTGGGAAGGCATGTGGCACGACGTAAATCAATACGTGAAACAATGTGCGACATGTCAAGCATACAAAATTCCGCAAGGTCAACAAGGACTTATGGGAACGAGGGTGGTAGACAGACCTTGGTGTATCGTAGCGGTGGACATTATGGAATTTCCACCGAGTAAAAGTCTAAATAAATACTTAATAGTCTTCCAAAACCTATTCACAAATTGGCTAGAGGTAAAACCAACAAGGAAAGCCGACGGAAAATCCATATCTAAAGCCTTGGAAGACTTAATACTATTTAGATGGGAAACCCCGGAATATTTGCTATCGGACAACGGAAAAGAGTTCGATAATAAATTCCTAAAGTCCGTACTCGACGAACATGGCATCAAACACGTCATCACCCCGCCGTACCACCCACAGGGTAATCCCGTGGAACGTTGCAATCGCACATTAAAAACGATGATTACGATGTTCGTAAAAAACGATCACCCTACATGGGATGAACACATACACGAATTTCGACACGCTATAAATACGGCGGTACAAGCATCAACGAAGGTTTCTCCCGCATTTTTAAATTATGGACGACACCCTAATCCTGTGAAGAGTTTAAGAAGAGAAGTAGAAGAAAAAAGACCCGTATTAAAAATTGACCCGGAGATCTGGATTAATTAAGCTAAGAGATTAGATGCCCTTAGAGATCTTGTTACAAAACACCTCGACCAAGCTCACATAATCCAAAGGAGATCTTACGATAAAAATAAACGACACGCGGAATTTAAAGAGACTTAGTAATGAGGAAAACCCACCTGCTTTCGAACGCAGCTAATAAATTTTCGGCAAAATTAGGAGCGAAATTTGAAGGCCCCTTCGCAATTTTAAAAATCCTATCCCCAACCGTATACCTTTTAGATATAGATCCGGGTAGGAAAAATGCGAAGGTGCGCGTTTCGGATTTGAAGAAATATATTCCTCCCAGATTGCGATAATGAATGAACACTAAAGAGTTTAAATATTTCAAGGTTTTTTTTGGAGATTTGAATTCTTTGATTTATATATTCCAGAAATGTCTCAAGATCGTACCGAGAAGAACGGCAGCATGCCACCAACATCGGCGCATTTTCGGGCTTCCCAAGGACCCCTGATGGAAGACCCGGTCGTCCTATTGATCCGGTGGTTGGGTAATATTCCCGACGAGCCTGTGGTCGAGTGTGTCACACCAACACCCTCTACTGGTTGGGCCGACCAGTTGGCCGACATGTTGTGGGAGGATATGTTGTCCGCCGGGATCGTCCCTCCTGGAGAGGGGGGCGAAGAGCCGGCACGGCTCTCAACGGCGAGGACGAAGATGTGGTGATGGAGAACGGGACGGCAGTGCAGGCCCGGAACGACGCTGTTCCAAACAGCGGAAGCCCGCGAGCCTCTCCGATCCCGTCAAAAATTCTTTAGGCCGATGTCCCACTGGACGACGACGAGCCACCAGCGGAAGAGGAGATCGCGGCAGTGACGGCCGGAGTGGAAGCCATCTCTGATGGCGGAAACTCGCAGGCCCCTCCGAGTTCTCCGATCCCAACGGAACCTAAAACGGCACAGGAGGTTTGGGCCGAAAGGAAGGAGTTGAACACCATCCGGGATGACGAACCCATGGAGGAAGACCCCTGGGATCCCCGTCACCTCCATCCTGCACCACCAACTCACCCGGAACGCCTCCAAAACCTCAAGGGTGACTGGCTACGTGTTACTCAAGAGGTTGTTACCACCTCGCTGCCACCATCCAGCGAGGAGACGGCGCCGGGAGTAGGTGGGACAATCCCTGAGAGGGTAGAGATACCCTCCACCTCTGAGGGAAAACCTAAGGTCAACGAGGAGGAAAGGGCGAGTCAGGATGCGGTACGGGAGTTATACGCCGCGCTAGCTCGCTCAGACGGAGCGGCGAAACCCCATACCAACGGGGTACTCACCATCCTGGAGGACCGGCCACCTAAGGGGAAGGCACCGAGGGCATCCGTGACTCCCGTGAGGCGGCTACCCGCCCGGCCAACAGACACACAACCTGCGAGCTTACCACGGAGCTACCCAACGGTCCCCCAACCAAGGCCGATCCCGATGTATACTCCCCTACCTCCGAAAAACCCACCCATGAGCCGTGCAGCCGGTCGTCGTGCCAGGAAATATAATCCGCGGAGACACCTCACGACGGAGGACTACTTTGGAGGACTGAGCCCTCCACGCTCCTTATCGCCTCCGGAACCACCTGCCGATACGTTCTACGTTGAACAAAGGATACGACAGGAAGCGGAGGACGAACGTATCCGTCGTGAGGAACAGCGGAAGAAGGAAAAAGAACGTGCCCGCTTAGAGAAGGAGCTTAGAAGAGAAAAAGAAGAAGAAGAAAGAAGGAAAATAATGAAGGAGATGGAAGAAAAAGAGAGACGTAGAAAGGAAAGAGACGAAGAAGGAAGTACATTGAAGAAGGCAGAAGAAGAACGTAGGAGGAGAAGAATGGAAGAAGAAGGACGAAGACGAAGATTTGAAGAAGAAAAGCGGGCTCGAGGAAATCAGGAGAGAGAAGAGAGGTATAGAAGAGAAAAGAAAAGGCTTTTAGAAGAGAAGGAAAAGGAAGAAAGGAGGGTAGTAGAAATGAGGAAGAAAGAAGAAGAACGAAAATAGATAGAAGACAAGAGGCGGGAGAAAGAAAAGGAAGAATATAGATTAGTAGCAATAAGGAAGAGAGAAGAAGAAGAGCGGAAACAGAGAATGACAGAGGAAAAGGGATTGGAAGAGTGTAACGGAGTGAATCTTTGCCGGACCTTGCTCAGATTCCAGGATTCAGGTTTTTAAGGAATTTGAAATAAAGTACCACTATTTATAATATAGGCAAATTATTATTAAGACTATGTACAGATATAAAAATAAACAAAGATATAATGCAAATGTTGCCAGCCCGCCTAGTCTTGGTCGGGTGAAGTAGTTAATTAGTCTGTAATCAAATCAAGACAAAATACTTAATTATTACGCGATCTACGAACTTTACAACGCTGTCTTATAACTAGTTTCCTAAATGGACGCAATTAACGGTTATCGTGTATGCTCGCACGGCAATACGGTTCGGGCTAGTACGTATGTTCATGAGGATACGGTCGGGATAATCCACGTGTGCTCACGAGGATACGGTCGGGATAGCCCACGTGTGTTCACGAGGGTGTGGTCGGGATAATCTACGTGTGCTCACGAAGATACGGTCGGCATAACCCACGTGTGCTCACGAGGGTGCGGTCGGGATAATCTACGTGTGCTCACGAAGATACGGTCGGCATAACCCACGTGTGCTCACGAGGGTACGGTCGGGATAATCTACGTGTGCTCACGAAGATACGGTCGGGATAATCCACGTGTACTCACGAGGATACGGTCAAGATAATCTACGTGTGCCCACGAAGATACGGTCGGGATAATCCACGTGTGCTCACGAGGATACGGTCGGGATAGCCCACGTGTGTTCACGAGGGTGTGGTCGGGATAATCCACGTGTGCTCACGAGGATACGGTCAGGATAATCTACGTGTGCTCACGAAGATACGGATAGGATTAGACACCACGTGTGCTCACGAGGTGACTACGGTAGGATGCGGTTACGGTAACGGTCGGTACGATATACGGTAACCGTGTTTACGAACGTGTGCTCACGAACGTATCCACGGTTGCTGCACTAGGTCGGAGAAAGGGGCTGGTCGTGTGCTCACGGCCAGTCCGATCTGACGTCCAGTTGCAGACTGCCTACTGGTCGTTTCGGTGCGCCTTATATACCCGATTCTCCGAGAGCGCGCATGCGTATAACGCCTGTCCCCCAACTCCGGACAGGGTCAATGAACTGGCGAGGAGGCACAGTAGTGGGGAGGCGGTCAATGACTCTAATCTATTTATAGCGCGGTCGTTGAACTCGCGTTTAGCGGCACGAGTCTATCGCGAAGCTATCTTAATATACTACGTACTTATTATTATTATTATATAATATATTAACAATTTATAAAATAATTTTACGCAATACTAGTGCGTGTGTTTATCACACGTCACATTCCCCTCTTTCTTCGGAGAGTAAAAATTCGGTAATTTTTATTCTTAAAAAAAAATATATAACCCTACAAAATAAAATTAAGAGTATAAGAATAACGCATTAAAAGTGTGAAAAAATTAAATTTACAGCTCGAAGTGGACCTACATGACGAATGGTTCCTGTGTGTGGGTTGAGTCGTAAGAGTCTTTTTCCCTCGGTAGTCCTTATTACGTATTTTCTTACTCCCAACGGTACTTGGATACGGTCGCGGTACTGAACTGGAGTCGGTATAGGTGTTAGGGCTCTTGCCGGAATGGCTGTTACAGCTTCGGCCTCCTGGATCCGCAAAGGCTCTCTGGCCTGAGGTGCTGCTGGCGGTACCTCACGGATCACTTGTACCTCCTCGATGGCAAACAGAGGTAGTAGTAGTTCCATCGGTAGCTGACGTCGCATCGATGGTTGATTTTGTGGCGATACCTCTTCACTCGTTAGATCGATGATCTCGGGGTTTGGACTTGTCCTCCTCGGCCATATTCTCCTGGTGTTTAGTCTTCCCCTGGTGTCTACTAATCTTGGACGAGGGCGTATTGGAAAGCGATGCTGCGGCGACAAAATTATGTCCGTAATAATGCGCGGTTGTACTACCGCGGTTTCCCGATTTTGAATCGGTGTAGGAGTATAAGTTGGAACATTATTTGCCACTGGTGCCGATACGTACTCCTCTAAATTCTCCTCACGGAGAGCATCGAACCAAGCAAAGCCTGTTTCATCGAGCTCTCGGATCATTTCTTCGAAGATTGCTTCCATCGTTCACTCTTCAATGTCTTGAGATGAACTGATAAAATTCGTTTCTTGGAACTCATATATATAACTTGTAGTTATTACTTTTTATAGCGAGTGGCGGAGAATCGCGTAGCCATCTAGCGGACTACTTTTTATTTTAATGTAACAGCCGCCCTGCGGCTTCTATAGTAGGTATTATCACGGTGTTTACGGAGTTCTCATAATGCGGCTTGATATCTTTGAGGTCGATATGTTTAGTTATTCGGCCATTTCTTTGTAAATCAAAAATAACTGGTGATATTTTTCGTTTTACTACGTACGATCCATCGAATCTAGGTGCTAGCTTTGCATTAAATTTTTCTGCTTTGTTAAACAGCTTAAAAGTCTTCATCCATACCTTATCACCTATATTTGGTGCCCATGCTCTTCGTCGATCGTAGTGCTTTTGTTGTTTTTGGAAACTTTGGGCGAGATTTATTTTAACTAATTCAATAGAGTCGTGTATCCTCTTAATGCGAGTTTCGGTATTACAAGTAGCCCTACTTGTTGGTTGATGGATGGTAAATTCTCTTCCATGATTCAGGTATGCAGGGGAAAAACCAGTAGAATCACTGTGAGCGGTATTATATGCGAAGGTAATTTCGGGTAGGTAATTATCCCACTTGGTTTGATTTTTCTCTATATATTGTGCAATTATAGTTTTAATTACACGGTTTGCTCTTTCCACGGGATTACATGGCGGTGTATATGACGGTGTCTTTCGGTGTGTAATTCCGTGATTCTTTAATAAGTCTTCTACTTCTTTACTAATAAATTGTTTACCATTATCGCTGACTATAGTTTTTGGGCATCCGTGTCGGAGAATTACTTGTTCTTTAATGGCTTTTGCAATAGCTTTTCCGGTGGCTTTATTCAAAGCTCTCAGTTCTATCCATTTGGTAAAACGATCTTGCATTACAAGTAACCAAATTTTTCCGCTAGTGAATCGAGGTTGTGGTCCTACAAGATCTATTGATACCATTTCCCATGGTTGTTGAACATTTGTTGGATGCATAAGACCGGCTTTCGTTTGTTGTTGTACTTTATATTGTTGGCATTTAGTACAATTCCTTACGTATTTTGCTCGTCTCGTGAAATTCCAGGCCAATAATAATAACGTGATAAGCGTACGAGAGTTTTTCCAATACCTAAGTGTCCGGCTGTCGATTCGTCGTGACATTCTTGCAGGACTCGGTTTCGGTCAGTTTTTGGAATGCATAATTTCCATTGTTCGTTCGGATCTTCTTCATTAAAGTATAACGTATGTAGAATATGCTTGTATAGTTTCCCTTCTTTAATACAAAATTCCGGATTCTTCTTCGGTTGCGTTTTTACTTCTTTGAATTTTTTATTATACCACGAGCAGTTTTTACGGTTGGCTACAGAACATATTTCAATAGGCTGTCGTGATAAAGCATCGGCTACATTGTTTTCGGCTCCTCTTCGGTAACGGATTTCCATATCTCATTGGTCTAATTCCATTCTCCAACGAGCAATTCTTCCTGACATATTATCAATTTTTTCTAGCCATTTCGAAGATTGATGATCGGTTAATACTACAAAATGATAACCTTCTAAGTAGTCTCGCATTTTCCAGATACCCCATTTTACTGCTAGGCATTCTTTTTCGGTGGCAGAGTAGTTTTTCTCTGCTTTATTTAAAGTTCTGCTGGCATACGCTATGACTTTATGAGTTAATACTGCTCCTAGCCCATCGTTACTAGCATCTGTTTGTGAACACATTGTTTTTTTAATATCCGGGCATGTTAAAATGAGAGCATTTGTTAAAAATTCTTTGATTTTATCGAAAGCTTCTTGCTGCTCAGATCCCCAGTGCCAAGTGGTGTTTTTCCTTAACAGTTTGCTAAGCGGTGCAGTAGTTTTGGACACGTTGGGTATAAAACGTCGATACCATGAAATCATTCCATTAAATCGGCGAAGTTCCTTCAAGGTAGTTGGAGCTGATAACGTAGTGATGGCTTTTACTTTATCGGGATCGGTGTGTATGCCGTCTGAATCAATTACATGACCTAGATAACGTAGTTGTTGCCTACCAAAATGGCTCTTCTCTCAGTTCGATTTTAGCTTTGCAGCTTTTAAACGTCGAAAAACTTCCTGGACAAGTTGAATGTGTTCTTCAAATGTTTCCGGTATAATAATTATGTCATCCAAATAGCAAAAGACGTGCGGTTCTAAATCGGGTGTTACTACTCCTTCTGATATCATTCGTTAAAAAGCTACCGGTGCTGAATGAAGTCCGAAAGGTAAAACTTTGAATTGGAAATGTTGGCCATGGTACGGTGAAAGCAGTTAATGGTATACTGCCGTCGGTTAAGGGTACTTGTCTGTATCCATTTTTCAAGTCGATGGTACTAAGATAACGAGCTCCACGTAGTTTCTCTAAAGTGGCATTTTTTTCGGTAACGGGTATGCATCTTTGATGGTTACTTCGTTGAGTCGACGAAAATCTACACAAAAACGATATTTTCCATCTTTCTTCTTCGCCAGAACTATAGGAGAACTCCACGGACTTGTAGAAGGTTCTATAACACCTTCTTTTAACATTTTATGAATTTCTTCATTGATGATTTTCTGCATTGCTGGATTTCGGGCACGGTATCGTTGTTTTATCGGTGTTGGATTACTAAGCTGAAGGTCGTAGGTTAGTAACGGTGTTGGGCCTTATATTTCTGTGAAATCTTGACGGGCTTGTTCAATAATTTTATCTATTATTTTTCGTTCCTCTATTTTGATATCTAATAGACCCGGTTGATTTTCTAATTGGCACAGTTCGGACGGAGTTTGTTTGTTTTCTGGATGCAACTCTTTTCCTTGTAGAGTCATTTTGAATCCTAATTTTGGCAGGATATCCATTCCCAATAAGAAATGGTGTCGGAGTGTAGACATGATATGAAAATTTCCTTCTATTTTCTTTCCATTTATTGAACAGGTTCCCGAGATATTATCTTCCAACGGTATTTCACTGCCATCAGCCAGTATCGCACGATTTATTCTTCCTTGTTTTTGCCATCCTCGAGAGTAGCACCATTTTGCAGTCACTTCATTAATAAAAGAGCTGACTGCACCGGAATCTATAAGTGCCTTAAATCTTCGACCTTCAACATTTACGAAGACGAAATATCGGTTGTCTCGTTCCTGGACCGAGCCGTAGCTCTCAGGACAGTCTCTAGTGTAGACTCCATATTTTCCACAGACAGAGCAAAAAAGTTTACGAGGATTGCGGCACTGGTTACGGTTATGTCCTCTCTGTTTACATCTCCAACAACTCTCGTTTCTTTTGTAAGTTACATTAGGTTTAGTAACGGTCATCGCTTCGTTTCTACTGATTCTTTGCGCTTGGTTTGCTTCCTGTAGAGGTGCTTCATGTTCTTCTACTCTTTGGATCAATTCATTGATGTTATTGATGGCAGTCCGCCTAATATGAATTCTAAGTTCGGGTTTCATATTATAATATAAATTATCTAATTGTTCCTCTGGATCATATCCTCCTCTGCGTCTCATTAGAGTTGATAATACCGTAGCAAAATCTCGAATGTTTTCATTTTGTTTCTGAACTCGTGCTGTGACTTGTCGTCCTAAATTTCTTCTTTCCAATGGTGGTAAATAAAAATTTCGTATTTGTTCTTCGACTTCTGCCCAGGTATGCAAGTTTCGTGCATAATTTCGATACCACTGGAGAGCGTTTCCTTTTAAGAGTTCTGGTAATCCTTGAAGTATTTGTTCCTCAGAGAAATTATAAACTTGTCTTAACTCCTCTATTCATTCTAAAAAAGAATATACATCTTTGCCTTCGAAATGGCAATTCCATTTTCTCATTTGGTCCATAACTTCTCTATTCGACGGTAATATTGGTAGATGCGGTGAATTAGGTGTAGAAAATATTTGGGGTTGTGGCGGTTGATTATTTGGGAAGTCCTTATTATTTCCTGAAGCTGATTCCTTAAGTCTCAAGCTAGCGTGGTCGGTTTCTAAGTCCTTGGTGATGTCTAGATTTTCCTTATAATCTTCTGGATCTGGTTCTTTATTTGCAAACAGTTTGGCGTTTTTTCGTACGAATCCAACAAGACGTTGTCTTAATTCGGTAACAATTCCTTCGGTATGTAAACCATGTTTCGTTAATTCAGCAATCAATTCTTCTCGTTGTGGTTTATAAATCCACGACACGGAAACCATTTTACAAACTTATAATTATGTCGGATATACAAGTGTACCAGTGTCAGTGTTATCGCGGCGTCCAAGTGTAATTTAACAATTCGGTCCGAAAGTTTCGTAGGTTCAAAGCAAAAAAATCAAATTCCTTTTACAAATACTGTTCGGGCGCCATGTAACGGAGTGAATCATTGCCGGACCTTGCTCAGATTCCAGGATTCAGATTTTTAAGGAATTTGAAATAAAGTACCACTATTTATAATAAAGGCTAATTATTATTAAGACTATGTACAGATATAAAAATAAACAAAGATATAATGCAAATGTTGCCAGCCCGCCTGGTCTTGGTCGGGTGAAGTAGTTAATCAGTCTGTAATCAAATCAAGACAAAATACTTAATTATTACGCGATCTACGAACTTTACAACGCTGTCTTATAACTAGTTTCCTAAACGGAAGCAACTAACGGTTATCGTGTATGCTCGCACGGCAATACGGTTCGGGCTAGTACGTATGTTCACGGGGATACGGTCGGGATAATCCACGTGTGCTCACGAGGATACGGTCGGGATAACCCACGTGTGCTCACGAGGGTGCGGTCGAGATAATCTACGTGTGCTCACGAAGATACGGTCGGGATAATCCACGTGTACTCACGAGGATACGGTCAAGATAATCTACGTGTGCCCACGAGGATACGGTCGGGATAATCCACGTGTGCTCACGAGGATACGGTCGGGATAGCCCACGTGTGTTCACGAGGGTGTGGTCGGGATAATCTACGTGTGCTCACGAAGATACGGTCGGGATAATCCACGTGTGCTCACGAGGATACGGTCAGGATAATCTACGTGTGCTCACGAAGATACGGATAGGATTAGACACCACGTGTGCTCACGAGGTGACTACGGTAGGATGCGGTTACGGTAACGGTCGGTACGATATACGGTAACCGTGTTTACGAACGTGTGCTCACGAACGTATCCACGGTTGCTGCACTAGGTCGGAGAAAGGGGCTGGTCGTGTGCTCACGGCCAGTCCGATCTGACGTCCAGTTGCAGACTGCCTACTGGTCGTTTCGGTGCGCCTTATATACCCGATTCTACGAGAGCGCGCATGCGTATAACGCCTGTCCCCTAACTCCGGACAGGGTCAATGAACTGGCGAGTAGGCACAGTAGTGGGTAGGCGGTCAATGACTCTAATCTATTTATAGCGCGGTCGTTGAACTCGCGTTTAGCGGCACGAGTCTATTGCGAAGCTATCTTAATATACTACGTACTTATTATTATTATATATTATATTAACAATTTATAAAATAATTTTACGCAATACTAGTGCGTGTGTTTATCGCACGTCACAAGAGGAGAAGAAGAAGAAGAAAGAGGAAGAAGCCCGCTGGGCGAGAGATATCGAGGAGGAACGAGAGCGGATCCGTCTATCTCGCCCCAGCACAAGTATTGAGGGATCCCGGAAGTCTCCACCTCGACCTCCATCACCCACACGAGGGGAGCATAGGCCGAGGAAGGCTTCCAGGTGGGATGCGGGTCCGAAGATCACCCTCCTGAAATCCATCCCCAGCCCTTCACCATTGTCACGGGTGAGGTTCGGAGGGCTGGGACCGGTGCCCATCGCCCCAAAAATTGACCCTCCGGTAAAGTCGTGCTTCATATGTTGGGAAAAGGGGCACTTTCACCCATCCTGCCCCAAACCCAAGAAGCATATGATTTGCTACAACTGCGGCCGGAGGGATGTAACGATGCGTACTTGCCCGAGGTGTAGTAAGGCTCACCTCGATTACTTAAAGCAGTTGAACTCGGGACCGTGCGCATCATCAAAGGCGCCCACCAACCTGGAACCAGCCCAACCCACACCACCGGAGCCGACACCTCTTCGGAGACCCCGAGTCACCCCCTCATTCACGGTCCCACTAAGGCGCCCGTCAATTGCAGCCCCTGCGGCACCTCCGGAACCGGCGCCTAAGCCGACGATGACCCCGGAAGAGGCCCTAAGGCTACTGGAGACCCTCCGCAACATCCCATCCGGGAGTAGGGAGGCAGTCTTCCTGGTGCTATTCCCGGGAGGGAAATAAAGGGGCAACGGAGAAAAAGGGAGGACACCTCGCGTTGAGCGGGGGAAAAAATAATTGATGTGGGGAAAATTATGGACGAGAAAAGGATTCGGAGGTCGCAGAGACGCGGCAGGGACGAGAACATTTAGTATTAGAAGAAAGATGAACCTGTGGAAGAAATATGATAGTAGGATCCTGTTAGAAAAAAAGGAAGAGAGAGAGAGAGAGAGAAAATTAAATGATTAGTAGAAAACCTTATTTTCAGGTAACAGATGATAATCAGAATGGTAGTATATATGGTAGAAAAGTATATCGAAAAGCAATCAAACGAGACGGTAGTAATAGTCGAAGTATTTATGGTAGAAATGGATATTGAAATGGAGTCAAACGAGATGGTAGTAATAATGGAAGTATAGATGGTAGAAACGGATATTGATTCAGAATCAAACTAGATTGGTAGAAAATCTTTTTCTTTTGAAGGCAGATCAGAGATGAAGACAACTGAAAAGAACAATTGGTTGTAAGTATTGGAAGGTAAACCAAGCGTATATTATTTTTTATTAATTATTTAATTAAATTTTATTTATTGTAGATTAGGTATTATATCGATAATTTATGAACACACTGTATTGTTTACATTACATTGCAACGTTTCGATGGAAATTCTCCATCCTCTTCAGGCATTACCTTTATTACACATATTTTACATTAGATTATAATAACAAGATTGAATATACATATATTATAATTATTACATTGGTAACTTACTACACGTCAATATTCATTAAAAATTATAAAAATTCTTTCGTAGTATCTCTGAATCGTTGCACTATGAATTAAAGACAAAGTATAATAAATACATATTCTCGAAGATAAGTATTGCACAGAAGTTAAGGTTATAAAGCCAACATTTACCTCTCCTTTATGTAATTTACACATTATTATAAAAATAGAAAACAATAAAATAAAATAAATAAATAAATAAACAATAAATAAATAAATAAATAAATAATTGGAACAAAACACAACGTAGCTAACACAAAGAAAATGCAAAAGCAGTCAGGTAAAAACGAATGAAAACATGACAGACGGTTATTATATGAATTTACACTTATAATATACAATTACAAGTTTTGAATTTTCGCGCCGTATTATAATATTTCGCGCGCTTATCTAATAATTGTACATAATTGCGCATGTCAATAAGATTTAAATGACTCATATAATAACCGTCTGTCATGTTTTCATTCGTTTTTACCTGACTGCTTTTGCTTTTTCTTTGTGTTAACTACGTTGTGTTTTGTTCCAATTATTTATTTATTTATTTATTTATTGTTTATTTATTTATTTATTTTATTTTATTGTTTTCTATTTTTATAATAATGTGTAAATTACATAAAGGAGAGGTAAATGTTGGCTTTATAACCTTAACTTCTGTGCAATACTTATCTTCGAGAATATGTATTTATTATACTTTGTCTTTAATTCATAGTGCAACGATTCAGAGATACTACGAAAGAATTTTTATAATTTTTAATGAATATTGACGTGTAGTAAGTTACCAATGTAATAATTATAATATATGTATATTCAATCTTGTTATTATAATCTAATGTAAAATATGTGTAATAAAGGTAATGCCTGAAGAGGATGGAGAATTTCCATCGAAACGTTGCAATGTAATGTAAACAATACAGTGTGTTCATCAATTATCGATATAATAGCTATTCTACAATTTCAACTACGTGGACGACATTAATATAACTAAAGAATTTAAATTTTATTTATTTTTACAAAGATTTATTATGATGATATATTTTTTTTATGGGCAGACGTATGAATTATAATCTGTTGGAATGTTGTATGTGAGAATATTATGGTTATGGGTTATGCGTGTTCGGTGACGAGTATCGCTTTGGCCAAGCGTTAGTAAGTACAGTCCACTCTCCTTTCAGGAGTGTGTCCCGACTTAGGAGGGGGGTATTGTGAGGTAAACCTCACACCGTTGTTAAATTAGGATATATAATTATCGAGGGAAGCCTTGTCGAAGGGACATACCTGAAAGAAGAAAAAGAGATATTAGTATATATAGTTTGCTTATAAGGTTAGCGTAGAGGAAATATATATGTGAGATAGTATTATAATAGAATACCATACCTTTGAGGCGATGAGTCCTGGGTGATCCAACGATGCTATCCCTGCGAGTCCTGTCCTTGGAGGCGATGTGTCCTGGGTACGGTCCATGGATATTCCATTCCCCTTCGTGGCGATGAGTCCTTGGTGATCCTTGCAGTCCTGGGTCCGCTCCTTGGTAGTGTTGGTTACCTGAAAGGTTAATAATAAGTACAACCAGAATATATAAGGTTAGGATAGGATGATTTAGAGAGGGATAAACATAGTAGCAATAGGAAAGTTATGTATAGGATATGGAAATAGAGGTTAAGACGGAAGTAAACACCGGCTACGAATTCTGGCCCGAGCCATTCTCGTCATCGATATTTGAGCACGTAAAAGGGAAGTAATTAATAGGATTTTTATTGATTTGTTGAGGAAATTGGAGGATTGGAAAATGGAAGGAGTATAATAAAGATAAAGGAACGATACCACCATACCGCTACCGATGTTTAACCATGTTTCCCTTGTGAATCCAATACTCCTCCCGACGACCTGGTGATGAGGAACGAGAACAGCCACGAAGACGATGATTCAACCGGCGCACATGACACACACAAAAAAAGAAGGAAACCCGTTCGCGACCATGTCAACAAAAGTCGCCCGACTCGCGTGCAATACATTCGGCCGTCTGATTCTACACTAGGGTCAGCGCGGCAAAGAGGGGAGCGGCGCTCGCTGCTCTCGCGTATGCACGCCGCGGCACATGGCGGCGCACCGAGGAGAGGAACGACGGAATGAGCGGAAAATAGCCTCATACAACGTGTGTGTAGGAGAGAGAAAGAAAACACCTGTTGCATTGGTGGAGGCGCAAGTCGGTTTCTCAACGTAATACGGGTTATTTCGTTATCCCGTCACTGAGGAGATGGAGATTGGCACAGGAATAGATGGCGCAAACGGCGGTAATAATTATCTACCTAATCCATCCAAAGGATATTATTGGTAGACGAAACTAGGAAGAAGACGACAATTAGCGCCGCGTTACGACGAACTACAAGGACGAGCGGGATACTACGTGTTCCGATCGTCATTCGTAGCCGAATAGTCTAGTATTATAGTACACCGAGCGCAACCTTTAGTAAATGAATCGTAGAAGTTAATCGAAAATATAATTAGTAGTTATTATTATGGCAAAGCCGTTTCATTGGAAGAAGATCACTTTTCCGTTGCGGTAAGTGGGCTGCACGGCCACCAATTAATTTAGTAATCGAATGAAACGTCGGGAATTTCTTGCGCGTCGCGTATAGACCTCCTGCGAGTCCGTGCCGCCATATTAACGCGTTCCGCGAGTTATATTCCGTTGTATTAACTAATGTGATTTTATTTATCGGGTTATATCACGGGTTTTTAAGGTTGTAGAATCGAATTAATCAGTTGTATGATATTATCGGTAATCGGAAGATCGGGTCAGTAGAGTTTAAATCGTAGGATTGATCACGTGTATTAAAAATTGTAACGGTGTTCACCCGTAGTGATCGGATATTGAAATCAAGTGATTTTGAAGGAATAAACCGGATTAATTTCTAAGTTAATTCAATGGAATCGTTGAATATCTTATTTATTAACCCTGTACTTCAATAAATCCTTATTACATTTATTCGAGGGAGACAAATTTCGTCGTTGGTTTCGCCACATCCGTATTGGCGTTGGAGCCACGTCCTGAGGAGTTGAACCGGGATACTATTTGTTATTAGGTGAGACCTGGCGCCCAGGAAATTATAAATACGGTCTTCACCGAATTTGACGGGCTATATATATATATATGTATGTTACTAACCAAAGAAATTGAAGTGGAGTCGAGAAGCGTGGTTTACAGACCACGTAAATGAGGACCACGTTACAAGCTATACAGGTTTGTCAATCTTGTTGCAAAACGGTACGTGCATATGATCGAAAAGAAAAATCGAAAAAAGATTACCTAGTGGTCATTTTTGCTACGTTCAGTCTATCAAACGCAATAAGCAAACTTTAAAAACAATTTTCTTATTTTACGATTTCGAAACAGAGCAGACATTATCGGTATTGGGTGATGAAAAAAAATACATGTCCCAAATTTGTGCGTAGTACAACAAGTCTGTAATTATTGTGTTGAAGATAGCAATATTTCGAACAGATGTGCACATTGTGAAGTACGTGAATATATATTTAAAATAGATCCTGTCAAGGAACTGGTCGAACTCGCTTTGACTCCTTAAAAAATATTCAAAAAAGTTATTTGCATTGCCCATAATTCGTAAGGTTTTGATGCTCAATTTATATTTAAATATCTTGTGGAGAAACATAGCGGTCGAGTGAAACCAATAGTAATTTTGAATGGTTCAAAAATAATTTTTTGTATTAATAATACATTACCAAAAGCATATGGCCTATCCGGAATTGAAAAGGGTACGTTTCCTCATTTATTTAACACACAAGAAAACCAATCTTACATCGGGCCGTTACCGCCTTTGGAAATGTATACTCCAGACAGTATGCATCCTACCGAAAGAGAAAACTTTTTGGCATGGTATGAAGAACAACAGGAGACTGGGTATATTTTTGATTTTCAAAAAAAAAATTGTAAAATATTGTAAGCAAGACGTGAACATTCTGAGATTGTTTGAATTTTCGGTCATCATTTATGAAGAATGATGCAGATCCATTCGTGGAATGTTCTACAATCGCTTCTGCAAGTATGCACGTTTAGAGAAAAAATGTTTTGAAGAAGAAACAGATAGGTATAATTCCAGTAGGTGGATATCGACTTGCGGATAAACAATCTATCAAAGCGATTCAGTGGCTATATTGGATGGAGAAAAAAGAATTAAACAGAGAAATTGTACAAGCTAGTCGCTGTCGTGAAAAAAATTAATAGAGGGTATTCTAGTGGACGGATACTGCATATAACCTGTTTATGTATTCTATGACTGTTCTAGAGTCTTTCCATAGGACAACATTGCACCGTCTAGCTGACAGTATTTGATTGCCCTGGTTTCTCCGTCATTCGACCTTCATAACCCCTCAGTAGTTTTGTTCTAAATAATCCCAAGCGCTTCGGATTCGATTCGGCATTCCGATAACTTTATAAGCCACGAAAGCCGTCGAGAGTCACCTATGGGATCGGTTGACCACGATCAGAGGCCACTTGAACAGTGTACCGAAACTCCTTACGAGGGCCCACCGCATTACAACGGCTAGCCTAGAGTCGTAATTCTCGGTCAGAATGCGGCGGTGTTTAGCTCACCGCCGTCGTCCGCTTTCGAACATAAGCGGCATCCGGGTTAATCTCGCTTCACCCGTCAAGCCTGCTTGCAACCACACACCCCGCAGAGTCCAACCCAATACTGGGGACACGCTGGCGTTTCACTTTTAACTCAGAGGTACGCCAACGTGGGGCTCGGATCCCAGTCCCTGCGTACCAGAGTAAAGTCATCCTGGTCCAACTGTCGACATGCCGAAGCACGCCTCCCTATTACTCCCCGGATCCCCGGGGAGGTTTTGCGGTAGGTGGCCTAACGTTCGAATGTTCGTGAAGGGTAAAGCATTCGTCACTCCCTTCACGAACTCTCTGAGGGATACCGTTCAAAAATCCCCTGAAAGAGAAAAAAGCGTACAAGTCAGGAGGCTTGCACGCTATAGCTTGTGAAGGATAAAACATTCGACAATCCTTCCACAAGCCTTCCAAGGCATACCGTTCGAAAAATCCCTTGAAAGAGAAAAAAGCGTACAAACCAGTTAAAGGTTTGCACGCAATGGTGTTTAACATCTCCTTATGCAAGGTCTTCAGTTCGGAAGTATACCACTACTCGACTTACTAACTTTATACGCAAGGATCTTTTTTGATGAAAGGGACACCCTTCTGTGAGACATCCCAGCAATACTCGTCTGGATGAGAAACTACTTCGGTCTGGATGTGACCTCGAAAGGTCCGCCTCAGTATTTTGACGCTGCACGTAGTACACCCCGAAGGATGTCTACTTTGATTTAGCGGCCGTCCCTTCATCCCTAGGTAGAGTCTCCCTTGACGAAGTCGCCCAGATGAATAGAATAATCGTTAACAGCGTATCTTCGACAAACTAAGCGTGTTAGTGAACCAAATATAGCAAGTTAAACAGTGAATCGCCGACACAGGCTCGACGAAACAGCTCGATTTCGAGGCGCACTAGTGGCAATCCTCTTCCTCCACTATCGTAGAAGGTCTATATCGGACTCTCGAAATTGGGGGCCGAGTCACTCACCCTCTCCCAACTCAGGAAATCTGAGAACAGGATTCCGCCAAGTATAACCTGTTTATGGTAAAAGAAGATTTGTAATCATGTATAAAAGTTATCCTTATGGATACAAAAACTGAACACAAACGTTTAATCAGAGCTTGTGTCGCCAACGACGACCGTGCGAGCGGTTACAACATCAAAATAATGGGAAAAAAGTATGAATATCACTTACCTAAAGTACACTATCTCATTTTACTTTCTACAACCACACGTGTATACACGGTGTGACGGAAATCGTCACACAATCTATTCACGACGAATAGAGTATTTAAATTGTCGAATTGTAAGTCGTCGGAGCCTTTCGTATGTCAAGGCCAACCGACGACACTTGTTTATTTTTCTACAAATGTACGATTACGCGCGCAATAGTACGTAGGGATGAGAGCGCGAGTGTGTGTGTGTTCCCCACTCTCATCCCTTTTTCGAAAATTAGGCGATTGCCTAATCAGTACGTCCCGATCCGCCGTTCGAGGCGGACAAACTATCCGGGGTAATCGTGATAGTGTTTACGGCTGAACCAAGGCGCGTGAGGCGCAAAAGCCGTCGATACCCGGAACATCCTCGTGAGTGAGCCGCGAGTGATTTGGGTGAGTGTGCTAAGGACCGGAAGTTGTGTGTGAGTGCGGACGCGGTTCGCGAGGCACTCGCCGCGGCAGAGGGCCGCCTTCCACCACCGCAGCCGACGTCGTCCTCCGTTGCCCAGGAGGACACAGGGACAAGGATCGGCTGGGCCATCCACGGGGCGCACCCCGGTAAGTCTTCTTATATTACCGCGCGTTCCCCCCTTTACCCCGAGTGTGTGTGTGTGAGACCTCGGGAGTGTATTCGGGTACGCCGGTACCCGAATAGCGGAGATCGGGGTAGAGTCAACCGCAGGCGAGGATCTCGATCCGGTTGGCTCCCGATACTTCCGCCCGCGCGAAGCAATATTTGTCGCGGCACACGGCCTGGATGGCCATCATAATGTTAAATAAATTAAAATAAATGCATCTTTTATTTTTATTTTAATTATTTATGTGTTTCTTTTATTCTCCCCGCTCCCGCCGACATCCTATTAATTTAAAGTAATCGTGTCGAGGCAAGGAGGATCGCCCGAAACCTC
Organism: Theocolax elegans; assembly: GCA_026168455.1. NCBI lineage: Eukaryota > Metazoa > Arthropoda > Insecta > Hymenoptera > Cerocephalidae > Theocolax > Theocolax elegans. The sequence continues at coordinate 13,420,552 of CM047429.1, read as the reverse complement.
CATACCGTACGTCCCAGCGAACTCGCGTTTCTGGCGACAGCCCGCAGTTCGGAAAATAAATTAATTGTGTGCGCGGTATTGGGCAACGCGGCCCAACGATTAATTCTAATTATTAAAATTAATTAAATTAGATCGGGTGCGCGAATACCACGTCACAAATGGCGACCGTGACAGGACGTTCGGTTTCGTCCTCACCGATATATAATTTAAATTAAAGAAAGTTGTCGGCCATCTTTTCGCGCGCGAGCAGTGTCGCGGCGAAACGGAGCGGGTAGAGAGAGAGAGAGAGAGAGAGTGAGTTATACGAGTTAGAGTGGGAGAGAGAGAGAGAGAGAGAGAGAGAGTGAGTTATACGAGTTAGAGTGAGAGAGAGAGAGAGAGCGCGAGAGACGGCGTGTGAGACGCGTCTCTATACCGGAGTATTCCCCCTCTTGCTCGGGTATCCGAGGAGAGGTATACACCGGTATATCGAGAGAGAGTTCGCGCGCGACCGTGTTTAGCCGGAAGCGCTCGAACTTACCGAGATCGGTCTCTCTCGATCGCGAGCTACGGGAGAACTTTGCTTAGCTTGTATGGGAGCGGCAAAGTAGGGAGAGAGTAGCTTGCGCCGCGGATCGCGGGCAGCGAGAATCCCCCCCGAATAGCGCAAAGGAAAGACTTCGCGAGAGCCGATCATCATCGGCTCTCTCCGATTGCGCCCGCGAGTGGGAGTGAGAGAGAGAATCCCTAGTCGCGGGGAATCGGAGTTAGGTGCTAGGCGGGCTATAGGTGTGTGAGTGAGAGAGATAGCGCGATCGCCTAGCCCCTTCGCGTGTATAAGTCTTCGCAGCTGGTTTCGCCAATAGAAACCACTGCGGCGAATTATTTTTATTTCATTCTAATAAAATAAATTCGTTCCCGCGCGGGATCTAATTTATATTTCTTTTGTGTGAGAGTGTTTTAAAAGTAGATCCTTTCGGGAGAGGTAGTTGCCCCACCCCCTCCCTTTTAAAGAAAATTTTTAAATTATCTAATTTAATTTTTCTTATATACGGGACGCGGCGATATAATTATTGTTGTTATTGGAGTTCGAGAGCGAAAATTTTGTTGCTTTCTCCCCTCCCTGACATATATTATATGTAATTATAATTTAGTAATTGTATATATTATTTATTACTATTTATATTTATAATATATGTTATATCATTTTATTTGTGTGTGAATAAAATATACTTTACAACTATTGTTAATTATTTAGACTTGTTTGCAAGTTAAATAATTAACATTAAGTAACTTTGTGTGAATCAGCCGCAAAGTTACAATAGTTGTAATATTGATTATTTAAGCTCGTGTGTGAGTAAAATAATTAAAATTATTTCTTTATTACAATTATCTGACAGTAATTACTTGATCTAATATTTGGTATTTATTGAGTATTACTGTTCACGATACTTGTAATATATTTTTGTAAATTTTTGAGTGTGAGAAAATTTTTTTTTATAACTCGTGTTAATTGTTTAGACTTGTTGCAAGTTAAACAATTAATGTTAAGTATCTTTGTGTGATTGTTCCGCAAAGATACGAGAGTTGTAAAATATAATTATTTAGACTCGAGAGTGAGTTAAATAATTGAATTTTTTTGCATGTGTTTTAATGATCGGCATTTAACCTAATATTTCGTATTCGTTATTTGCTGTGAAATTTTAATATATGTTAAAAACCTTCTTTTCTCTTTTTGTGTGTTTAAATTATATCTCCACACATTTTTGCCAATTATTTAGACTTGTTTGTTAGTTAAATAATTGGTTATAATTTTTTTTGGTGTGTTTGAGTAAATTAATTCGGTGTATAAATTTAATTGTTTAGACTTGTTGGCAAGTTAAATAATTAAATTTTCATTTCCTTTTCGACCAATTTATTTAAAAAAGGAAATATAAATTATTTCAATTTGGTAGCAACATAAATTATTTATTTAGTCCTTCTTAGGATAAAATAAATATATTTCGCTGAAAAAATTGTCGTTTGGGACGACAATTAGTGAAATAATTATTTTGTTGCAAACCTACCGTTGAAATAATTTAATTAAATTTGTGTTTGTTGTGTAGTGTAAATTATAAAGGAAATTTTTTTTTTGTTGTTTTGGGCTTGGAAAAGCAAAATAATAAATAGTGTCTTGGTGTGTGTGTATCACAAGACACTGTATTTATTTTTATATTTATTTTAAATTTAATTATTTAGGCTCGTTAGTGAGATAAATAATTTAATTTTTTTCTTTGTCTTTTCTTCCTTTATAATTTGTTGTTCTGTATTTATTAATAGATTGAAACTTTAATTATTTCAATTTCCATAACAAAATAAATTCTTTTCGCCAGTGAGGAATCTTTTGGATTATAACTGGTGAGAGAGATATTTTGGGAAATCGTTAAATTTACCATTACTGGTAAATTACCAACGATATTGAAATAATTTGAAGATTTCTTTTTGTTAATAATTAATTATTTTTGCTTGCAGAAGCAATTGTATAGAGTCTTGGTGCGTGTGAGTCACAAGACACTATTATAAACATTAATTATTTAGACTTGTGAGCAAGTTAAATAATTAATTTTAATTTGGTGCAAGTGTTAAGTGTGTGATTTGTCACAACTTTAACCAACAAAATTTAATTATCTTGTCCTTCTAAGGACGAAATAAATTCCTTTTAAAGAAAATCTTTTGGATTTTAATTAAGTGAATTAATTTTGTTGGTACACTAGTCGGTGCATTTTTACAATTTATTGTAATTAAGCCGACACCAAATTTTTTTTTTACTCGTTGGGAGTAATAATTATTTTATTGTGGTGAGTCCAATAAAATAATTTCCAATTGAAAATTGGATACTTCCGAAGTATTTGAAACACTAGGGATTTCATCTGAAATCCCGGTTGAGAGTACTTCTCCCGACGTAACACGTCGGCTGCTGCTGGTCAAAAAAATAATGGCCAGCAGCTATGAAGCCCGAATGGCCCAGCTTATGCGTGAATCACGCATAGCTAGGGATATTCGTCGGGAAACGAAGAAGCTTCCGATTGAGGCAGTGTATGCCCAATTGGAGCATCTAAGTTTAAACGCAAATGGCGAAGAGGCGGAGTGCCGCGAACGCCTTTTGCGTCACCGGATAAGATGTGTAGACATTAATCTGGAAATACCATGGTTCCCTGAATACGATGAGAATGTAAGGGCAGAGCCTGCACATAAACCTCTAGTATGTCAGGAACTGTGGGAAATTAGGAAACCTCGTTCCAGGAAAGGGAGTGTGGTCCCATCAGGAACGGAAGTTTCCTGCGAGTCCGAAATGTCGGATCGCGAAAGGGTTGCTAGTGACAGAGCACCTATCCCTGAAGAAGATGGAGCTCTGTCACCAAGTGGCCTGTCTAGAAACTCGCCAATGAGTACTGCACAGAGCCCGAGGTTGGCATCAACAGGTGCTATACCTAAACGGTTTGGTGAGGTACTGGCAGCTAACATGACCACGACTGCAATCCCTTATGTTCCTGTTTCGGTGGCTGCAACCTCGTGCACAACCACTACGTCGACGGTTACGACCGTGACGACTGCTCAACTCGGAGGTTTTTATGCACCCGCACATTACCTCCCAATTGAAGAGCAGAGAAACAGCGGACATCTTGGCACTAGAGAGAGTGAAGTGTCAATACAACATTTTGGCTTGGGTTCGCAGACGGAAGCCGACCGTCGTACGTCACGAGGATACATCTCTAGACAATACGACAACAGGCAACCTGAAGCTAATACAACCGAACGTCAATTTGTTGATGATAGGAATGGATATGACCTTCCTAATGACGTCAGTGTTCAATCTTACGAAAAACCGAGATTTGAACAGAGACGTCGTGAGACCTCTTCTAAGACTTGTGAAGGACAAGATAGAAGAGAGAGGCGTGAGTACACGACTCCAAACAGAAATTCACGACACCATCGTTCTGTGAGTAGAGCCTCAAGCAACGATGAACGTCGTGAAAGCTGTACGGAGAGACGTACTCATAAACGTCAGTCCAACCGTAAACTCGACGACCGAGCACAGACGGAAATTCCGGAGCAAGGTCACAAAGAGAGGTCGGACAGACGTAGAGAAACGCCTCGAGAGAAACGTGCGGTGGCCACTTGCGATCAGTGCACTCAGACGGATTCGTCCGATGGGTATCAGTCTGATCGCGAACCTGCTCGTAGGAGATCCGATTCTCGTAGGGCGGCTGAAGGCCGACAAGAGAATAGGAATCCCTCTACCAGTAGGCGTAGGAGTTCCCGGACGGACAATAGAGATGACCGTCGGGAAAGAGAGTCCTACGAAGCCAGGCCAAGGTATCGTGAAGACGATAACCGAACGCACGATCGGACAGGGTGCGCACGAGAGCTGCGTATCTGGAACATGTCCTTTGATGGTGAGACCAAAAAGGACGCGGAAGAGTTTCTGAACCGTTTGCACGACTTCAGAAATGACAACGAGTTCTCAGATCGCAGGATGTTCAGTGCCCTGCCCAATGTGTTCTCAAAATCAGCACTGTTCTGGTATAGAACAGTTCAGCCATCTCTTCGAGATTGGCGTGATTTTGAGATCGAGTTCCTAAATGAGTATGGCCGTATAATAAATGACGAAGATTTACTCATGGAACTTCGATCAAGAACACAAAATGAGGGAGAAAAGGCTACGACGTTCTTGAACTGTTTCAGAGCGATCGTGAATAAATTTAAATGCCCTCCCTCATTAGAACAACAAGTGAAGATGGCCTACTCGCAGATGAGGCCAGATTACCGTAGGTACATACCAGTACGACAAATCAGGAATTTCTCTGATTTGACAAGCTACGGTAAAGAGTACGAGCAGCATTTAACATGGGACACGAAATTTTCCAGTTCCAACGTTAAACGCGAGAAGCTCGTACCAGAAGCTTTTCCGAAACAGAGTGGTGCAGCACGAGTTTCGGGTAAAGTGGCGACTGTTACCGAAAAGAGTAAGGATGAGTCTTCTCATTCGGATAAACAGTCATCTAAGAAAACTATTAAGAAGAAGAGCAAGAAAAGTGCGAAAAACTCGCCAAACTCTTCTTCGAGCGAATACGAAGCAGCCGGTGTGTACGGTACTTCCAACGTCGCTAATAGTTTTCAGAAACGATACGGCAAATCGAATAATGGAGTGAGTGCCCCCAATTCGAAATCCGTATCGTACGTGCCTGTTTCTCAACAGTCACCTGGGCAACAAAAACAGAGCTCGGGCAAAAGAGAAAGACGTGTTTTGACAAATTCTCAACTGCCCCAGCAAAACGTTTTTGTCCCACAAATGGCACAAAACCTGGTGAGGTATGTGCAACCACAGGCGACGGCAGTAAACCCAACGAACCTGAGCACCAACTTTGTCGGCGTGTGTTTCACATGCCAAAAAGTCGGACATAGGTCGTCGGATTGCCCGAGCCGAACATGCTACCGATGCGGAAACATTGGGCACTCCGCTGAGCAGTGCTCTACCGAATTGGTAGCAAAGGAGTGCCAGCTGTGTGGAACTAGTGGCGTTACACTCCAAACATGTCCTAACTGCGTCAGATTCCTCCAAAACGTGGGAAACCTGAACGCAGGGCACCCGAGCTGCCCCGGGCGCCCTGCACTGCAGTAAGTAAACCGCATGGTTTACAAGGGCAAGAGTTTAAGGTTGGAGAACCCTCTAAACTCTTTAAGAAGTCTAGCAAATCATTTGCTGACTTCTCTAAAGTCCTTAACGGAGATCAAATTCCCTCTCAGACCGAAGTTGGTGTCGAAAGTAAGTCTGAGTGTAAGGATTCTAAACGTTCTGGGGATTCGACAGATGGAAAAGTTCTTAGAACACAACCTGTCAATCCCACCCGAGCTTTGCAAGGTAAAACAGAACAAGGAACCTTATTAGACCAACAAAAGCGTGAGGCTAAAGATTGGTCTAAGGAACTCCAAAGGCAAATATACTCTGATAGCAGAGATATTATTGGTGAAGAAAGCGTTAAGAGATCGTTATCTCAGCCGCTTAGCACCATCGGAGTGAACGACCTTGGTTGTTGCTCATCGTCACCCCGTTGTGACACACCTAGTAATGAGGACAAGAAGCCCTTGGTGGAGAAGGAAATTGTCCTCAACAACGAGCCCTTGGTGGAGAAGGTAGTTGTCGATGGTGTGCATAACATGAACCGTACAAGCTCGTTGCCGAGAAGTACAGTTCAGGGGGGGGCAGATGCCGTACTAAGTACGTCTAAAATGACGCACACGGCATCGACTCCTAACGACGATAGTCAAACCGATCAGATAATTGCTGGAATCCAATCGGATAACCGGCTATTCTTTTTGGTACGACTCGGTGGAAAGGACTTTAAAGCACTTTTCGATCCTGGCGCCATGGTCTCTCTTGTACGATCAGATGTTGTCGAACAGTACAAGTTTAAATGGAGACCTGTCAAGGTTATCGTGAAAGGTGTGGCTGGACCAGCTCTTAAAGTCCTTGGCCTAATTGACATCCTATTCTGTGTAGAAGGCCTTGATGGCAATATCCAACTGAGAATTGTAGAGAATATTGAGCATTCCATCATTCTCGGTATGGATTTTCTACAACATTGGAATATGGAAGTCAAACTAGGCGAAGCTATTTGGCGTATTGGCGAGAGTGATTGGAGACACTTCGTCAGAGATACATCTCGTGACATCGATTCGAGGATTTCCGCTGAATGTGCTGGTATAATTGAGATACAGGACGACCAGCGGAAACAAGTCAAAGAGTTAGTTGAAAGCCTACTCTTGCCCTCGGGAGACGTCCACGGCTTTACGACGTTAACGGAGCACCACATAGAGGTTGATCCTGGTGCAAGACCGGTTCGTCATAAGCCAAGACGTATGTCTCCCAAGGTCCTCGAATTTGCCCAGAGTGAGGTCAAAAAGATGTTTGACAAGGGCATTATTGAACCGAGTGCGAGTGATTGGTCAGCTGCTCCGGTCATCGTTCGAAAGGACGAAGGAAGTTATCGCTTCTGTATCGATTTTCGAGACCTTAATGCAGTCACAAAACGTGATTCTTATCCAATTCCTAATATGGATACCATATTGGATAAGCTGCATAATGCAAGGTATATATCGAAAATTGATCTTAAGAAAGCGTACTTCCAAATATTAATGGCCGAGGCGAGCCGGCATTATACTGCATTTGCTGTACCAGGGTCGGGGCTGTGGCAGTTCACGAGAATGCCTTTTGGCCTCATGAATGCTCCTATGACCTTTGCACGGCTTATAGATGCAATTTTCGGGCCTAAGGTGGAACCTCATGTGTTTGGTTATTTAGACGACTTGATCGTCATTACCGAAACTTTTGAGGACCATCTGAAATGGCTCGAATACGTACTAAGGACGTTGAATGACGCTGGACTCGAAGTGAATCGAGAGAAGTGTGAGTTCTGTTGTTCCAGCGTAACGTTCCTTGGGTACAAATTGGACGCGAACGGCTTGAGGCCTGACGAGGAACGAGTCGCTCCAGTCCTTAATTACCCTACTCCTCGTAATGTCAAACAGCTGAGATCCTTTCTCGGGATGGTAGGCTGGTACTCTCGATTCATTAATCGAGAAGCTGACATTAAAGCTCCCCTTACCAAGTTGCTGCGTAAAGACCAGGCTTGGGATTGGGGCGAGGAGCAGGAGGAGGCGTTCTGTCAGCTTAGAGTTGCGTTAGCTGAAGCGCCTGTACTAGCCCGTCCAGACTTTTCTAAGCCATTTACCGTCCAAAGTGACGCTAGTGACTTAGCAATAGGTGCGGTGTTGACGCAACTGGACGACGAGGGTTTCGAGCATCCGATTGTCTACGTCAGCCGATTATTAAATCGCGCTGAACGTAATTACATGACAACGGAAAAAGAATGCTTGGCCCTCATATGGGCTATTAAGAGATTGAGACCATACATTGAGGCCTATCGATTTACGGCTGTGACCGACCATAGTGCTCTTATATGGCTCAAAAATCTCAAGGAGCCGTCGGGTAGGTTGGCACGATGGATACTTGAAATGCAGCAATGGGACTTTGAAATAGTGCATAAGAAAGGAGCCTTGCACTATGTCCCGGACGCGCTTTCTCGTGCCGTCAACCCAGACCCCGACGAAGAAGAGATTGCCTCGTTCGAAGTAATTACAGACCCATGGTATATTGCTAGATTAAACGATGTACGCTCATGCCCTCAAAGATTTCCGGAGTGGAAAATTGAGGATGATATGCTATATCGTTTTACAAGTGATAAACTCTTGGACTCTGTAACAGAACGAGAAGAAGGCTGGCGTCTTGTGCTACCCTTAGAGCAGAGGAACCGAGTTCTAGTAGATTCTCATTTCCACCCAGCTATGGGTCACATGGGAATTGAAAAAACTTACGAACGCGTTGCAAGAGATTACTATTGGCCAGGTATCTACCACGATACCCACCAATTTGTCTTACGGTGTCTGATATGTCAGAACTATAAGACGTCTCAAGCAGGTCCTCAAGGCTTATGATTTAAATTGCCGTACACTTTCCTAAGGTGCGTAAGGCATGTCTGCTAAACTGGCACCAAAGTATGACAGACCCTTTGAAGTTAAAGAAGTACTATCTCCAGTAGTTCTGAGACTAGAAGAGTCTGGTCGGAAACGGACCGAGGTACACATATCCGATGTGAAGAGATATGTACCACCTCGGGTTGCCATGTAAAGCGGTAGGGAAAACGTATCGGCGTACGTGAGAACAGTCAACGAAGGCTGGGCCTGGTGACTGTATGCCACGTCAATATCATCCGAAGCACGAAGAATCATTGAAGCAGCCTCCAATTGAAGAAAAGAAGAGAAGCGTACAGCGCGCAGTCGTGGATAGATTGTGCCTTTCTTTCGACTCGGCCTTCCCGAGGGAAGTGGAGTCTAGGGGGGGGCTTTGTGACGGAAATCGTCACACAATCTATTCACGACGAATAGAGTATTTAAATTGTCGAATTGTAAGTCGTCGGAGCCTTTCGTATGTCAAGGCCAACCGACGACACTTGTTTATTTTTCTACAAATGTACAACGCGCGCAATAGTACGTAGGGATGAGAGCGCGAGTGTGTGTGTGTTCCCCACTCTCATCCCTTTTTCGAAAATTAGGCGATTGCCTAATCAGTATGTCCCGATCCGCCGTCGAGGCGGACAAACTATCCGGTATCGTGATAGTTTTCGGCTGAAAAGGCGCGTGAGGCGCAAAGCCGTCGATACCCGGACATCCTCGTGAGTGAGCCGCGAGTGATTTGGTGTGTGTAAGGACGGGAAGTGCTCCAATTGAAGAAAAGAAGAGAAGCGTACAGCGCGCAGTCGTGGATAGATTGTGCCTTTCTTTCGACTCGGCCTTCCCGAGGGAAGTGGAGTCTAGGGGGGGGCTTTGTGACGGAAATCGTCACACAATCTATTCACGACGAATAGAGTATTTAAATTGTCGAATTGTAAGTCGTCGGAGCCTTTCGTATGTCAAGGCCAACCGACGACACTTGTTTATTTTTCTACAAATGTACATTACGCGCGCAATAGTACGTAGGGATGAGAGCGCGAGTGTGTGTGTGTTCCCCACTCTCATCCCTTTTTCGAAAATTAGGCGATTGCCTAATCAGTACGTCCCGATCCGCCGTTCGAGGCGGACAAACTATCCGGGGTAATCGTGATAGTGTTTACGGCTGAACCAAGGCGCGTGAGGCGCAAAAGCCGTCGATACCCGGAACATCCTCGTGAGTGAGCCGCGAGTGATTTGGGTGAGTGTGCTAAGGACGGGAAGTTGTGTGTGAGTGCGGACGCGGTTCGCGAGGCACTCGCCGCGGCAGAGGGCCGCCTTCCACCACCGCAGCCGACGTCGTCCTCCGTTGCCCAGGAGGACACAGGGACAAGGATCGGCTGGGCCATCCACGGGGCGCACCCCGGTAAGTCTTCTTATATTACCGCGCGTTCCCCCCTTTACCCCGAGTGTGTGTGTGTGAGACCTCGGGAGTGTATTCGGGTACGCCGGTACCCGAATAGCGGAGATCGGGGTAGAGTCAACCGCAGGCGAGGATCTCGATCCGGTTGGCTCCCGATACTTCCGCCCGCGCGAAGCAATATTTGTCGCGGCACACGGCCTGGATGGCCATCATAATGTTAAATAAATTAAAATAAATGCATCTTTTATTTTTATTTTAATTATTTATGTGTTTCTTTTATTCTCCCCGCTCCCGCCGACATCCTATTAATTTAAAGTAATCGTGTCGAGGCAAGGAGGATCGCCCGAAACCTCCATACCGTACGTCCCAGCGAACTCGCGTTTCTGGCGACAGCCCGCAGTTCGGAAAATAAATTAATTGTGTGCGCGGTATTGGGCAACGCGGCCCAACGATTAATTCTAATTATTAAAATTAATTAAATTAGATCGGGTGCGCGAATACCACGTCACAACGGTTACAAGAGTGCGTACAACATATAACGTGGAAATAAAAGATAAAGAACTTTTACGTCGTATGGAAACAGCGGTGCCTAATTTACGCAGAATCGAATAAAAGCAGTTCTAAACCAGATAGTCGAAAGTTACGAAATGGGTCAAAACAAGAGCAAGCCAGATCAAATTCTACTGATAGCTAAAAAGAAGGAAACGAAAAACGTCATTAAAACCAAGTCTCGATAGGAAAAGTACGCTGAAAAATTACCCGTAAACACTACCAGAATGTGTAATAATTATGTTTATAAAAGAATGTAATTACAAAAACTGATCGCTGTATTAATTGGAACTCTTGATGTTAATAAAACATTTTATTAAAGATATTTTTAATCATTTCACTCTCTCCTCTCTCCTAAAATTACTTTACATTTTTATTTTCAGTTTCTAATGACGATGTATAACATAAAAATAAGTATTACAGTAATTATAAAATTTATTAAAGTGTTAAAAATAATTTGTATTCCTAACTCGTTGACTACGGCCTAATAATCAAATGTTTAATGCGTTTGATGAGGTATAAAATTAGCTCGCCGGTAATGCAAGCTCATTAGACGCGTTTGCACGAGCAGGCTAGGTGTCATTTGAGCTCATTTAATCCCGCGGGTGCAGGAGAGCTCAATTGTAAAACAGTCGTAAGCGGTTGTGCGCGCGGAGACCCCACTGTGGTTCGCGAGCTCCTTGATCGAGGTACGAGATTCATGGACTTTTTGGGTTCATTCACGAATACTTAATTTTCAAATGTATATGATCAGTCGTCATCATGAACACGAGATGGAAACATCCTTTTACATCTATACTAAGTGGTCTCACAGGTTGTGGAAAAACAGTGTTTGTTAAAAAATTTCTTGAAAACTTTGAGCGAATGTGTGGTACACGATTTGATCGTAAAATTTTGTATTACGCCGAATGGCAACCCGGTTACAGAGAATTGGGAAACCAAATAGAATTTTGAGAAGGACTACCGCAAAATAGCGATTACGCAAACGATCCCCGATCGAAGTTAATAATTATCGACGATTTAATGAGAGAATCATCGACGGACGGAGGTGCAATCGTTAATTTATTTACAAAAGGGAGTCACCACAACAATTTTAGCGTAATATTTATAACTCAAAACATATTTCATCAGGGTAAGGGACAACGCGACATATCCCTAAATGCACACTACATCGTACTATTTCGAAACTTGCGCGACCGTTCTCAGATTCATCATCTCGCACATCAAATCTGTCCCTAAGATCCACGATTCCTTCGGGAAGCTTACGAAGACGCGACTGGTCAACCCTATGGTTACCAGTTACTCGATCTAACGCAGGATACACCTGACAATTGTCGATTCCGTACAACAATTTTTCCCGACGACAAACATTAATGCGTTTACATTCAGACGAAAAAGATAAAACGCGGCGACTTTACAAATCGTGTACCAGTCATGTCGGTGTAATGGCGTCGAAAAGTCGTCAACGCCCACCTTTCAACAGTAAAGTTTCAGTAATTTTATGGGCTCTGTACCATTTGAAAGACGACCAACGAAAGACATTACACAACAAAGCAGATCCTAAACTGGTAAAACATATTTGGGAGTGTGCATTGAACGTATTAGCTGGAAACGTAACACTTAGTAAGAGACACAAATCTCAGTTACGAAAGCATACAACTGTTTTGCGAAAATTAGATGAACCACGAATAAATTTTAAACGTAAAAGGAACCTCATTGTGCAGCACGGTGGATTTTTACCAGCTTTGCTTGCACCATTAATTGGTACGATTTTAGCAAGCCTTGTGTCTAAGTGAATCACGATATGGAACATGCTCGGAAAATGGTACTCGTTCCATACGAAAATGTGGAACGTATGAAACAACAATCAGTAGTTGAAAGCAGTATGCATTCCGTTCAAACACCTGGTACGGCCATGAGTAGACTAGATGAAGAAATGAACGATATTTTAAATTCCACCACATACATAGACGAAAGTGAAAAATGGTATCTTTACAGGCAAGTTTTACAAAGATATCTTCATTTTCGAAATAGCGAAACTCGTCGCGATCAAATGAAAGAAACGATAGATTTTGATAATGATGAGGCGATGAAATCACGCGAAGTCGAGGCAGAACAAAAGGCTATTGACGAACATGTGATTGAGACCGTTCCTGCCAAGTTTCAAAAAATGGCTGCTAATTTATTACATCATCTGAGTCATAAAAATATATCTTGGAATGATAGAGGTAAAATGATAATAGATGGCGCACCGATGAAGAGTGTAAACATTATTGGTCTGGTAAATAACGCTGTGAGAAATAGAAAAAGAACGCCACCACAGAGTAGTGCTCAGTTTATATCATTACTTCGCCATGCATCGGTTCCCAGAGAATACATTGGAAACGAACGCGTTTGGAGAGAAATCGTAAAGAAGTCGTCACCGTCGAGCTCTTCATCGACCGAGACATATGCGAATAAATTACCAAAAATTGACGTTACAAGTGGTAGTCATTTGAAAAGAAAAGCAAGTTCCATCTCTGGGAGTATCTCGGACGAGGACGATCGAACTCCGCGTGCTAGTAGGGTTAAGACGCCTGTGAGAGCAGGTAATTTATTGGTGAATTCATGGCAGCGACTAGCGGGAAAGAAAAGTTAGAAATTAATGACGAAAAGAGTGTACTGGACTCGATGGTCGAGTTACTTCCTTTTGAAATGCATGTACCCGGCGATAAATTTTGTGGTCTAGATGCAAAACTAGTCGAACGTCTCGAGCGTGGTGAAATTGGAATCAATACATTGGACGATGCTTGTCGAGAACACGATATATTGCCTACGCTGATAAGAAGACGAATCGAAAACAGGCCAATCGAGTTTTGACTGAACGTGCTTTTTCACGTATGTTGGCGGGGGATACTACGAGCGATGAAAGAAATCTGGCGATGATGACTGCTTGCTGTATGGTTAGTAAAATCACGTTCGAAAATTTTTTTGGACGTATTAAGAAAGCTATCAAGTGCAAGAATAAGAAAAAGAATAAAAAACAAAAAACCTTATCAAAAGAGGCTAAGAATCATGAATAATCAATTGGACTCTTGTATTACGGTTTACCAAGACCTACCGCATACGCTGGAGCTGACAAATTGTTACAAGCCACCCGTAAAACGTTTAACTCGGAACGTGTGATTGAATGGCTCGAGAGTCAGGATGCATACAATAAACACAAATTTGTTAGACGTAAATTCGTTCGACGTAGTTATAACGTTCGCAATATTGATGATGTTTGGGAAGCCGATTTAATGGATTTGAGATTATTGAATTTACGAACCGCGAATTCCAACAAATCCTCGAAAAAGAAGGTATAATCCACAGAATCGTACGTAGTCCTGACATTAAAGCAGCTGTCGTTGAAAGAGTTATAAGAACAATTAAAGAACGAATATGGCGATTCTTTACTCATACCAACACCAGGCGTTATATCGATGTATTAGGAAATATAGTCGATGCTTATAATCATACAAAACATTCAGCTATCCAAATGAAACCAGCCTCAGTCACCATACACAATGCCGCAGAGGCACATAAAAATTTGAAGCACCGATACGAATCGAAACAGCAACCTGATGTAATGAAACATGTTAAATATAGTTGGAAAGGTTATCGTGAAAAATTTAATTCGTGGGTAAAGGCTAGCAATATTGCTGAAACAAGTTGATGAAAGATCAATTTTATGTCTTTACCGAGCAACAGTAGTATACGATTTTTTCCTGACAACACAACAGCACACTTTGTTACACAGCTACCGCAAACTATTCGTTTACAAGGATCGTAGAACGTTGCTCTCTCAGAGATTCAAATACCGCTCACATTCCAACACTTGACGTCGGAGGAGGAGAGATCGGTACATATGCGTACCTCCGGCTAAATCAAGAATCTCGGCTATCGAAGTAATTGATATACTAAGCTCCAGCTCATTTACCGTTGACGATGTATTGTATATACGTCGCGGGGTTTACAAAAGTATTGAAAGTTTGGTAGAGGAAATCAATGAATTGCATTGCCTTAAAGACTATTTAAAGTTTAGCGTTGAACGAGGCGGGTACACATCGGTACGTCGAATATTCCATCAAGAATATTGATGAACTGGTACACTAGATACATTTTTCGAGCAAATTTAGAAAAACTATGGATTTGATTTCCGAAATGAGCACAACGAATTTATTTATGTTGATAAAGATAATTTGATGATTTCCGATTGTCCTGCTAATCTTGCGAGTTGTTTACCAGACATGTTGATGATATATACAGATATCAATAAACCATACGTAACCGGTGATGTACAGACACGATTATTAAGAGCTGTATCGTTAAATATCGACGATTATAAGAGATAGAAATGCAACAACTTTCAAACCATTGAAATTGATATAAGAGATCAGCACGGAGTATCGATACCATTTCATTACGGCACGTTGACAGCAAAGCTACACTTTAAACGAGTTGACTAAATAAAAATCATGGATCGTTACGAGGAATATTTTAATTTACAAGTTGAATGCGGTAGCAGTGGTGGTGTCGGCCGGATTTACGCTGGATATCCCTATCATAAAGGTCACGGCGGTATCGGATCTTTTCTCGCCGGTATTTTTCGCAGAGTTTTCCCTTTTTTGTCGAGGAGGGCTAAAGCTGTTGGGAAAGAAGCATTGCGAACCGGAATAAATATCATGTCTGATGTAGCGACGCACAATTCGCCATTGAGAGAATCATTTAATAATCGTATGCGTGAATCTGGTGAGAATCTAAAGAGAAAAGCAAATGAAAAAATTGATAAATTGATGGAGGGGTCGAGATATAAAAGACAAAGAATTGACGGAGCGTTACAGTTGATGTCTGGTACAGCGGGGAGACAAGTCAAACGCTCGAAAAGTAGAAAATCGAAAACAGCACGTAAGTCAAGAGGAGGTAAAGTCTCAAAGAGGAAGAAGAATAAGAAGCAAACTAACAAAACCAAAAATAGACATTACACTCGAACAACAAGAGGCATTTTCGGTTAGCAATGGCTTTCTTACATACACATTCCTGCGAGTGTCTTAAATCGGAATTATTGTTATTTGAAATTCCACCAACGCAAACGACCATTGAAGGATCGCACTGGATACAATATAAACCGATAGGATATTATATTTATAGAATATTTGATAGAATATTAGATAGAATATTTGGACCTTGCTCACGCAATGTTGAGTCTGCGAGTTTCATTTAAACCTTCTACGGACACGTATGCAGAAGGTGTTATATAATAGAATATATTGGAGATTGACGCAACGAGACAAATAATAGTAGATTTCAGCGGCTAAAAAGTTTTGTATAGATGGCGCTTTTAATGTTCACTTTGAATATAAGATGCTCTGAGAAGTCATGAGTCAGTCTATATAAAAGTTTGCTACAGTCAAGATGGATATGATCGTTGACATCCAGTGTTTCAAAGATAAGGACGACGTTACCGTTCCAAAGGAAATCGCAATCGTCTCGTTGGTTGGAGATTTTAGCGCACACTGGATTCTGGCTCCATCGATAGGTATCGAGCGACTGCCCGACGATATAAGAAGACAAAACAATTGATTAACGTTTAACCATCACGGATTAGATTATTTCGAAGGTGATGTGTCGAAAAAAATGATTTCAAAGACTTTGAAGGAGATAACGAAAAGTGCACGGAAAATTTTTACACGAGGTAAAGAAAAATGTTAATTTGCAAAATGACAAGGATCGTCCATCATTTCAAAATCTACCTTGGAGCGATAAATACTGTATTCAGCACAGGTTAAAAAACACTCATTTAAAATATAGCTGTGCTTTAAATAACACGTTTCGGTTAAAAGAGTGGTTGCGTTGAAGCGAACAAGATATTTTTGACGAATTCATATTCACCATACCAGCACAGCTTTGCGATGAACAGTTTGGAAATTCTGAAACTCCTAACCAAGATTCGGTCACATACAATGGGTGTATTCCCAGCAGATCAGATTTCACGGGTGTGGACGAAACCGACGGCATTTATCTTCAATACTGATGACCATACAAAACCGGGAATGCATTGGGTTGCTGTGTACGTAGATAAATACAACAATGCGTATTACTTTGATAGTTATGGAAACCCACCGTTTGTACCCGAGCATATAAACAGAATAAAAAGAAATTGTAAACGATATCGTTGGAATTCCATGCAGTTGCAAATCGAAACGTCTGACGTATGCGGTCAGTTTTGTATAATGTTTCTGCAATGTATGAGTAAAGTTATCGGTATGCAAAAGTTTCTCAAAAGTTTTTCTGCTGATCTTGTAAAGAACGATGGCATTGTACGAAGACACGTGTGATATAAAAAATATGTCGTGGGATTCACCGGAAACGGTGGCTACAGTGTCAGATATTTACAAAAATCGAGTAGCAAGATGTCTAAAGTATTGAATCGGGAACAGAAGTCCAACGGTTGAGACCACACCAGATTATATCTCGTTTTTACAGTTTAAATAAATCGTACACAAAAAAGATTGTTATCGGTCTAGAATTGGACGATATAGACTACGTGGAGATACGACCAGTGGTACGCTTACTCGGTACAGATTTCGGTGGTATACCATTTTCAACGCTTGGATGGACCGAATTACTTTCATTTTTTGATGATGTTGACGGCTATTTTCGAGAATTCAAGGATCACCTGCAGGATCATAAAGTTTATGGCCACGGATGGGTCTTGAGGTATACACATGTCGACAAAGATGAGGCGATAGAAATCGAGGAGGATCGGAAACTAACATCAGATGACCCACCTTCAAAACGTTATCATCGCAGTATAGTGATGAAAAAAGTTACGTTTGATAACTTAAAGGAATTGGTTCTATGTGTTAATTTTAGGTTAAAATATCTCAATTTAATATCATCTTTTGTAGACTGTGTGACGCGAAAAACATTAAACTTTGTTTGCGATAAAAATGTTGCTTTGTATAACGCTCAAATCACCGAGTTTACTGTAAAAAATGTTGCTAGCGTTATATCGGCGGTCGACGACGAAATTGTTAATACAGTGTAAATGACGTGCAATATATTATGTATGAACTTTTAACGTTACTCTGCGAAATTATTGTAAAAATACTAAATAATCGATTTACGTAGAACTTGTATATAAATATTGTAATATGGTAATAGTGAATAACTATAAGATATATTTAATTTACATGCTTTAATCGATTACTTGGTTATCCTAGTAAATCCTCGTCTAGTCCTTTCTCCTTTGTCATTGCCACTTGTTAAAATAAGTACATACATTTTTAAAAATTGCTAAATTAAAAATTAATAATTAATAAATACTTATATTTGCATTATTATAAATGTTTAATGATATAATTCACGAATAAAAGCGCAAACATGTCAGAGAAATTTAAAGTGTACATGCCAGATTATATAAAAGATAACCGATTTACTTAGAATTTTATAAGTATTGTAATAATACATGGTAATATCTTATTATAAGTAATTAATGAATAAAATATATTTTTTAATGTACATAATTTAAGTGATTATTGTGTTATCCTAGTAAATCCTGGTCTTATCCTTTTTTTTCCTTACTCATCACCACATGTTAAAAATAAATATATAAAATTTGTATCGTGCAGGATCTCTGTTAAATTTCGAATTAATAATAAGTAAATTCTTATTTCTATAAAATCATCTTATATTGTAAAATTATGAAATTAAAAATAAAATACGCTTTGAAAGTTGTTAAATTAAAGTAAAAAATAAGTGAGATCATCTTAAACACGTCACTTATATTGTAAAATACGGTTCAGCGATGCACTCGGATGCATCGACTTTGTTTATTTAAATATATCATGTTACATCGGTAGCACTACAGACTCGCCAATGCGCACGTCTGTCGGGGTCAAGGCCGGTCATGTTTTGACTGTCCAAGGTGGCCACATAGCTACTAAAATGAAATCGGAGAGCCCATGGGTGTACTGTAAATCTGTTTACAATAGGTATTATTAAAGACAAAATATGTATTTTTATAAAGATATATGGTAATTATTAATCAAAGAACATCTTTTTTTCAAACATTCTAAAACTAAGTCGCTTGAAACATTCGTAAACAATGAAGTAACATCCAATGATAATAAAACATAATCCTTGTCAAGTATTATGTCATTTAAATTTTTTCTCAGCTTGAAATTTATTGCTGTATCTTTTTGGAGTAAATGAGTTTGGTTAGAAAATGAGTAGAGCTATTTTCTAAAGAAATAATCGGGCGTAAAAGATTATTCAATTGATGTATTTTAGGCAAACCATACGCTTTAACTAAACAAGTGTCAGAACAAGTAAGTACATAATCATAAAATTTGATTTTAAGAAACTCATTGTCATTTAAAAGTTGAAGAATTTGCTGTGTTAGTTAGAAAATTTTTTAATGGATTTCTTTTCACTACCACGTACATAGATGTAACAAATAATAATGACATCACTTTTACCAAATATTCATCTTTTTTACGAAGTAAAAAGAAACACGAGCGTGGGTTGAACATGTTTTGTTTAAGGCAATATCGTTCCCGGAATAGCGGAATCATGAGGACGACCGGTGTAAGATTTAAAGTCCTTAGCAAGAAGAACTATGACACCTGGAAGATACCGATGCGCGCGGTGCTAATTAAGAACGACGCATGGGGCTGCGTAAGCAGTATAAAGGTTAAACCTGAAGTAATGCCCGGTGATGCGGAGTCGCTGACGGGAAGGGACCTATACCTTCTGTCACGCACTACCCTAGGAGTCAAAATGTACGTGGTGTTTTATTATAAAAAGTACTTTAATCCAGTGAGGAAGATTTGAAAGAGACCTATACCTCTCTCTTCATCTCACTATGTGGATGTTAAATATTTATTATTCTACTTAATTGATTTTATTAATCAATAATTTTGGTTTCGGTGATGAAGTCCCGAGAGGGACTTATACCTCTCATCACGCCTCACTTTATGAAGTAAATTGTTGATTTTTGATGATCTCCACATAAGAATAAAGTGTCTCACAAAATAATGGTAAAAAGTACTTTAGTTTAAAAATAGACTTTATTTTCGGCCATAATTCATATTACAAATATTTGAATATCTAGCGCTTTATGCACTACGATTTCAATAGCGCGAAAAAAATGAAAAACTACCTACATAGATATAGCAAATATACAGGTATATATGACGCGCATGGAGACGGCCTATTAACATCGTGCGGAGAACGCAAAATTCTGCCGAAAGTGCAAGAGTGACTTTTAACTGGATTGGGTGATGGTGGGAGAGCCCCTCTCGCTTTCGGCTAAGTCTAACTTGACCCTGGCTTAACAGTCTGCCATGTCCAGACAATCTCACATGTATGGATGTTGGCGAATATGTATGTGTGGATGTCTACTACGTCATCAACTCTCTCGTCGCCATACTTTATAATGCTAAGTGATATTTACTCACCATTATACGAATTAGGTAGGTAAACACGAGCGCTATATATAGATATAGATATAGCCAACGACTCGAACGGCCGATGCCCGCGCAACGAAAACTGGCAATGTAGGAGAGAGCGTTTGCGCGCGCAGGACTACCGGTACACGAGAGAGATCGCGACGACACGTGTGACGGTTGATATCCCGGTTGATATAGTTTTTTTCTCCGAGAGTTTTCCGTGCGGCTTTTTTAATAATTATTCGGCAGTTGAGAGTTGTTCCTGCCTTGCAGAGTGGTTAAGCGATAAAGAGAGAGCGAGAGAGAAGAAGCTAGCTGTTTCTTCTTGTGGGTTTCTTCGTGATTCGAACAAAAATAAAAAGTAAGTGGTATCACTTCTCGCGCGAGCGACAATTATCGCGTATTAATTAGTTTTTTTAACGTGATCGTTCGTATATTTTTAAGAGAATTAGTTCGCATACCCCTTTCCCCTCTCGCGTTGAGCCGACGTTTACGACTCAACCCTCGTGCGTGTATTGACCCCAAACGACAATTGTTTTAGTGTTTAGTGGTTATTACATATCTTTTAATAAATCTGTTAATATTTAATCCACATCAAATCGCGTTGATTTATAGATTTCGAACCGATGCATATAGTTGTTCCTCCGTTATCCTAAGAGTCATATATAAATATACGGACTCTCGCGAACTCACAAATAATTTTCTTTCCGCGGTCCATTTCAGGAAAGATTATCATTATTTTACCTGTCGTTGTTGGAAATCGAAGTACGATTTCCAAACAACTTTACCGGCAAGTGTGCGGACAGGTAACCGCAGCCGCTACGCGGGAAATATTTGTAAACATCATATATATATATATATATAGTTGCATATTCTGTTTAATCATCGAGTACGAGATATCTAGTCGGCGATACTAGGCAGGTTTGTTCACCACGACCTAAGTGGTTATAAGACGGGCAACTCGATAATTTTTCCCCTGGGCAAGCACACTGTTACAACTAATTAAACTTCTTTTATACTTATTTAAGTATATGTTTTAAAATAATTATTTACAGTATGCAATCGTATACATTTTAGTATTTACAATAATTATTCTTAATGTCTAATTTTTTAATACTTAAGTTGTAAAATTTAATATGTTCAATCAAAAAACTTTATCTAATTATTTTCAGCCAAAGAATGATTATCTTACTGATTATTTACAGTATATATGCGTGGTTCTCTCTGAAATCGAAGATGGAAAAAATGATTATTGCTATAAATGTGGGAATATATACTAGCCGGATGTGAGATGTGGGTATGCGCCGGCAGTATGGGGAGTGTCGTGTACCGACAAAAATTATGTTATTCTTTTTCGTAAAAAGTACTGCGTAGTATAGAATAAAATTACGACGTAGAAGACGAACGAAATAAAGTTGATAGAGAATGATTCTAAGTAAATGCAGTAATAGAAAGCCAAATTTAATTATTAATAAACTTAAATAATTTTATGCAATTGTTTATAAAATATTGTAATTTTATATGTGTGTTTTTGTCCATTAAAAAGCTAAAAAGTATTTAGTTATATATATGTTTATTTAAAAAGAAGACATTATATAATTATGTTAACAAATTTAAGTAAATAATGCATGATTAATACGAATAAAAATAGTATATTACGATACGAGTGTGCGAAGCAGGCAATTCACGCACGAGTGGCATTTGTCGCCCGAGCGAAGCGAGGGTGGCAAAAAGACGAGTTCTTGTATCGCCTGAGCACACACGTATCGTATGTTATTTTTTAACACGATGTGAGCGAAACACATATGATTAAATTAAACCGTGAATCAACCAAAGCGATTCGCATACTGCGTGTACGAAGCAAAGTTCTTCGCACACATATTTAAGAGTGCGTGAAACAGGTGCTTTGAACACGTAAAGCAAGCATGACAAACCGTGTTTCACGCACGGAGTGTTAAAATAGTACATTACGATACAAGTGCGCAAAATAATAACCCTCGCTTCGCTCGAGCGGCAAATTCGACTCGTGTGGGAGTCACCTATGCGCACGTGTATCGTATACTATTTTTCCTAACAAATTGCGCAAAGAATTCATTTTGTGCTGACATTTGAGCGAGCGAGATAGTACATTGCTGCAATAGTGGGTAAAATAAAATTTACCTGCAACAGTACTCACAATTATAAGAGAAAAAATTATTTCACCCCGAACCGATGTTTGCGCCCGAGCAAAGCGAAGGTGAAAAGGTGGTACGTGGTTGAAATCACTTTGTCTCTGATAATTTTGAGCACTATTGCAGGAAAAGTTTATTTTGCGCACTAGTGCAGGAATGTACTATTTTGCGCACTCAAATGCGTGCGCAAAATCGAATTTTGCGCACGGAGTTAAGAAAAATATATTATTTTACAAGCAACAATTCCTCGGTCGCTAACGCTCCCTCGGTCGAAATTACACTAAATATATACTTATTGTTTTAATTTTTTTTTAATTTATAATTTTACAATTTAATTGAATAAAAATGTAAAATATAATATAATGTGTAATTAATTAACCTAGTATTCAGTTACAATCAATTTTTATTAGACAATAAAATAAAAATAACAGTGTATTATTTTTGCAACATTGTATATACATATTTAATCTTAGTCAATTATACAAGACTTTATAGATACTGAACATATTTCTACATAATACTGAAACAATTAAAAAAAAATTAAAAATAATCGACATGATAAAACTTACACTGGAGTAATTTTTAATACGTAGTAACACATATATCATTACTTACAATATTTCCACACTATTCTTATAAGAAGCTACATCAATCTAGTAACAAATGTGTTATTTTTCTACCAGAATAATATTTTCAAGAACAAAAATTAGAATATAAAATTATTCTTTGACCATTATACAAAATTGTTAAAGTTAAAGTTAACTAAATTGGTAAAGTCACCCGGAGTACGTCAGAAAATCCCGATACATACAGGTAATTCCGAAATCGGTGGATTTATCCCGGAATACGTCAGAAAATTCCTAAACATCCAGAAAATTCCACAATTAGTGAATTTATCCCGAAATCTCACAGAAAATCCCGAAAAATCCAGGAAATCCCAAAATTGGTAGAGTTTTCCTGGAAGTCGTCAGAAAATCTCGAAACATCCAGAATATGCCGAAATGGGTGGATTTATCCCGAAATACCACAGAAAATTCCGACATATCCAGGAAATCCAGAAATTGGTAAAGTCACCCGGAGTACGTCAGAAAATCCCGATACATCAAGGTAATCCCGAAATCGGTGGATTTATCCCGGAATACCACAGAAAATCACGAAATACCGTAGAACATTTTGAAGCATCCACGAAATCCCGAAATTGGTGGAATACCACAGAATATCCCGAAACATCCAAAACATCCCACAATTAGTGAACTTATCCCGAAATCTCACAGAAAATCCCGAAACATCCAGGAAATCCCAAAAGTCGTGCAGTTATCCAGGAAGTCGTCTGAAAATCTCGAAACATCCAGGAAATGCCGAAATTGGCGAATTTATTCCGGAATAACTCAGAAAATCCCGGAACATCAAGGAAATCACGAAAATAGTAGAGTTGTCCCGGAATACCACAGAAAAACAGGAAATACCATAGAACATCTTGAAACATAAAGGAAATTCCAAAATTGGTGGATTTATCCCGGAATACCACAGATTATCACGAAAAATCCAGGAAATCCCAAAATTGGTAGAGTTTTCCTGGAAGTCGTCAGAAAATCTCGAAACATCCAGAATATGCCGAAATCGGTGGACTTATCTCAGAACACCACAGAATTTCCCGAAACATACAGGAAATCCCGAAAGTGGTGGAGTTACCCGGAATACGTCAGAAAATCCTGAAACATCCAGAAAATCCCGAAATTGGTGGACTTATCTCAGAATACTACAGAATTTCCCGAAACATCCAGGTAATCCCGAAAGTGTTGGAGTTACCCGGAAAACGTCAGAAACATCCAGAAAATCCCACAATTAGTGAATTTATCCCGAAATCTCACAGAAAATCCCGAAACATCCAGGCAATACCTAAAGTGGTGCAGTTATCCCGGAAAACGTCAGTAAATCCCGAAACATCGAGAAAATCCCACAATTAGTGAATTTATCCCGAAATCTCACAAAAATTCCCGTAAAATCCACGAAATCCCGAAATTGGTGGAGTTATCCTGGAAGTAGTCAGAAAATCTCGAAACATCCAGAAAATCCCGAAATCGGTGGATTTATCCCGAAATACCACAGAAAATTCCGAAATATCTAGTAAATCCAGAAATTGGTAGAGTCACCCGGAGTTCGTCAGAAAATCCCGATACATCCAGGTAATCCCGAAAACGGTGGATTTATCCCGGAATACGACAGAAAATCACGAAATACCATAGAACATCTTGAAGCATCCAGCAAGTCCCGAAATTGGTGGATTTATCCCGGAATACTACAGAATTTCCCGAAACATCCAGGTAATCCCGAAAGTGTTGGAGTTACCCGGAAAACGTCAGAAACATCCAGAAAATCCCACAATTAGTGAATTTATCCCGAAATCCCACAGAAAATCCCGAAACATCCAGGAAATGGCGAAATTGTTGGATTTATTCCGGAATACCTCAGAAAATCCCGGAACATCAAGGAATACACGAAATTAGTGGAGTTCTCCCGGAAGACCACAGAAAAACAGGAAATACCAGAGAACATCTTGAAACATCCAGGAAACCTCGAATATGGTGGATTTACCCGGAATACGTCAGAAAATCCCGAAACATCCAGAAAATTCCACTGTTAGTGTATTTATCCCGAAATCTCACAGAAAATCCCGAAAAATCCAGGAAATCCCGAAATTGTTGGAGTTATCCTGGAAGTCGTCAGAAAATCCCGAAATCGGTGGATTTATCCCGACATACCACAGGAAATTCCGAAACATCCAGGAAATCCAGAAATTGGTAAAGTCACCCGGAGTACGTCAGAAAATCCCAAAATTAATGAATTTATCCCGAAATCTCACAGAAAATCCCGAAACATCCAGGAAATCCCTAAAGTGGTGCAGTTATCCCGGAAGTCGTCAGAAAATCTCGAAACATCCAGGAAATGCCGAAATTTGTGGATTTATTCCGGAATACCTCGGATATTCCCGGATCATCTAGGATATCCCGAAATTGGTGGATATATCCCGGAATACCACAGAATATCCCGAAACATCCAGGAAATCCCGGAAGTGGTGGAGTTACCCGGAAAACGTCAGTAAATCCCGAAACATCGAGAAAATCCCACAATTAGTGAATTTGTGACGTCCCACATAGACGTCTACATTATTACAAATATTCATTTTTAATAATTTTGATTTAATTTTGATATCTATATATATATATATATATATATATATATATGCACTCATTAACCTATAAAGCCTTTAAATAAATTTACAAATTTTGCTAAATCAGTCGTTACACGCAGTAATGTCGGTCGCTGACCTGCAAACATGCCGATTTGACAATTGTTAACTGTCCCACCTACGCCGAGTCCGAATCGCGTTCATCGCTGATTGGCCCGCGACTCTCATATGGTTCTAGAACATTCGTGAGTCCATCTTTCTTTCGAGTCTTTATAAACCCGCGAACTCACCATCTAATGCCTTTAGTCTTCAGTCTTGTTCTTGAATCTCGTGAGACTCGTGGTAACAGTGAGCGAAGTGCCCGCCGTTTTAGATTCCGGCGTAAGTATATTGTGAAATTCATATACAAAATTTAAAAGTATATAAAAGCTTGAAATATAAGGGATCGTCCCCATGCTTGCCCTTTTAAGCTAATCGCGATATAAGATATATAGATCATTTGGAGGCTACTTCAATTTAGAGATTCACCAAGGTTTCTAAATGAGTAGTTAGATTTGTATAAATTCATTTGCGAAATATTTTTCTAACAGAGATTCACCAAGGTCTCTAGAAAAATATATAAAAACTTAGAATTGTATTAAGAGAAAATAAAACTCGAATTTGGCCACGAAGACTATTCGTGTAGTTTTAATCTTATGTTAAAATAAAAAGATTAAATAAATAATCAAATAAACACAAAATATATCTCAATTTCATTAAATAAACCCAAAGAAACCGACAAACACAATATCTTCATCAAGAAGTATTAACGCTGGATAACGTGACACATCATCTACACGTAAGTACAGAATCGTCGACTTAATAAAGTTACGCCTATTAGAACGTCACACGTGACGTTTGCAAATTTACTTAACAATTTTGAGTAACGTTACATATAACGTCAGGAGAACCTAGTTATATGTTGCATGACCAGCGTGGCGTCACGCGTAACTACAACATCATCTACCACCTGTGACAAACGTTACGCGACGCGTAACATAGAAAAGTTAAGTGACGCTTGATATAGAAACGTTACGTGACGCGTGATATAGAAACGTTACGTGACGCGTGATATAGAAACGTTACGTGACGCGTGATATAGAAACGTCACGTGACGCATGGTATAGAAACGTTACGTGACGCATGGTATAGAAACGTTACGTGACGCGTGATATAGAAACGTTACGTGACGCGTGATATAGAAACGTTACGTGACAGATGATAATCGTGACTTATAAGAACTAAGAGGCTCCGGAGCTGACAGTAGTTTCACATTAAAACAAAAATAATTTAATGTTAAGGTGAACTACTCGCGCCTGACACCGTCTTGATAAGCCGGGTCATAACAAATTTATCCCGAAATCTCACAAAAATTCCCGTAAAATCCACGAAATCCCGAAATTGGTGGAGTTATCCTGGAAGTAGTCAGAAAATCCCGAAATCGGTGGATTTATCCCGAAATACCACAGAAAATTCCGAAAGATCTAGTAAATGCAGAAATTGGTAGAGTCACCCGGAGTTCGTCAGAAAATCCCGATACATCCAGGTAATCCCGAAATCGGTGGATTTATCCCGGAATACCACAGAAAATCACGAAATACCATAGAACATCTTGAAGCATCCAGCAAATCCCGAAATTGGTGGATTTAGCCCGGAATACGACAGAAAATCCCGAAATATTTAGGAAATCCCGAAGGTGGTGGTGTTACCCGGAATACGTCAGACAATCCCGAAACATCCTGAATATCCAACAATTAGTGAACTTATCCCGAAGTCTCACAGAAAATCCCGAAACATCCAGGAATTCCCGAAAGTGGTGAGTTATCGCGGAAGTCGTCAGAAAATCTCGAAACAACCAGGAAATGCCAAAATTGGTAAATTTATTTCGGAATACCTCAGAAAATCCCGGAACGTCAAGGAAATCACGAAATTAGTGGAGTTAGCCCGGAATATCACAGAAAAACAGGAAATACCATAGAACATCTTGAAACATCCAGGAAATTCCGAATTTGGTGGATTTATCCCAGAATACCACAGAATTTCCCGAAACATCCAGAAAATCCCAAAATTAATGAATTTATCCCGAAATCTCACAGAAAATCCCGAAACATCCAGGAAATCCCTAAAGTGGTGCAGTTATCCCGGAAGTCGTCAGAAAATCTCGAAACATCCAGGAAATGCCGAAATGGGTGGATTTATTCCGAAATACCACAGAAAATTCCGTCATAACCAGGAAATCCAGAAATTGATAAAGTCACCCGGAGTACGTCAGAAAATCCCGATATATCAAGGTAATCCCGAAATCGGTGGATTTATCCCGGAATACCACAGAAAATCACGAAATACCATAGAACATTTTGAAGCATCCAGGAAATCCCGAAATTGGTGGATTTACCCGGAATACCACAGAATATCCCGAAACATCCAAAACATCCCACAATTAGTGAACTTATCCCGAAATCTCACAGAAAATCCCGAAACATCCAGGTAATCCCGAAAGTCGTGCAGTTATCCAGGAAGTCGTTAGAAAATCTCGAAACATCAAGGAAATGCCGAAATTGGCGAATTTATTCCGGAATACCTCAGAAAATCCCGGAACATCAAGGAGATCACGAAAATAGTAGAGTTTTCCCGGAATACCACAGAAAAACAGGAAATACCATAGAACATCTTGAAACATAAAGGAAATTACAAAATTGGTGGATTTATCCCGGAATACCACAGATTATCCCGAAAAATCCAGGAAATCCCGTAGGTGGTGGAGTTACACATAATACGTCAGAAAATCCCGAAACATCCAGAATATCCCGAAATTGGTGGACTTATCTCAGAATACCACAGAATTTCCCGAAACATCCAGGAAATCCCGAAATTGGTGGATTTATCCCGGAATATCACAGAAAAACCCGAAACATCCAGGAAATCCCAAAAGTGGTGGAGTTACCCGAAATACGTCAGTAAATCCCGAAACATCCAGAAAATCCCACAATTAGTGAATTTATCCCGAAATCTCACAGTAATCACCGAAACATCCAGGATATCCCGAAATTGGTGGATTTACCCCGGAATACAACAGAATATCCCAAAACATCCAGGAAATCCCGAAAGTGGTGGAGTTATCCTGGAAGTCGTCATGAAATCTCGAAATATCCAGAAGATCCCGAAATCGTTGGATTTATCCCGATATACCACAGAAAATTCCGAAATATCCAGGAAATCCAGAAATTGGTAAAGTCACCCGGAGTACGTCAGAAAATCCCGATACATCCAGGTAATCTCGAAATCGGTGGATTTATCCCGGAATACCACAGAAAAGCACGAATTACCATAGAACATCTTGAAGCATCCAGGAAATCCCGAAATTGGTGGATTTATCCCAAAATATGACAGAATATCCCGAAACATCCAGGAAATCCCGAAGGTGGTGGAGTTACCCGGCGTACGTCAGAAAATCCCGAAACATCCAGGAAATCCCGACAGTAGTTAAGTTATCCCGGAAGTCATCAGAAAATCCCGAAACATCCAGGAAATCCCGAAAGTAGTGCAGTTATCCCGGAAGTCGTCAAAAAATCTCGAAACGTCTAGGAAATGAAGAAATTGGTGAATTTATTCCGGAATACTTCAGAAAATCCCGGAACATTAAGGAAATCACGAAATTAGTGGAGTTCTCCCGGAATACCACATAATAACCTAAAATATCCAGAAAATCCCAAAAGTGGTGAAGTTACCCGGAATACGTCAGAAAATCCCGAAACATCCAGAAAATCCCACAATTAGTGAATTTATCCCGAAATCTCACAGAAAATCCCGAAACATCCAGGAAATCCCGATAGTAGTGCAGTTATCCCGGAAGTCGTCAGATAATCTCGAAACATCCAGGAAATGCCGAAATCGGTGGATTTATTCCGGAGTACGTCAGAAAATCCCGATACATCCATGTAATCCTGAAATCGGTGGATTTATCCCGGAAAGCACAGAAAATCACGAAATACCATAGAACATCTCGAAACATCCAAGAAATGCCGAAATTGGTGGATTTATTCCGGAGTACGTCAGAATACCCCGATACATCCAGGTAATCCCGAAATCGGTGGATTTATCCCGGAATAACACAGAAAAACCCGAAACATCCAGGAAACCCGAAAGTGGTGGAGTTTCCCGGCATACGTCAGAAAATCCCGCAACATCCAGAAAATCCCACAATTAGTGAATTTATCCCAAAATCTCACAGAAAATCCCGAAAAATCCAGGAAATCCCGAAATTGGTGGATTTATCCCGGAATACCACAGAATATCCCGAAACATCCAGGAAATCCCGAAAGTTGTGCAGTTATCCCGAAAGTCGTCAGAAAATCTCGAAACATCTAGGGAATGAAGAAATTGGTGAATTTATTCCGGAATACCTCAGAAAATCCCGGAACATTAAGGAAATCACGAAATTAGTGGAGTTCTCCCGGAATACCACATAATAACCTAAAATATCCAGAATATCCCAAAAGTGGTGGAGTTACCCGGAATACGTCAGTAAATCCCGAAACATCGAGAAAATCCCACAATTAGTGAATTTATCCCGAAATCTCACAGAAAATCCCGAAACATCCAGGAATTCCCGAAAGTGGTGAGTTATCGCGGAAGTCG
The DNA here is from genome assembly GCA_026168455.1 of Theocolax elegans. Lineage (NCBI taxonomy): Eukaryota > Metazoa > Arthropoda > Insecta > Hymenoptera > Cerocephalidae > Theocolax > Theocolax elegans. The sequence continues at coordinate 13,390,564 of CM047429.1, read as the reverse complement.
TCAGAAAATCTCGAAACAACCAGGAATGCCGAAATTGGTGAATTTATTCCGGAATACCTCAGAAATTCCCGGAACGTCAAGGAAATCACGAAATTAGTGGAGTTCGCCCGGAAAACCACAGAAAAACATGTAATACCATAGAACCATAGAAATCCCGATACATCAAGGTAATCCCGAAATCGGTGGATTTATCCCGGAATACCACAGAAAATCACGAAATACCGTAGAACATTGTGAAGCATCCAGGAAATCCCGAAATTGGTGGATTTATCCCGGAATACCACAGAATATCCCGAAACATCCAAAACATCCCACAATTAGTGAACTTATCCCGAAATCTCACAGAAAATCCCGAAACATCCAGGAAATCCCAAAAGTCGTGCAGTTATCCAGGAAGTCGTCTGAAAATCTCGAAACATCCAGGAAATGCCGAAATTGGCGAATTTATTCCGGAATACCTCAGAAAATCCCGGAACATCAAGGAAATCACGAAAGTAGTAGAGTTGTCCCGGAATACCACAGAAAAACAGGAAATACCATAGAACATCTTGAAACATAAAGCAAATTCCAAAATTGGTGGATTTATCCCGAAATACCACAGATTATCCCGAAAAATCCAGGAAATCCCAAAATTGGTAGAGTTTTCCTGGAAGTCGTCAGAAAATCTCGAAACATCCAAAATATGCCGAAATCGGTCGACTTATCTCAGAATACTACAGAATTTCCCGAAACATCCAGGTAATCCCGAAAGTGTTGGAGTTACCCGGAAAACGTCAGAAACATCCAGAAAATCCCACAATTAGTGAATTTATCCCGAAATCTCACAGAAAATCCCGAAACATCCAGGAAATGGCGAAATTGGTGGATTTATCCCGGAATACCACAGAATATCCCGAAAAATCCAGGAAATCCCGAAGATGGTGGAGTTACCCGGAATACGTCAGAAAATCCCGAAACATCCAATAAATTCCACTATTAGTGAATATATCCCGAAATCTCACAGAAAATCCCGAAAAATCCAGGAAATCCCGAAATTGTTGGAGTTATCCTGGAAGTCGTCAGAAAATCCCGAAATCGGTGGATTAATCCCGAAATACCACAGAAAATTCCGACATATCCAGGAAATCCAGAAATTGGTAAAATCACCCGGAGTACGTCAGAAAATCCTGATACATACTGGTAATCCCGAAATCGGTGGATTTATCCCGGAATACCACAGAATATCCCGAAACATCCAGGAAATCCCGAAATTGTTGGAGTTATCCTGGAAGTCGTCAGAAAATCCCGAAATCGGTGGATTTATCCCGAAATCTCAAAGAAAATTCCGAAAAATCCAGGAAATCCCGAAATTGGTGGAATTATCCTGGAAGTCGTCATGAAATCTCGAAATATCCAGAAGATCCCGAAATCGGTGGATTTAACCCGATATACCACAGAAAATTCCGAAATATCCAGGAAATCCAGAAATTGGTAGAGTCACCCGGAGTACGGAAGAAAATCCCGATACATCCAGGTAATCCCGAAATCGGTGGATTTATCCCGGAATACCACAGAAAAGCACGAATTACCATAGAACATCTTGTAGCATCCAGGAAATCCCGAAATTGGTGAATTTATCCCGAAATATGACAGTATATCCCGAAACATCCAGGAAATCCCGAAGGTGGTGGAGTTACACGGAATACGTCAGAAAATCCCGAAACATCCCGAAATCTCACAGAAAATCTCGAAACATCCAGGAAATCCCTAAAGTGGTGCAGTTATCCCGGAAGTCATCCGAAAATCTCGAAACATCCAGGAAATGCCGTAAATGGTGGATTTATTCTCGAGTACCTAGGACAATCCCGGATCATCTAGGATATCCCGAAAATAGTGGAATTATCTCGGAATACCACAAAATTTCCCGAAACATCCCGGAAACCCGAAAGTAGTGCAGTTATCCTGGAAGTCGTCATGAAATCTCGAAATATCCAGATGATCCCGAAATCGGTGGATTTATCCCGATATACCACAGAAAATTCCGAAATATCCAGGAAATCCAGAAATTGGTAAAGTCACCCGGAGTACGGAAGAAAATCCCGATACATCCAGGAAATCCCAAAAGTCGTGCAGTTATCCCGGAAGTCGTCTGAAAATCTCGAAACATCCAGGAAATGCCGAATTTGGCGAATTTATTCCGGAATACCTCAGAAAATCCCGGAACATCAAGGAAATCACGAAAATAGTAGAGTTGTCCCGGAATACCACAGAAAAACAGGAAATACCATAGAACATCTTGAAACATAAAGGAAATTCCAAAATTGGTGGATTTATCCAGGAATACCACAGAGTATCCCGAAAAATCCAGGAAATCCCAAAATTGGTAGAGTTTTCCTGGAAGTCGTCAGAAAATCTCGAAACATCCAGAATATGCCGAAATCTGTGGACTTATCTCAGAATACCACAGAATTTCCCGAAACATCAGGAAATCCCGAATGTGGTGGAGTTACCGGAAACCGTCAGAAAATCCCGAAACATCCAGAAAATCCCACAATTAGTGAATTTATCCCGAAATCCCACAGAAAATCCCGAAACATCCAGGAAATGACGAAATGGGAGGATCTATTACGGAATACCTCAGAAAATCCCGGAACATCAAGGAATAGACGAAATTAGTGGAGTTCTCCCGGAATACCACAGAAAAACAGGAAATACCTGAGAACATCTTGAAACATCCAGGAAACCTCGAAATTGGTGGATTTACCTGGAATACGTCAGAAAATCCCGAAACATCCAGAAAATTCCACTGTTAGTGTATTATTCCCGAAATCTCACAGAAAATCCCGAAAAATCCTGGAAATCCCGAAATTGTTGGAGTTATCCTGGAAGTCGTCAGAAAATACCGAAATCGGTGGATTTATCCCGATATACTACAGGAAATTCCGAAACATCCAGGAAATCCAGAAATTGGTAAAGTCACCCGGAGTACCGTCAGAAAATCTCGAAACATCCAGAAAATCCCAAATTTAATGAATTTATCCCGAAATCTCACAGAAAATCCCGAAACATCCAGAATATCCCGAATCGGTGGATTATCCCGGAAATACCACAGAATATCCCGAAACATCCAAAACATCCCACCATTAGTGAACTTATCCGAAATCTCACAGAAAATCCCGAAAAATCCAGGAAATCCCGAAATTGGTGTAGTTATCCTGGAAGTCGTCAGAAAATCTCGAAAAATCCAGAATATCCCGAAATCGGTGGATTTATCCCGAAATACCACAGGAAATTCCGAAACATCCAGGAAATCCAGAAATTGGTAAAGTCACCCGGAGTACGTCAGAAAATCCCGATACATACAGGTTATCCCGAAATCGGTGGATTTATCCCGGAATACGTCAGAAAATCACGAAATACCATAGAACATCTTGAAGCATCCAGCAAGTCCCGAAATTGGTGGATTTATCCCGGAATACTACAGAATTTCCCGAAACATCCAGGTAATCCCGAAAGTGTTGGAGTTACCCGGAAAACGTCAGAAACATCCAGAAAATCCCACAATTAGTGAATTTATCCCGAAATCCCACAGAAAATCCCGAAACATCCAGGAAATGGCGAAATTGTTGGATTTATTCCGGAATACCTCAGAAAATCCCGGAACATCAAGGAATACACGAAATTAGTGGAGTTCTCCCGGAAGACCACAGAAAAACAGGAAATACCAGAGAACATCTTGAAACATCCAGGAAACCTCGAAATTGGTGGATTTACCCGGAATACGTCAGAAAATCCCGAAACATCCAGAAAATTCCACAATTAGTGAATTTATCCCGAAATCTCACAGAAAATCCCGAAAAATCCAGGAAATCCCGAAATTGTTGGAGTTATCCTGGAAGTCGTCAGAAAATCCCGAAATCGGTGGATTTATCCCGACATACCACAGGAAATTCCGAAACATCCAGGAAATCCGAAATTGGTAAAGTCACCCGGAGTACGTCAGAAAATCCCAAAATTAATGAATTTATCCCGAAATCTCACAGAAAATCCCGAAACATCCAGGAAATCCCTAAAGTGGTGCAGTTATCCCGGAAGTCGTCTGAAAATCTCGAAACATCCAGGAAATGCCGAAATTTGTGGATTTATTCCGGAATACCTCGGATATTCCCGGATCATCTAGGATATCCCGAAATTGGTGGACTTATCTCAGAATACCACAGAATTTCCCGAAACATCCAGGAAATCCCGAAATTGTTGGAGTTATCCTGGAAGTCGTCAGAAAATCCCGAAACATCCAGGTAATCCCGAAATCGGTGGATTTATCCCGACATACCACAGGAAATTCCGAAACATCCAGGAAATCCAGAAATTGGTAAAGTCACCCGGAGTACGTCAGAAAATCCCGAAACATCCAGGAAATCCCAAAAGTCGTGCAGTTATCCCGGAAGTCGTCTGAAAATCTCGAAACATCCAGGAAATGCCGAAATTGGCGAATTTATTCCGGAATACCTCAGAAAATCCCGGAACATCAAGGAAATCACGAAAATAGTAGAGTTGTCCCGGAATACCACAGAAAAACAGGAAATACCATAGAACATCTTGAAACATAAAGGAAATTCCAAAATTGGTGGATTTATCCCGAAATCCCACAGAAAATCCCGAAAAATCCAGGAAATCCCAAAATTGGTAGAGTTTTCCTGGAAGTCGTCAGAAAATCTCGAAACATCCAGAATATGCCGAAATCTGTGGACTTATCTCAGAATACCACAGAATTTCCCGAAACATCCAGGAAATCCCGAAAGTGGTGGAGTTACCCGGAATACGTCAGAAAATCCCGAAACATCCAGAAAATCCCACAATTAGTGAATTTATCCCGAAATCCCACAGAAAATCCCGAAACATCCAGGAAATGACGAAATGGGAGGATCTATTACGGAATACCTCAGAAAATCCCGGAACATCAAGGAATAGACGAAATTAGTGGAGTTCTCCCGGAATACCACAGAAAAACAGGAAATACCTGAGAACATCTTGAAACATCCAGGAAACCTCGAAATTGGTGGATTTACCCGGAATACGTCAGAAAATCCCGAAACATCCAGAAAATTCCACTGTTAGTGTATTATTCCCGAAATCTCACAGAAAATCCCGAAAAATCCTGGAAATCCCGAAATTGTTGGAGTTATCCTGGAAGTCGTCAGAAAATCCCGAAATCGGTGGATTTATCCCGACATACCACAGGAAATTCCGAAACATCCAGGAAATCCAGAAATTGGTAAAGTCACCCGGAGTACGTCAGAAAATCCCAAATTTAATGAATTTATCCCGAAATCTCACAGAAAATCCCGAAACATCCAGAATATCCCGAAATCGGTGGATTTATCCCGGAATACCACAGAATATCCCGAAACATCCAGAAAATCCCGAAACATCCAGGAAATGCCGAAATTGGCGAATTTATTCCGGAATAACTCAGAAAATCCCGAAACATCCAGGAAATCACGAAAATAGTAGAGTTATCCCGGAATACCACAGAAAAACAGGAAATACCATAGAACATCTTGAAACATAAAGGAAATTACAAAATTGGTGGATTTATCCCGGAATACCACAGAATATCCCGAAAAATCCAGGAAATCCCGAAGGTGGTGGAGTTACCCGGAATACGTCAGAAAATCCCGAAACATCCAGAATATCCCGAAATTGGTGGACTTATCTCAGAATACCACAGAATTTCCCGAAACATCCAGGAAATCCCGAAAGTGGTGGAGTTACCCGGAATACGTCAGAAAATCCTGAAACATCCAGAAAATCCCGAAATTGGTGGACTTATCTCAGAATACTACAGAATTTCCCGAAACATCCAGGTAATCCCGAAAGTGTTGGAGTTACCCGGAAAACGTCAGAAACATCCAGAAAATCCCACAATTAGTGAATTTATCCCGAAATCTCACAGAAAATCCCGAAAAATCCAGGAAATCCCGAAATTGTTGGAGTTATCCTGGAAGTCGTCAGAAAATCCCGAAATCGGTGGATTAATCCCGAAATACCACAGGACATTCCGAAACATCCAGGAAATCCAGAAATTGGTAAAGTCACCCGGAGTACGTCAGAAAATCCCAAAATTAATGAATTTATCCCGAAATCTCACAGAAAATCCCGAAACATCCAGGAAATCCCTAAAGTGGTGCAGTTATCCCGGAAGTCGTCAGAAAATCTCGAAACATCCAGGAAATGCCGAAATTTGTGGATTTATTCCGGAATACCTCGGATATTCCCGGATCATCTAGGATATCCCGAAATTGGTGGATATATCCCGGAATACCACAGAATATCCCGAAACATCCAGGAAATCCCGGAAGTGGTGGAGTTACCCGGAAAACGTCAGTAAATCCCGAAACATCGAGAAAATCCCACAATTAGTGAATTTGTGACGTCCCACATAGACGTCTACATTATTACAAATATTCATTTTTAATAATTTTGATTTAATTTTGATATCTATATATATATATATATATATATATATATGCACTCATTAACCTATAAAGCCTTTAAATAAATTTACAAATTTTGCTAAATCAGTCGTTACACGCAGTAATGTCGGTCGCTGACCTGCAAACATGCCGATTTGACAATTGTTAACTGTCCCACCTACGCCGAGTCCGAATCGCGTTCATCGCTGATTGGCCCGCGACTCTCATATGGTTCTAGAACATTCGTGAGTCCATCTTTCTTTCGAGTCTTTATAAACCCGCGAACTCACCATCTAATGCCTTTAGTCTTCAGTCTTGTTCTTGAATCTCGTGAGACTCGTGGTAACAGTGAGCGAAGTGCCCGCCGTTTTAGATTCCGGCGTAAGTATATTGTGAAATTCATATACAAAATTTAAAAGTATATAAAAGCTTGAAATAAGGGATCGTCCCCATGCTTGCCCTTTTAAGCTAATCGCGATATAAGATATATAGATCATTTGGAGGCTACTTCAATTTAGAGATTCACCAAGGTTTCTAAATGAGTAGTTAGATTTGTATAAATTCATTTGCGAAATATTTTTCTAACAGAGATTCACCAAGGTCTCTAGAAAAATATATAAAAACTTAGAATTGTATTAAGAGAAAATAAAACTCGAATTTGGCCACGAAGACTATTCGTGTAGTTTTAATCTTATGTTAAAATAAAAAGATTAAATAAATAATCAAATAAACACAAAATATATCTCAATTTCATTAAATAAACCCAAAGAAACCGACAAACACAATATCTTCATCAAGAAGTATTAACGCTGGATAACGTGACACATCATCTACACGTAAGTACAGAATCGTCGACTTAATAAAGTTACGCCTATTAGAACGTCACACGTGACGTTTGCAAATTTACTTAACAATTTTGAGTAACGTTACATATAACGTCAGGAGAACCTAGTTATATGTTGCATGACCAGCGTGGCGTCACGCGTAACTACAACATCATCTACCACCTGTGACAAACGTTACGCGACGCGTAACATAGAAAAGTTAAGTGACGCTTGATATAGAAACGTTACGTGACGCGTGATATAGAAACGTTACGTGACGCGTGATATAGAAACGTTACGTGACGCGTGATATAGAAACGTCACGTGACGCATGGTATAGAAACGTTACGTGACGCATGGTATAGAAACGTTACGTGACGCGTGATATAGAAACGTTACGTGACGCGTGATATAGAAACGTTACGTGACAGATGATAATCGTGACTTATAAGAACTAAGAGGCTCCGGAGCTGACAGTAGTTTCACATTAAAACAAAAATAATTTAATGTTAAGGTGAACTACTCGCGCCTGACACCGTCTTGATAAGCCGGGTCATAACAAATTTATCCCGAAATCTCACAAAAATTCCCGTAAAATCCACGAAATCCCGAAATTGGTGGAGTTATCCTGGAAGTAGTCAGAAAATCCCGAAATCGGTGGATTTATCCCGAAATACCACAGAAAATTCCGAAAGATCTAGTAAATGCAGAAATTGGTAGAGTCACCCGGAGTTCGTCAGAAAATCCCGATACATCCAGGTAATCCCGAAATCGGTGGATTTATCCCGGAATACCACAGAAAATCACGAAATACCATAGAACATCTTGAAGCATCCAGCAAATCCCGAAATTGGTGGATTTAGCCCGGAATACGACAGAAAATCCCGAAAATTTAGGAAATCCCGAAGGTGGTGGTGTTACCCGGAATACGTCAGACAATCCCGAAACATCCTGAATATCCAACAATTAGTGAACTTATCCCGAAGTCTCACAGAAAATCCCGAAACATCCAGGAATTCCCGAAAGTGGTGAGTTATCGCGGAAGTCGTCAGAAAATCTCGAAACAACCAGGAAATGCCAAAATTGGTAATTTATTTCGGAATACCTCAGAAAATCCCGGAACGTCAAGGAAATCACGAAATTAGTGGAGTTAGCCCGGAATATCACAGAAAAACAGGAAATACCATAGAACATCTTGAAACATCCAGGAAATTCCGAATTTGGTGGATTTATCCCAGAATACCACAGAATTTCCCGAAACATCCAGAAAATCCAAAATTAATGAATTTATCCCGAAATCTCACAGAAAATCCCGAAACATCCAGGAAATCCCTAAAGTGGTGCAGTTATCCCGGAAGTCGTCAGAAAATCTCGAAACATCCAGGAAATGCCGAAATGGGTGGATTTATTCCGAAATACCACAGAAAATTCCGTCATAACCAGGAAATCCAGAAATTGATAAAGTCACCCGGAGTACGTCAGAAAATCCCGATATATCAAGGTAATCCCGAAATCGGTGGATTTATCCCGGAAAACCACAGAAAATCACAAAATACCATAGAACATCTTGAAACATGCAGGTAATCCCGAAATTGGTGGATTTATCCCGGAATACCACGGAATATCAGGAAACATCCAGGAAATCCCGAAGGTGGAGTTACCCGGCATACGTTAGAAAATCCCACAATTAGTGAATTTATCCCGAAATCTCACAGAAAAACCCGAAAAATCCAGGAAATCCTGAAATTGGTGGAGTTATCCTGGAAGTAGTAAGAAAATCTCGAAACATCCAGGAAATCCCAAAATCAGTGGATTTATCCCGAAATATCACAGAAAATTCCGAAATATCCAGGAAATCCAGAAATTGGTAAAGTCACCCGGAGTACGTCAGAAAATCCCGATACATCCAGGTAATCCCGAAATCGGTGGATTTATCCCGGAATACCACAGAAAATCACGAAATACTATAGAACATCTTGAAGCATCCAGGATATCCCGAAATTGGTGGATTTATCACGGTATATCACAGCAAAACCCGAAAAATCCAGGAAAACCCGAAGGTGGTGGAGTTACACGGAATACGTCACAAAATCACGAAACATCCAGAATATTCCGAAATTGGTGGATTTATCCCAGAATACCACAGAATATCCCGAAACATCCAGGAAATCCCACAATTAGTGAACATATCCCGAAATCTCACAGAAAATCCCGAAACATCCAGGAAATCCCGAAAGTGGTGCAGTTATCCCGAAAAATCGTCAGAAAATCTCGTAACATCCGGGAAATGCCGAAATTGGTTAATTTATCCCGAAATCTCACAGAAAAAACCGAAACATCCAGGATATCCCGAAACTCGTGGAATTATCCCGGAATACCACAGAATATCCGGAAACATCCGGAAATCCCGAAGGTGGTGGAGTTACCCGGAATACGTCAGATAATCCCGAAACGACCAGAATATCCCGAAATTGGTGGATTTATCCCAGAATACACAGAATATCCGAAACATCCAGGAAATCCCGTAAGTGGTGGAGTTACCCGGAATACGTCAGAAAATCCCGAAACATCCACAAAACCCCACAATTAGTGAATTTATCCCGAAATCTCACAGAAAACACCGATACATCCAGGATATCCCGAAATTGGTGGATATATTCCGGAATACGACAGAATATCCCGAAACACCCAGGAAATCCCAAAAGTGGTGTAGTTACCCGCAATGCGTCAGAAAATCTCAAAACATCCAGAAAATCCCACGATTAGTGAATTTAACCCGAAATCACACAGAAAATCCCGAAAAATCTAGGAAATCCCGAAATTGGTGGAATTATCCTTGAAGTCGTCAGAAAATCTCGAAACATCCAGAAAATCCCACAATTAGTGACTTTATCCCGAAAACTCACAGAAAATCCCAAAACATCCAGGATATCCCGAAAGTGGTGCAGTTATCCCGGAAGTCGTCAGAAAATCTCGAAACATCAAGGAAATTTCGAAATCGGTGGATTAATTCCGAAATACCACAGAATATCCCGAAACATCCAAGAAATCCCACAATTAGTGAACATATCCCGAAATCTTACAGAAAATCCCGAAACATCCAGGAAATCCCGAAATTGGTGCAGTTATCCCCGAAATCGTCAGAAAATGTCAAAACATGCAGCAAATGCCGAAATTGGTGAATTTATCACGAAATCTCACAGAAAATCCCGAAACATCCAGGATATTCCCAAATTGGTGGATTTATCCCTGAATACCACAGAATATCCGGAAACATCCGGAAGTCCCGAAGATGGTGGAGTTACCCGGATTACGTCAGAAAATCGCGAAACATCCAGAATATCCCGAAATTGGTGGATTAATCCCAGAATACCACAGAATATCCCGAAACATCCAGGAAATCCAGACGGTGGTGGAGTTACCCGGAATTCGTCAGAAAATCCCGAAACGACCAGAATATCCCGAAATTGGTGGATTTATCCCAGAATACCACAGAATATCCCGAAACATCCAGGAAATCCAGACGGTGGTGGAGTTACCCAGAATTCGTCAGAAAATCCCGAAACGACCAGAATATCCCGAAATTGGTGGATTTATCCCAGAATACCACAGAATATCTCGAAACTTCCACGATATCCCAAAATTGGTGGTTTATCCCGGAATACCACAGAATATCCCGAAACTTCCAGGAAATCCCACAATTAGTGAACATAACCCGAAATCTCACAGAAAATCCCGAAAAATCCAGGAAATCCCGAAAGTGGTGCAGTTGTCCCGGAAATCGTCAGAAAATCCCGATACATCCAGAATATCCTGAAAATGGTGGATTTATCCCGGAAAACCACAAAAAATCACAAAATACCATAGAACATCTTGAAACATGCAGGTAATCCCGAAATTGCTGGATTTATCCCGGAATACCACGGAATATCCGGAAACATCCAGGAAATCCCGAAGGTGGTGGAGTTACACATAATACGTCAGAAAATCCCGAAACATCCAGAATATCCCGAAATTGGTGGACTTATCTCAGAATACCACAGAATTTCCCGAAACTTCCAGGAAATCCCGAAAGTGGTGGAGTTACCCGGAATACGTCAGAAAATCCTGAAACATCCAGAAAATCCCGAAATTGGTGGACTTATCTCAGAATACTACAGAGTTTCCCGAAACATCCAGGTAATCCCGAATGTGTTGGAGTTAACCGGAAAACGTCAGAAACATCCAGAAAATCCCACAATTAGTGAATTTATCCCGAAATCTCACAGAAAATCCCAAAACATCCAGGAAATGGCGAAATTGGTAGATTTATTCCGGAATACCTCAAAAAATCCCGGAACATCAAGGAATACACGAAATTAGTGGAGTTCTCCCGGAATACCACAGAAAAACAGGATATAGCATAGAACATCTTGAAATATAAAGGAAATTCCAAAATTGGTGGATTTATCCCGGAATACCACAGAATATCCCGAAAAATCCAGGAAATTCCGAAAGTGGTGGAGTTGTCCCGGAAATCGTCAGAAAATGTCGAAACATCCAGGAAATGCCGAAATTGGTGGATTTATCCCGGAAAACCACAGAAAAGCACAAAATACCATGGAACATCTTGAAACATGCAGGTAATCCCGAAATTGGTGGATTAATCCCGGAATACCACGGAATATCCGGAAACATCCAGGAAATCCCGAAGGTGGAGTTACCCGGCATACGTTAGAAAATCCCACAATTAGTGAATTTATCCCGAAATCTCACAGAAAATCCCGAAAAATCCAGGAAATCCCGAAATTGGTGGAGTTATCCTGGAAGTGGTCAGAAAATCTCGAAACATCCAGGAAATCCCGAAATCAGTGGATTTATCCCGAAATATCACAGAAAATTCCGAAATATCCAGGAAATCCAGAAATTGGTAAAGTCACCCGGAGTACGTCAGAAAATCCCGATACATCCAGGTAATCCCGAAATCGGTGGATTTATCCCGGAATACCACAGAAAATCACGAAATACTATAGAACATCTTGAAGCATCCAGGATATCCTGAAATTGGTGGATTTATCCCGGTATATCACAGCAAAACCCTAAACATGCAGGAAAACCCGAAGGTGGTGGAGTTACACGGAATACGTCACAAAATCACGAAACATCCAGAATATTCCGAAATTGGTGGATTTATCCCAGAATACCACAGAATATCCCGAAACATCCAGGAAATCCCACAATTAGTGAACATATCCCGAAATCTCACAGAAAATCCCGAAACATCCAGGAAATCCCGAAAGTGGTGCAGTTATCCCGAAAAATCGTCAGAAAATCTCGTAACATCCGGGAAATGCCGAAATTGGTTAATTTATCCCGAAATCTCACAGAAAAAACCGAAACATCCAGGATATCCCGAAACTCGTGGAGTTATCCCGGAATACCACAGAATATCCGGAAACATCCGGAAATCCCGAAGGTGGTGGAGTTACCCGGAATACGTCAGATAATCCCGAAACGAACAGAATATCCCGAAATTGGTGGATTTATCCCAGAATACCACAGAATATCCCGAAACATCCAGGAAATCCCGTAAGTGGTGGAGTTACCCGGAATACGTCAGAAAATCCCGAAACATCCACAAAACCCCACAATTAGTGAATTTATCCCGAAATCTCACAGAAAACACCGATACATCCAGGATATCCCGAAATTGGTGGATATATTCCGGAATACGACAGAATATCCCGAAACACCCAGGAAATCCCAAAAGTGGTGTAGTTACCCGCAATACGTCAGAAAATCTCAAAACATCCAGAAAATCCCACGATTAGTGAATCTAACCCGAAATCACACAGAAAATCCCGAAAAATCTAGGAAATCCCGAAATTGGTGGAATTATCCTTGAAGTCGTCAGAAAATCTCGAAACATCCAGAAAATCCCACAATTAGTGACTTTATCCCGAAAACTCACAGAAAATCCCGAAACATCCAGGATATCCCGAAAGTGGTGCAGTTATCCCGGAAGTCGTCAGAAAATCTCGAAACATCAAGGAAATTCCGAAATCGGTGGATTAATTCCGAAATACCACAGAATATCCCGAAACATCCAGGAAATCCCACAATTAGTGAACATATCCCGAAATCTTACAGAAAATCCCGAAACATCCAGGAAATCCCGAAACTCGTGGAGTTATCCCGGAATACCACAGAATATCCGGAAACATCCGGAAATCCCGAAGGTGGTGGAGTTACCCGGAATACGTCAGATAATCCCGAAACGAACAGAATATCCCGAAATTGGTGGATTTATCCCAGAATACCACAGAATATCCCGAAACATCCAGGAAATCCCGTAAGTGGTGGAGTTACCCGGAATACGTCAGAAAATCCCGAAACATCCACAAAACCCCACAATTAGTGAATTTATCCCGAAATCTCACAGAAAACACCGATACATCCAGGATATCCCGAAATTGGTGGATATATTCCGGAATACGACAGAATATCCCGAAACACCCAGGAAATCCCAAAAGTGGTGTAGTTACCCGCAATACGTCAGAAAATCTCAAAACATCCAGAAAATCCCACGATTAGTGAATTTAAACCGAAATCACACAGAAAATCCCGAAAAATCTAGGAAATCCCGAAATTGGTGGAATTATCCTTGAAGTCGTCAGAAAATCTCGAAACATCCAGAAAATCCCACAATTAGTGACTTTATCCCGAAAACTCACAGAAAATCCCGAAACATCCAGGATATCCCGAAAGTGGTGCAGTTATCCCGGAAGTCGTCAGAAAATCTCGAAACATCAAGGAAAATCCGAAATCGGTGGATTAATTCCGAAATACCACAGAATATCCCGAAACATCCAGGAAATCCCACAATTAGTGAACATATCCCGAAATCTTACAGAAAATCCCGAAAAATCCAGGAAATCCCGAAAGTGGTGCAGTTGTCCCGGAAATCGTCAGAAAATCCCGATACATCCAGAATATCCTGAAAATGGTGGATTTATCCCGGAAAACCACAGAAAATCACAAAATACCATAGAACATCTTGAAACATGGAGGTAATCCCGAAATTGCTGGATTTATCCCGGAATACCACGGAATATCCGGAAACATCCAGGAAATCCCGAAGGTGGAGTTACTCGGCATACGTTAGAAAATCCCGAAACATCCAGAATATCCCCAAATTAGTGGATTTATCCCAGAATACCACAGAATTTCCCGAAACATCCAGGAAATCCCACAATTAGTGAACATAACCCGAAATCTCACAGAAAATCCCGAAAAATCCAGGAAATCCCGAAAGTGGTGCAGTTGTCCCGGAAATCGTCAGAAAATGTCGAAACATCCAGGAAATGCCGAAATTGGTGGATTTATCCCGGAAAACCACAGAAAAGCACAAAATACCATAGAACATCTTGAAACATGCAGGTAATCCCGAAATTGGTGGATTAATCCCGGAATACCACGGAATATCCGGAAACATCCAGGAAATCCCGAAGGTGGAGTTACCCGGCATACGTTAGAAAATCCCACAATTAGTGAATTTATCCCGAAATCTCACAGAAAATCCCGAAAAATCCAGGAAATCCCGAAATTGGTGGAGTTATCCTGGAAGTGGTCAGAAAATCTCGAAACATCCAGGAAATCCCGAAAACAGTGGATTTATCCCGAAATATCACAGAAAATTCCGAAATATCCAGGAAATCCAGAAATTGGTAAAGTCACCCGGAGTATGTCAGAAAATCCCGATACATCCAGGTAATCCCGAAATCGGTGGATTTATCCCGGAATACCACAGAAAATCACGAAATACTATAGAACATCTTGAAGCATCCAGGATATCCCGAAATTGGTGGATTTATCCCGGTATATCACAGCAAAACCCTAAACATGCAGGAAAACCCGAAGGTGGTGGAGTTACACGGAATACGTCAAAAAATCACGAAACATCCAGAATATTCCGAAATCGGTGGATTTATCCCAGAATACCACAGAATTTCCCGAAACATCCAGGAAATCCCGAAAGTGGTGGAGTTACCCGGCATACGTTATAAAATCCCGAAACATCCAGAAAATCCCACAATTAGTGAATTTATCCTGAAATCTCACAGAAAATCCCGAAACATCCAGGATATCCCGAAAGTAGTGCAGTTATCCCGGAAGTCGTCAGAAAATCTCGAAATATCCGGGAAATGCCGAAATTGGTTAATTTATCCCGAAATCTCACAGAAAAAACCGAAACATCCAGGATATCCCGAAATTGGTGGAGTTATCCCGGAATACCACAGAATATCCGGAAACTTCCGGAAATCCCGAAGGTGGTGGAGTTATCATGGAAGTCGCGAGAAAAGCTCGGAACATCCAGTAAATCCCGAAATCGGTGGACTTATCCCGGAAAACCACAGAAAATCACAAAATACCATAGAACAACTTGATACATCCAGAATATCCCGAAATTGGTGGATTTATCCAAGAATACGACAGAATATCTCTAAACTTCCACGATATCCCAAAATTGATGGTTTATCCCGGAATACCACAGAATATCCCGAAACATCCAGGAAATCCCGAAAGTGGTGCAGTTATCCCGGAAATCGTCAGAAAATCTCGAAACCTCCAGGAAATCACAAAATTAGTTAATTTATCCCGAAAACTCACAGAAAATCCCGAAACTCGTAGAGTTATCCCGGAATACCACAGTATATCCGGAAACATCCGGAAATCCCGAAGGTGCGGGAGTTACCCGGAATACGTCAGATAATCCCGAAACGACCAGAATATCCCGAAATTGGTGGATTTATCCCAGAATACCACAGAATATCCCGAAACATCCAGGAAATCCCGAAACTGGTGGAGTTACCCGGAATACGTCAGAAAATCCCAAAACATCCACAAAACCCCACAATTAGTGAATTTATCCCGAAATCTCACAGAAAACACCGATATATCTAGGATATCCCGAAATTGGTGGATATATTCCGGAATACGACAGAATATCCCGAAACACCCAGGAAATCCCAAAAGTGGTGTAGTTACCCGCAATACGTCAGAAAATCTCAAAACATCCAGAAAATCCCACGATTAGTGAATTTAACCCGAAATCACACAGAAAATCCCGAAAAATCTAGGAAATCCCGAAATTGGTGGAATTATATTGGAAGTCGTCAGAAAATCTCGTAACATCCTGAAAATCCCACAATTAGTGACTTTATCCCGAAAACTCACAGAAAATCCCGAAACATCCAGGATATCCCGGAAGTGGTGCAGTTATTCCGGAAGTCGTCAGAAAACCTCGAAACATCAAGGAAATTACGAAATCGGTGGATTTATTCCGAAATACCTCGGAAAATCCCGGATCATTCAGGAAATCCAGAAATTGGTGGAGTTCTCCCGGAATACCACAGAATATCCCGAAACATCCAGGAAATCCGGAAGGTGGTGGTGTTACACGGAATACGTCAGAAAATCCCGAAACATCCAGAATACCCCGAAATTGGTGGATTTATCCCAGAATACCACAGAATTTCCCGAAACATCCAGGAAATCCCACAATTAGTGAACATATCCCGAAACTTACAGAAAATCCCGAAACATCCAGGAAATCCCGAAATTGGTGCAGTTATCCCCGAAATCGTCAGAAAATGTCAAAACATGCAGCAAATGCCGAAATTGGTGAATTTATCCCGAAATCTAACAGAAAAAACCGAAACATCCAGGATATCCCGAAATTAGTGGATTTATCCCTGAATACCGCAGAATATCCGGAAACATCCAGGAAATCCCGAAAGTGGTGGAGTTACCCGGAATATGTTAGAAACTCCCTAAACATCCAGAATATCCCGAAATTGGTGGATTTATCCCAGAATACCACTGAATATCTTGAAACTTCCACGATATCCCAAAATTGGTGGTTTATCCCGAAATACCACAGAATATCCCGAAACATCCAGGAAATCCCGAAAGTGGTGCAGTTATCCCGGAAGTCGTCAGAAAAACTCGAAACCTCCAGGAAATCACACAATTAGTTAATTTATCCCGAAAATTCACAGAAAATCCCGAAAAATCCAGGAAATGCCGAAATTCGTGGAGTTATCCCGGAATACCACAGAATATCCGAAAACATCCGGAAGTCCCGAAGGTGGTGGAGTTACCCGGAATACGTCAGAAAATCCCGAAACATCCAGAGTATCCCGAAATTGGTGGATTTATCCCGGAATACCACAGAATATACGGAAACATCCAGGAAATCCCGAAGGTGGTGGAGTTACCCGGAATACGTCAGAAAATCCCGAAACATCCACAAACCCCACAATTAGTGAATTTATCCCGAAATCTCACAGAAAACACCGATACATACAGGATATCCCGAAATTGGTGGATATATACCGGAATACCACAGAATATCTCGAAACTTCCACGATATCCCAAAATTGATGGTTCATCCCGGAATACCACAGAATATCCCGAAAGATCCAGGAAATCCCGGAAGTGGTGCAGTTATCCCGGAAGTCGTCAGAAAATCTCGAAACCTCCAGGAAATCACACAATTAGTTAATTTATCCCGAAAACTCACAGAAAATCCCGAAAAATCCAGGTAATCCCGAAACTCGTGGAGTTATCCCGGAATACCACAGAATATCCGGAAACATCCGGAAATCCCGAAGGTGGTGGAGTTACCCGGAATACGTCAGATAATCCCGAAACGACCAGAATATCCCGAAATTGGTGGATTTATCCCAGAATACCACAGAATATCCCGAAACAACCAGGAAATCCCGAAAGTGGTGGAGTTACCCGGAATACGTCAGAAAATCCCGAAACATCCACAAAACGCCACAATTAGTGAATTTATCCCGAAATCTCACAGAAAACACCGATACATCTAGGATATCCCGAAATTGGTGGATATATTCCGGAATACGACAGAATATCCCGAAACACCCAGGAAATCCCAAAAGTGGTGTAGTTACCCGCAATACGTCAGAAAATCTCAAAACATCCAGAAAATCCCACGATTAGTGAATTTAACCCGAAATCACACAGAAAATCCCGAAAAATCTAGGAAATCCCGAAATTGGTGGAATTATCCTGGAAGTCGTCAGAAAATCTCGAAACATCCAGAAAATCCCACAATTATGACTTTATCCCAAAACTCACAGAAATCCCGAAACATCCAGGATATCCCGAAAGTGTGCAGTTATCCCGAAGTCGTCAGAAAATCTCGAAACATCAAGGAAATTCCGAAATCGTGGATTATTCCGAAACCTTGGAAAACCCGGAACATCCAAAATCCAGAAATTGGTGGAGTTCTCCCGGAATACCACAGAATATCCCGAAACATCCGGAAATCCCGAAGGTGGTGGTGGTTACACGGAATACGTCAGAAAATACCGAAACATCCAGAATACCCCGAAATTGGTGGCTTTATCCCAGAAACCACAGAATTTCCCGAAACATCCAGGAAATCCCACAATTATGAACATCCCGAAAACTTACAGAAAAACCCGAAACATCCAGGAAATCCCGAAATTGGTGCAGTTATCCCCGAAACCGTCAGAAAATGTCAAAACATGCAGCAAATGCCGAAATTGGTGAATTTATCCCGAAATCTCACAGAAAAATCCGAAACATCCAGGATATCCCGAAATTGGGGATTATCTCGGAATACGACAGAATATCCCGAAACACCCAGGAAATCCCAAAAGTGGTTAGTTACCCGCAATACGTCAGAAAATCTCAAAACATCCAGAAAATCCCACGATTAGTGAATTTAACCCGAAATCACACAGAAAATCCCGAAAATCTAGGAAATCCGAAATTGGTGGAATTATCCTGGAAGTCGTCAGAAAATCTCGAAACATCCAGAAAATCCCACAATTATGACTTTATCCCAAAACTCACAGAAAATCCCGAAACATCCAGGATATCCCGAAAGTGTGCAGTTATCCCGAAGTCGTCAGAAAATCTCGAAACATCAAGGAAATTCCGAAATCGTGGATTATTCCGAAACCTTGGAAAACCCGGAACATCCAAAATCCAGAAATTGGTGGAGTTCTCCCGGAATACCACAGAATATCCCGAAACATCCGGAAATCCCGAAGGTGGTGGTGGTTACACGGAATACGTCAGAAAATACCGAAACATCCAGAATACCCCGAAATTGGTGGCTTTATCCCAGAAACCACAGAATTTCCCGAAACATCCAGGAAATCCCACAATTATGAACATCCCGAAAACTTACAGAAAAACCCGAAACATCCAGGAAATCCGAAATTGGTGCAGTTATCCCCGAAACCGTCAGAAAATGTCAAAACATGCAGCAAATGCCGAAATTGGTGAATTTATCCCGAAATCTCACAGAAAAATCCGAAACATCCAGGATATCCCGAAATTGGGGATTATCTCTGAATACCACAGAATATCCGGAAACATCCAAGAAATCCCGAAAGTGGTGGAGTTACCCGGAAAATGTCAGAAATCGCGAAACATCTAGAATATCCCGAAATTGGTGGATTTATCCCGGAATACCACAGAATATCCGGAAACATCCAGGAAATCCCGAAAGTGGTGCAGTTATCCCGGAAGTCGTCAGAAAAACCGAAACCTCCAGGAATCACACAATTAGTTAATTTATCCCAAAATTCACGAGAAAATCCAGAAATATCCAGAAATGCCGAAATTCGTGGAGTTATCCCGGAATACCACAGAATATCCGAAAACTCCGGAAGTCCCCGAAGGTGGTGGAGGTTACCCGGAATACGTCCGAAAATCTCGAAACATCCAGAGTATCCCGAAACTCGTGGAGTGTCCCGGAATACCACAGAAATCCGGAAACATCCGGAAATCCCGAAGGTGGTGGAGTTACCCGGAATACGTCAGATATCCGAACATCCAGAAAATCCCACAATTAGTGACTTTATCCCGAAAACTCACAGAAAAAGCCCGAAACATCCAGGATATCCCGAAGTGGTGGCAGTTATCCCGAAGTCGTCAGAAAATCTCGAAACATCAGTAAATTCCGAAATCGGTGGATTAGATCCGAAAATACCTCGGAAAATCCCGGAACATCCAGGAAATCCAGAAATTGGTGGAGTTCTCCCCGGAATACCACAGAATATCCCGAAACATCCAGGAAATCCCGAAGGTGGTGGTGTTACACGGAATACGTCAGAAAATCCCGAAACATCCAGAATACCCCGAAATTGGTGGATTTATCCCAGAATACCACAGAATTTACCGAAACATCCAGGAAATCCCACAATTAGTGAACTATCCCGAAAACTTACAGAAATCCCGAAACATCCAGGAAATCCCGAAATTGGTGCAGTTATCCCCGAAATCGTCAGAAAATGTCAAAACATGCAGCAAATGCCAAATTGGTGAATTTATCCCGAAAACTCACAGAAAAAACCGAAACATCCAGGATATCCCGAAATTGGGGGATTTATCTCTGAATACCACAGAATATCCGGAAACATCCAGGAAATCCCGAAAGTGGTGGAGTTACCCGGAAAATGTCAGAAACTCCCGAAACATCCAGAAAATCCCACAATTAGTGAATTTATCCCGAAATCTCACAGAAAACACCGAAACATCACCGATATCCCGATATTGGTGGTTTATCCCGGAATACCACAGAATATCCCGAAACATCCAGGAAATCCCGAAGGTGGTGGAGTTACCCGGAATACGTCAGAAATCGCGAAACATCTAGAATATCCCGAAATTGGTGGATTTATCCCGGAATACCACAGAATATCCGGAAACATCCGGAAGTCCCGAAGATGGTGGAGTTACCCGGAATACGTCAGAAAATCGCGAAACATCCAGAATATCCCGAAATTGTGGATTAATCCCAGAATACCACAGAATATCCCGAACATCCAGGAAATCCAGACGGTGGTGGAGTTACCCGGAATTCGTCAGAAAATCCCGAAACGACCAGAATATCCCGAAATTGGTGGATTTATCCCAGAATACCACAGAATATCCCGAAACATCCAGGAAATCCAGACGGTGGTGGAGTTACCCGGAATTCGTCAGAAAATCCCGAAACGACCAGAATATCCCGAAATTGGTGGATTTATCCCAGAATACCACAGAATATCTCGAAACTTCCACGATATCCCAAAATTGGTGGTTTATCCCGGAATACCACAGAATATCCCGAAACATCCAGGAAATCCCACAATTAGTGAACATAACCCGAAATCTCGCAGAAAATCCCGAAAAATCCAGGAAATCCCGAAAGTGGTGCAGTTGTCCCGGAAATCGTCAGAAAATCCCGATACATCCAGAATATCCCGAAAATGGTGGATTTATCCCGGAAAACCACAGAAAATCACAAAATACCATAGAACATCTTGAAACATGCAGGTAATCCCGAATTTGCTGGATTTATCCCGGAATACCACAGAATATCCGAAAACATCCGGAAGTCCCGAAGGTGGTGGAGTTACCCGGAATACGTCAGAAAATCTCGAAACATCCAGAGTATCCCGAAACTCGTGGAGTTATCCCGGAATACCACAGAATATCCGGAAACATCCGGAAATCCAGAAGGTGGTGGAGTTACCCGGAATACGTCAGATAATCCCGAAACATCCAGAAAATCCCACAATTAGTGACTTTATCCCGAAAACTCACAGAAAATCCCGAAACATCCAGGATATCCCGAAAGTGGTGCAGTTATCCCGGAAGTCGTCAGAAAATCTCGAAACATCAAGGAAATTCCGAAATCGGTGGATTTATTCCGAAATACCTCGGAAAATCCCGGAACATCCAGGAAATCCAGAAATTGGTGGAGTTCTCCCGGAATACCACAGAATATCCCGAAACATCCAGGAAATCCCGAAGATGGTGGTGTTACACGGAATACGTCAGAAAATCCCGAAACATGCAGAATACCCCGAAATTGGTGGATTTATCCCAGAATACCACAAATTTCCCGAAACATCCAGGAAATCCCACAATTAGTGAACATATCCCGAAAACTTACAGAAAATCCCGAAACATCCAGGAAATCGCGAAATTGGTGCAGTTATCCCCGAAATCGTCAGAAAATGTCAAAACATGCAGCAAATGCCGAAATTGGTGAATTTATCCCGAAATCTCACAGAAAAAACCGAAACATCCAGGATATCCCGAAATTGGTGGATTTATCTCTGAATACCACAGAATATCCGGAAACATCCAGGAAATCCCGAAAGTGGTGGAGTTACCCGGAAAAAGTCAGAAACTCCCGAAACATCCAGAAAATCCCACAATTAGTGAATTTATCCCGAAATCTCACAGAAAACACCGAAACATCACCGATATCCCGATATTGGTGGTTTATCCCGGAATACCACAGAATCCCGAAACATCCAGGAAATCCCGAAGGTGGTGGAGTTACCCGGAATACGTCAGAAATCGCGAAACTTCTAGAATATCCCGAAATTGGTGGATTTATCCCGGAATACCACAGAATATCCGGAAACATCCGGAAGTCCCGAAGATGGTGGAGTTACCCGGATACGTCAGAAAATCCCGAAACATCCACAAACCCCACAATTAGTGAATTTATCCCGAAATCTCACAGAAAACACCGATACTTCCACGATATCCCAAAATTGGTGGTTTATCCCGAAATACCACAGAATATCCCGCAAACATCCGAAAGTCCCGAAAGTGGTGCAGTTATCCCGGGAAGTCGTCAGAAAAACTCGAAAACCGTCCAGAAATCACACAATTAGTTAATTTATCCCGAAAATTCACAGAAAATCCCGAAATATCCAGAAATGCCGAATTCGGTGGAGTTTCCCGGAATACCACAGATATCCGAAAACATCCTGGAAGTCCCGAAGGTGGTGGAGTTACCCGAATACGTCAGAATATCTCGAAAAATCCAGAGTATCCGAAATTGGTGGATTTATCCCGAATACCACAGAATATACGGAAAACATCCAGGAACTCCCGAGGTGGTGGAGTTACCCCGGAATACGTCCAGAAAATCCGAAACGACCAGATATACCGAAATTGGTGGATTTATCCCAGAATACCAGAGAATATTCCGAAACATCCAGGAAATCCGGAAATTTGTGCAGTTATCCCGGAAGTCGTCAGAAAATCCCAAAATCTCCAGGAAATCACACAATTAGTTAATTTATCCCGAAAACTCACAGAAAATCCCGAAAAATCCAGGAAGTCCCGAAATTCGTGGAGTTATCCCGGAATACCACAGAATCCGGAAACATCCGGAAATCCAGAAGGTGGTGGAGTTACCCGGAATACGTCAGATAATCCCGAAACATCCAGAAAATCCCACAATTAGTGACTTTATCCCGAAAACTCACAGAAAATCCCGAAACATCCAGGATATCCCGAAAGTGGTGCAGTTATCCCGGAAGTCGTCAGAAAATCTCGAAACATCAAGGAAATTCCGAAATCGGTGGATTTATTCCGAAATACCTCGGAAAATCCCGGAACATCCAGGAAATCCAGAAATTGGTGGAGTTCTCCCGGAATACCACAGAATATCCCGAAACATCCAGGAAATCCCGAAGATGGTGGTGTTACACGGAATACGTCAGAAAATCCCGAAACATGCAGAATACCCCGAAATTGGTGGATTTATCCCAGAATACCACAAATTTCCCGAAACATCCAGGAAATCCCACAATTAGTGAACATATCCCGAAAACTTACAGAAAATCCCGAAACATCCAGGAAATCGCGAAATTGGTGCAGTTATCCCCGAAATCGTCAGAAAATGTCAAAACATGCAGCAAATGCCGAAATTGGTGAATTTATCCCGAAATCTCACAGAAAAAACCGAAACATCCAGGATATCCCGAAATTGGTGGATTTATCTCTGAATACCACAGAATATCCGGAAACATCCAGGAAATCCCGAAAGTGGTGGAGTTACCCGGAAAAAGTCAGAAACTCCCGAAACATCCAGAAAATCCCACAATTAGTGAATTTATCCCGAAATCTCACAGAAAACACCGAAACATCACCGATATCCCGATATTGGTGGTTTATCCCGGAATACCACAGAATATCCCGAAACATCCAGGAAATCCCGAAGGTGGTGGAGTTACCCGGAATACGTCAGAAATCGCGAAACTTCTAGAATATCCCGAAATTGGTGGATTTATCCCGGAATACCACAGAATATCCGGAAACATCCGGAAGTCCCGAAGATGGTGGAGTTACCCGGAATACGTCAGAAAATCCCGAAACATCCACAAACCCCACAATTAGTGAATTTATCCCGAAATCTCACAGAAAACACCGATACTTCCACGATATCCCAAAATTGGTGGTTTATCCCGAAATACCACAGAATATCCCGCAACATCCAGGAAATCCCGAAAGTGGTGCAGTTATCCCGGAAGTCGTCAGAAAAACTCGAAACCTCCAGGAAATCACACAATTAGTTAATTTATCCCGAAAATTCACAGAAAATCCCGAAATATCCAGGAAATGCCGAAATTCGTGGAGTTATCCCGGAATACCACAGAATATCCGAAAACATCCGGAAGTCCCGAAGGTGGTGGAGTTACCCGGAATACGTCAGAATATCTCGAAAAATCCAGAGTATCCCGAAATTGGTGGATTTATCCCGGAATACCACAGAATATACGGAAACATCCAGGAAATCCCGAAGGTGGTGGAGTTACCCGGAATACGTCAGAAAATCCCGAAACGACCAGAATATACCGAAATTGGTGGATTTATCCCAGAATACCAGAGAATATTCCGAAACATCCAGGAAATCCGGAAATTGGTGCAGTTATCCCGGAAGTCGTCAGAAAATCCCAAAATCTCCAGGAAATCACACAATTAGTTAATTTATCCCGAAAACTCACAGAAAATCCCGAAAAATCCAGGAAGTCCCGAAATTCGTGGAGTTATCCCGGAATACCACAGAATATCCGGAAACATCCGGAAATCCCGAAGGTGGTGGAGTTACCCGGAATTCGTCAGATAATCCCGAAACGACCAGAATATCCCGAAATTGGTGGATTTATCCCAGAATACCACAGAATATCCGGAAACATCCAGGAAATCCCGAAAGTGGTGGAGTTACTCGGAATACGTCAGAAAATCCCGAAACATCCACAAACCCCACAATTAGTGAATTTATCCCGAAATCTCACAGAAAACACCGAAACATCCACGATATCCCGAAATTGGTGGTTTATCACGGAATACCACAGAGTATCCCGAAACATGTAGATAATCCCAAAAGTGGTGGAGTTTCCCGGAATACGTCAGTAAATCCCGAAACATGCAGAAAAACCCACAACTAGTGGATTTATCCCGAAATCTCACAGAAAATCCCGAAACATCCAGGAAATCCCGAATGTGGTGCAGTTATCCCGAAATTCGTCAGAAAATCTCGAAACATGCAGGAAATCCCGAATTGGTGGATTTATCCCGGAATACCACAGAATATCCCGAAACATCCAGCAAATCCCGAAAGTTGTGCAGTTATCCCGCAAGTCGTCAGAAAATTTCGAAACGTCCAGGAAATCACACAATTAGTTAATTTATCCCGAAATCTCACAGATAATCCCGAAAAATCCAGGAAATCCCGAAATTCATGGAGTTATCCCGGAAGTCGTCAGAAAATCTCGAAACATCCAGGAAATTCCGAAATTGGTGGATATATTCCGGAATACCACAGAATATCCCGAAACATCCGGGAAATCCCGAAAGGGGTGGAGTTACCCGGAATACGTCAAAAAATCCCGAAACATCCAGAAAATACCACAATTAGTGAATTCATCCCGAAATCTCACAGAAAATCCCGAAAAATCAAGGATTCCCGAAATTGGTGGATATATTCCGGAATACGACAGAATATCCCGAAACATCCAGGAAATCCCAAAAGTGGTAGAGTTACCCGGAAAACGTCAGAAAATCCCGAAACATCCAGAAAATCCCACAATTAGTGACTTTATCCCGAAAACTCACAGAAAATCCCGAAACATCCAGGAAATGCCGAAATTGGTGGATTTACTCCGGAATACCACAGAAAATCACGAAATACCATAGAACATCGTGAAGTATCCAGGAAATCCCGAAATTGGTAGATTCATCCCGGAATACCACAGAATATCCCGAACCATCCAGGAAATCCCGAAGGTGGTGGAGTTACCCGGAATGCGTCAGAATATCCCGCAACATTCCGAAATATCACAGAAAATCCTGAAACATCCAGGAAATGCCGAAATTGGTGCAGTTATCCCGGAAGTCGTCAGAAAATCCCGGAACATCAAGGGATACACGAAATTAGTGGAGTTCTCCCGGAATACCACAGAAAAACACAAAACCATAGAACATCTTGAAACATCCAGGAAATGCCGAAATTGGTGGATTTATCCCGAAATACCACAAAATATCCCGAAACATCCAGGAAATCCCGAAAGTGGTGGAGATACCCGGAATATGTCAGAAAATCCCGAAACAACCCGGAATCTACCAGAAAATCCCGAAACATCCGGGAATTACGAAAGTAGTGCAGTTATCCCGGAAATCGTCAGAAAATCTCGAAACATCCAGGAAATGCCGAAATTGGTGTATTTATTCCGGAATACCTCAGAAAATACCAAAACATCAAGGAAATCACGAAATTAGTGGAGTTCTCCCGGAATACCTCAGAATATCCCGAAACATCCAGGAAATGCCGAAATTGGTGGATTTACTCCGGAATACCTCAGAAAATCCCGGAACATCAAGGGATACACGAAATTAGTGGAGTTCTCCCGGAATACCACAGAAAATCACGAAATACCATAGAACATAGTGAAGTATCCAGGAAATCCCGAAATTGGTAGATTCATCCCGGAATACCACAGAATATCCCGAACCATCCAGGAAATCCCGAAGGTGGTGGAGTTACCCGGAATGCGTCAGAAAATCCCGCAACATCCCGAAATATCACAGAAAATCCTGAAACATCCAGGAAATCCCGAAATTGGTGGATTTATTCCGGGATACCTCGGAAAATACCGGATCATCTAGGATAACCCGAAATTGGTGGACTTATCCCGGAATATCACAGAATATCCCGAAACATCCAGGAAATCCCAAAAGTGGTGGAGTTTCCCGGAATACGTCAGTAAATCCCGAAACATGCAGAAAAACCCACAACTAGTGGATTTATCCCGAAATCTCACAGAAAATCCGAAACATCCAGGAAATCCCGAATGTGTGCAGTTATCCCGAAATTCGTCAGAAAATCTCGAAACATGCAGGAAATCCCGAATTGGTGGATTTATCCCGGAATACCACAGAATATCCCGAAACATCCAGCAAATCCCGAAAGTTGTGCAGTTATCCCGCAAGTCGTCAGAAAATTTCGAAACGTCCAGGAAATCACACAATTAGTTAATTTATCCCGAAATCTCACAGATAATCCCGAAAAATCCAGGAAATCCCGAAATTCATGGAGTTATCCCGGAAGTCGTCAGAAAATCTCGAAACATCCAGGAAATTCCGAAATTGGTGGATATATTCCGGAATACCACAGAATATCCCGAAACATCCGGGAAATCCCGAAAGGGGTGGAGTTACCCGGAATACGTCAAAAATTCCCGAAACATCCAGAAAATACCACAATTAGTGAATTCATCCCGAAATCTCACAGAAAATCCCGAAAAATCAAGGATATCCCGAAATTGGTGGATATATTCCGGAATACGACAGAATATCCCGAAACATCCAGGAAATCCCAAAAGTGGTAGAGTTACCCGGAAAACGTCAGAAAATCCCGAAACATCCAGAAAATCCCACAATTAGTGACTTTATCCCGAAAACTCACAGAAAATCCCGAAACATCCAGGAAATGCCGAAATTGGTGGATTTACTCCGGAATACCACAGAAAATCACGAAATACCATAGAACATCGTGAAGTATCCAGGAAATCCCGAAATTGGTAGATTCATCCCGGAATACCACAGAATATCCCGAACCATCCAGGAAATCCCGAAGGTGGTGGAGTTACCCGGAATGCGTCAGAATATCCCGCAACATTCCGAAATATCACAGAAAATCCTGAAACATCCAGGAAATCCCGAAATTGGTGGATTTATTCCGGGATACCTCGGAAAATACCGGATCATCTAGGATAACCCGAAATTGGTGGACTTATCCCGGAATATCACAGAATATCCCGAAACATCCAGGAAATCCCGAAAGTGGTGGAGTTACCCGGAATACGTCAGAAAATCCAGAAATATTCAGAAAATCCCACAATTAGTAAATTTATCCGAAATCTCACAGTAAATCCCGAAACATCCAGGAAATGCCGAAATTG
The DNA here is from genome assembly GCA_026168455.1 of Theocolax elegans. Lineage (NCBI taxonomy): Eukaryota > Metazoa > Arthropoda > Insecta > Hymenoptera > Cerocephalidae > Theocolax > Theocolax elegans. Next base: position 13,361,983 of record CM047429.1, on the reverse strand, counting down.
GTGCAGTTATCCCGGAAGTCGTCAGAAAATCCCGGAACATCAAGGGATACACGAAATTAGTGGAGTTCTCCCGGAATACCACAGAAAAACACAAAATACCATAGAACATCTTGAAACATCCAGGAAATGCCGAAATTGGTGGATTTATCCCGAAATACCACAAAATATCCCGAACATCCAGGAAATCCCGAAAGTGGTGGAGATACCCGGAATATGTCAGAAAATCCCGAAACAACCCGGAATCTACCAGAAAATCCCGAAACATCCGGGAATTACGAAAGTAGTGCAGTTATCCCGGAAATCGTCAGAAAATCTCGAAACATCCAGGAAATGCCGAAAGGTGTATTTATTCCGGAATACCTCAGAAAATACCAAAACATCAAGGAAATCACGAAATTAGTGGAGTTCTCCCGAATACCTCAGAATATCCCGAAACATCCAGGAAATGCCGAAATTGGTGGATTTACTCCGGAATACCTCAGAAAATCCCGGAACATCAAGGGATACACGAAATTAGTGGAGTTCTCCCGGAATACCACAGAAAATCACGAAATACCATAGAACATAGTGAAGTATCCAGGAAATCCCGAAATTGGTAGATTCATCCCGGAATACCACAGAATATCCCGAACCATCCAGGAAATCCCAAGGTGGTGGAGTTACCCGGAATGCGTCAGAAAATCCCGCAACATCCCGAAATCACAGAAAATCCTGAAACATCCAGGAAATCCCGAAATTGGTGGATTTTTCCGGGATACCTCGGAAAATACCGGATCATCTAGGATAACCCGAAATTGGTGGACTTATCCCGGAATATCACAGAATATCCCGAAACATCCAGGAAATCCCGAAAGTGGTGGAGTTACCCGGAATACGTCAGAAAATCCAGAAATATTCAGAAAATCCCACAATTAGTAAATTTATCCCGAAATCTCACAGTAAATCCCGAAACATCCAGGAAATGCCGAAATTGGTGCAGTTATCCCGGAAGTCGTCAGAAAATCCCGGAACATCAAGGGATACACGAAATTAGTGGAGTTCTCCCGGAATACCACAGAAAAACACAAAATACCATAGAACATCTTGAAACATCCAGGAAATGCCGAAATTGGTGGATTTATCCCGAAATACCACAAAATATCCCGAAACATCCAGGAAATCCCGAAAGTGGTGGAGATACCCGGAATATGTCAGAAAATCCCGAAACAACCCGGAATCTACCAGAAAATCCCGAAACATCCGGGAAATACCGAAAGTAGTGCAGTTATTCCGGAAATCGTCAGAAAATCTCGAAACATCCAGGAAATGCCGAAATTGGTGTATTTATTCCGGAATACCTCAGAAAATCCCGGAACATCAAGGGATACACGAAATTAGTGGAGTTCTCCCGGAATACCACAGAAAAACACAAAATATCATAGAACATCTTGAAACATCCAGGATATCCCGAAATTGGTGGATATATCCCGAAATACCACAGAATATCCCGAAACATCCAGGAAATCCCGAAAGTGGTGGAGTTACCCGGAATACGTCAAAAAACCCGAAACATCCAGAAAATACCACAATTAGTGAATTCATCCCGAAATCTCACAGAAAATCCCGAAATATGCAGCATATCCCGAAATTGGTGGATATATTCCGGAACATCCAGGTAATCCCGAAATCGGTGGATTCATCCCGAAATACCACAGAATATCCCGAAACATCCAGGAAATCCCGAAAGTGGTGGTGTTACCCGGAATACGTCAAAAAATCCCGAAACATCCAGAAAATCCCACAATTAGTGAATTTATCCCAAAATCCCACAGAAAATCCCGAAACATCCGGGAAATACCGAAAGTAGTGCAGTTATCCCGGAAGTCGTCAGAAAATCTCAAAACATCCAGGAAATGCCGAAATCGGTGGATATATTCCGGAGAACGTCAGAAAATCCCGATACATCCAGGTAATCTCGATATCGGTGGATTTACCCCGGAATACCACAGAAAATCACGAAATACCATAGAACATCTTAAAGCATCCAGGAAATCCCGAAATTGGTGGATTTATCCCGGAATATCACAAAAAAACCCCGAAACATCCAGGAAAACCCGAAGGTGGTGGAGTTACACGGAGTACGTCAGAAAATCCAAAAACATACAGAATATCCGGAAATTGGTGGATTTATCCCCGAATACCACAGAATTTCCCGAAACATCCAGGAAATCCCAAAAGTGGTGGAGTTATTCGGCATACGTCAGAAAATCCCGAAAAAACCAGAAAATCCTACAATTAGTGAATTTATCCCAAAATCTCACAGAAAATCCCGAAAAATCCCGGAAATCCCTAAAATAGTTATCCCGGAAGTCGTCAGAAAATCTCGAAACATCCAGGAAATGCCGAAATTTGTGGATTTATTCCTGAATATCTCGGACAATCCCGGATCTTCTAGGATATCCCGAAAGTGGTGGATTTATCCAGGAATATCACAAAAAATCCGGAAACATCCAGGAAATCCCGACTTCGCTGGATTTATCCCGAAATATCACAGATAATTCCGAAATATCCAGGAAATCCAGAAATTGGTAAAGTCACCCGGAGTACGTCAGAAAATCCCGATACATCCAGGTAATCTCGATGTCGGTGGATTTATCCCGGAATACCACAGAAAATCACGAAATACTATAGAACATGTTGAAGCATCCAGAAAATCCCGAAGTTGGTGGATTTATCCCGGAATATCACAGAAAAACCCGAAACATCCAGGAAATCCCGAAAGTGGTGGAGTTACCCGGAATACTTAAAAAAATCCCGAAACAACCAGAAAATCCCACAATTAGTGAATTTATCCCGAAATCTCACAGAAAACACCGAAACATCCAGGAAATTCCGAAATTCGTGGATTTATCCCGGAATATCATAGAATATCCCGAAAAATCCAGAAAATTACACAATTAGTGAATTTATCTCGAAATCTCACAGAAAATCCCGAAAAATCCAGGAAATCCCGAAATTCGTAATGTTATCCTGGAAGTCGTCAGAAAATCTCGAAACATCCAGAAAATACCGAAATCGGTGAATTTATCCCGGAATACCACAGAAACTCACAAAATACCATAGAACATCTTGAAACATGCAGGAAATCCCGAAATTGGTGGATTTATCCCGGAATACCACACATAATCACGAAACATCCAGGAAATCCCGAAAGTGGTGGAGTTACCCGGAATACGTCAGAAAATACCGAAACATCCAGAAAATCCCTCAATTAGTGAATTTATCCCGAAATCTCACAGAAAACACCGAAACATCCAGGAAATTCCGAAATTCGTGGATTTATCCCGGAATACCATAGAATATCCCGAAAAATCCAGGAAATCCCACAATTAGTGAAATAATCCCGAAATCTCACAGAAAATCCCGAAAAATCCAGGAAATCCTGAATTGGTGGAGTTATCCGGAGGTCGTCAGAAAATCTCGAAACATCCAGAAAATCCCGAAATCGGTGGATTTATCCTGAAATACCAAAGGAAATTCCGTAACATCCCGGAGATCCCGAAAGCGGTAGAGTTACCCGGAATACGACAGAATATCCCGAAACATCCAGGAAATCCCAAAGGTGGTGGAGTTACCCGGAATACGTCCAGAAAATCCCCGAAACAACCAGAAAATCCCACAATTAGTGAATTTATCCCGAAGTCTCACAGAAAATCCCGAAAAATCTAGGAAAATCCTGAAATTGGTGGAGTTATCCTAGAAGTCGACAGAAATCCCGTAACATCCAGGAAACCCGAAAATGGTGCAGTTGTCCCGGAAGTCGTCAAAAAATCTCGATACACCCAGGAAATGCCGAAATTCGTGGATTTATTCCGGAATACCTCAGAAAATCCCAGAACATCAAGGACATCACGAAATCAGTGGAGTTCTCCCGGAATACCACAGAAAAACAAGAAATACATAGACATTTTGAAACATCCAGGAATTCCCGAAATTGGTGGATTTATCTGGAATACCTCAGAAAATCCCGGAACATCCAGGTAATCCCGAATCGTGGATTTATCCCGGAATACGACAGAAAATCACGAAATACCATAGAACATCTTGAAGCATCCAGGGAATCTCGAAATTGGTGCAGTTACCCCGGAAGTCGTCAGAAAATCTCGATACATCCTGATATGCCGAAATTGGTTGATTTATCCCGGAATACCATAGAATATCCGAAATATCCAGGAAATCCCACAATTAGTGAATTAATCCCGAAATCTCACAGAAAATCCCGAAATAGCCACAAATCCTGAAATTGGTGGAGTTATCCTGGAATACCACAGAATATCCGGAACATCCAGGAAAATCCCGAAGGTGGTGGAGTTACCCGGAAAACGTCAAATAATCCCGAAACATCCAGGAAATCCCGAATTGGTGGATTTATCCCAGAATACCACAAAAATCACGAAATACAATCCAGGAAAACCCGAAGGTGGTGGAATTACCCGGAATACGTCAGAAAATCCCGAAACATCCATAAAATCCCACAATTAGTGAATTTATCCTGAAATGTCACAGAAAATCCCGAAACATCCAGGAAATCCAGAAAGTGGTGCAGTTATCCCGGAAGTCGTCAGAAAATCTTGAAACATCCCGGAAATGCCGAAATTGGTGGATTGAATGCGGAATACCTCAGAAAAACCCGAAACATCAGGAAATCCCAAAAGTGGTGGAGTTACCCGAAATACGTCAGTAAATCCCGAAACAACCAGAAAATCCCACAATTAGTGAATTTGTCCCGGAATCTCACAGTAAACACCGAAACACCCAGGATATCCCGAAATTGGTGAATTTATCCAGGATTACCACAGAATATCCCAAAATATCAAGAAAATCCCAAAAGTGGTGGAGTTATCCGGAATACGTCAGAAAATTCGAAACATCCAGAAAATCCCACAATTAGTGGATTTATTCCGGAATACCTCAGAAAATCCCGAAACATCCAGGAAATCCCGAAAGTGGTGGAGTTACCCTGAATACGTAAGAAAATCCCGAAACATCCAAAAAATCCCACAATTAGTGAATTTTTCCCGAAATCTCATTGAAAATCACGAATAATCCAGGAAATCCCACAATTAGTGAATTTATCCCGAAATCTCATAGAAATACCCGAAACATCCAGGAAATCCCGAAGGTGGTGGAGTTACCCGGAATACGACAGATATCCCGGAACATTCTGGATTTTGGTTGGTGGAATTATCCCAGAATACCACAGAATATGCCGAAACATCCAGGAAATAGCGAAAGTGGTGGAGTTACCCGGAATACGTCAGAAAATCCCGAAACATCCAGAAAATCCCACAAGTAGTGAATTTATCCCGAAATCTCAAAGAAAATCCCGAAACATCCAGGAAATCCCGAAAGTGGTGCAGTTATCCCGGAAGTCGTCAAAAAATCTCGATCCATCCAGGAAATCCCGAAATTGGTGGATTTATCCCGGAATAACACAGAATCTCTCGAAACATTAAGGAAATACCGAAAGTGGTGGAGTTACCCGAAATTCATCAGGAAATCCCATAACATCCAGAAAATCCCACGACTAGTGAATTTATCCCGAAATCTCACAGAAAATACCGAAACAACTAGGAAATCCCGAAAGTGGTGCAGTTAACCCGGAAGTCGTCAGAAAATCTCGAAACATCCAGGAAATGCCAAAATTGGTGGATATATTCCGAAATACCTCGTAAAATCCCGGAACATCCAGGATATCCTGAAATTGGTGAATTTATCCCGAAAACTCACAGAAAATCCCGAAACATCCAGGATATCCCAAAAGTGGTGGATTTATCCCGGAATACGACAGAAAATCACAAAATACCATATAACATCTTGAAGCATCCAGGAAATCCCGAAAGTGGTGCAGTTATCCCGGAAGTCGTCAGAAAATCTCGATACATCCAGGAAATCCCGAAATTGGTGGATTTATCCCGGAATACCACAGAATATCCTGAAACATCCAGGAAATCTCGAAGGTGCTGGAGTTACCCGGAATAAGCCAGAATATCACGAAACATCCAGAATATCCCGAAATTGGTGGATTTATCCCGGAATACCACAGAATACCCCGAAACATCCAGGAAATCCCGCAAGTGGTGCAGCTACCAGGAGTTCGTCAGAAAATCCCGAAACATCCAGATAATCCCACAATTAGTGAATTTATCCCGAAATCTCACAGAAAACACTGAAACATCCAGGATATTCCGAAATTGGTGGATTTATCCCAGAATACCACAGAATATTCCGAAACATCCAGTAAATCCCGAAAGTGGTAGTCACCCGGAGTACGTCAGAAAATCCGGATACATAAAGGTAATCCAGAAGTCGGTGGATTTATCCCGTAATACCATAGAAAATTCCGAAGAATCCAGCAAATCCCGAATTTGATATAGTCACCCGGAGGAAGTCAGAAAATCTCGATACATCCAGGTAATCCCGAAATAAGTGGATCTATCCCGGAATACCACAGAAAATCACAAAATACCATAGAGCATCTTGAAGCATCCAGAAAATCCCGAAATTGGTGGATTTATCCCGGAATACCACAGAATATCCGGAAACATCCAGGAAATCCCGAAGGTGGTGGAGTTACCCGGAATACGTCAGAAAATCCCGAAACATCCAGGAAATCCCGAAATTGGTGGATTTATCCCAGAATACCACAAAAAATCACGAAATACCCAAATATCCAGGAAAACCCGAAGTTGGTGGAGTTACCCGGAATACGTCAGAAAATCCCGAAACATCCAGAATATCCTGGAAGTGGTGGATTTATCCCAGAATACCACAGACAATTGCGAAACATCCAGGAAATGCCGAAATTGGATTTATTCCGGAATACCTCGGAAAAACCCGGGTCATCTAGGATCTTCCGAAATTTGTGGACTTATTCCGGAATACCTCAGAAAATCCCGGAACATCAAGGTATAGACGAAATTAGTGGAGTTCTCCAGGAATACCACAGAAAATCACGAAATACTATAGAACATCTTGAAGCATCCAAGAAATCCCGAAATTGGTGGATTTATCCCGGAATACCATAGAATATATCGAAACATCCAGGAAATCGCGAAAGTTGTGGAGTTAACCGGAATACGTTAGAAAATCCCGAAACATCCTGATATTACCACAATTAGTGAATTTATCCAGAAATCTCACAGAAAATCCAGAAAAATCCAGGGTTTCCCGAAATTGGTGGAGATATCCTGGAGGTCGTCAGAAAATCTCGAAACATCCAGAAAATCCCGAAATCGGTGGATTTATCCCGTAATACCACAGAAAATTCCGAAATATCCAGGAAATCCAGAAATTGGTAAAGTCACTCGGAGTGCGTCAGAAAATCCCGATACAACCAGGTAATCCCGAATTCGGTGGATTTATCCCGGAATACCACAGAAAATCACGAAATACCATAGAACATCTTGAAGCATCCAGAAAATCCCGAAATTGGTGGATTTATTCCGGAATACCACAGAATACCATGAAACATCCAGGGTTTCCCGAAATTGGTGCAGTTATTCCGGAAGTCGTCAGAAAATCTTGAAAAATCCAGGAAATCCCGAAAGTGGTGGAGTTACCCGGAAAATGTCAGAAAATCCCGAAGCATCCAGAAAATCCCACAATTAGGGAATTTATCCCGAAATCTCACAGAAAATCCCGAAATATCCAGGAAATCCTGAAATTGGTGGAATTATCCTGGAAGTAGTCAGAATATCCCGAAATCGGTGGATTTATACCGAAATACCACAGGAAAGATCCGAAACATCCGGGAAATCCCGAAATTGGTGGAATTATCTAGAAGTAGTCAGAAAATCCCGAAATCGGTGGATTTATACCGAAACACCACAGGAAATTCCAAAACATCGAGGAAATCCAGAAATTGGTAAAGTCACCCGGAGTACGTCAGAAAATCCCGATAAATCCAGGTAATACCGTAATCGGTGGATTTATCCCGGAATACCATAGAAAATCACGAAATACCATAGAACATCTTGAAACATCCAGGAAATCCCGAAAATGGTGGATTTATCCCGGGATACCACAGAAAATCCGGAAACATCCAGGAAATCCCGAAGGTGGTGGAGTTACCCGAAATACGAGAGAAATCTCGACTCATCCACAAAATCCCGAAATCGGTGGATTATCCCGAAATCTCACAGAAAATCCCGAAACATCTAGGAAATCCCGAAAACGGTGCAGTTATCCCGGAATTCGTCAGAAAATCTCGATACATCCAGGAAATCCCGAAAGTGGTGCAGTTATCGGGGAAGTCGTCAGAAAATCTCGAAACATCCAGGAAATGCCGAATTGGTGGATTTATTGCGGAAGTCGTCAGAAAATATTGACACATCCAGCAAAATGCCGAAATTGGTGGATTATTCCGGAAGACCTTTGAAAATCCCGGATTTATCCCATAATACCACAGAAAATACCGGAAATACCATAGAACATCTTAAACATCCAGGAAATTCCGAAAGTGGTGAAGTTACCCGGAATACATCAGAAAATCCCATAACATCCAGAAAATCCCACAATTAGTGAATTTATCCCGAAATCTCACACAAAATCCCGAAACATCCAGGAAATCCCGAAATTGGTGGAATTATCCTGGAAGTAGTCATAAAATCCCGAAATCGGCGGATTTATACCGAAATACCACAGAAAGATCCGAAACATCCAGGAAATCCCGAAATTGGTGGAATTATCCAGAAGTAGTCAGCAAATCCCGAAATCGGTGGATTTATACCGAAACACCACAGGAAATTCCAAAACATCCAGGAAATCCAAGAATTGGTAAAGTCACCCGGAGTACGTCAGAAAATCCCGATAAATCCAGGTAATACCGTAATCGGTGGATTTATCCCGGAATACCATAGAAAATCACGAAATACCATAGAACATCTTGAAGCATCTAGGAAACCCCGAAATTGGTGGATTTATCCCGGGATACCACAGAATATTCGGAAACATCCAGGAAATCCCGAAGGTGGTGGAGTTACCCGGAATACGTCAGAAAATCTCGACACATCCAGAAAATCCCGAAATCTGTGGATTTATCCCGAAATCTCACAGAAAATCCCGAAACATCCAGGAAATCCCGAAAACGGTGCAGTTATCCCGGAATTCGTCAGAAAATCTCGATACATCCAGGAAATCCCGAAATTGGTGGATTTATCCCGGAATACCTCAGAAAATTCCGGAACATCAAGGAAATCACGAAATTAGTGGAGTTCTCCCGGAATACACAGAAAAACAAGAAATACCATAGAACATCTTGAAACATCCAGGAAATCCCGAAAGTGGTGATGTTACCCGGATTACGTCAGTAAATCCCGAAACTTCCAGAAAATCCCACAATTAGTGAATATATCCCGAAATCGCACAGAAAAACCCGAAAAATCCAGAAAAATCCCGTAATTGGTGGAATTATCCTGGAAGTAGACAGAAAATCCCGAAATCGGTGGATTTATACCGAATTACCACAGGAAATTCCGAAACATCCAGGAAATCCAGAAATTGGTAAAGTCACCCGGAGTACGTCAGAAAATCCCGATAAATCCAGGTAATCCCGTAATCGGTGGATTTATCCCGGAATACCATATAAAATCACGAAATACCATAGACAATCTTGAAGCATCCAGGAACTCCCGAAATTGGTGGATTTATCCCGGGATACCACAGAATATCCGGAAACATCCAGGAAATCCCGAAGGTGGTGGAGTTACCCGGAATACGTCAGAAAATGTCGACACATCCAGAAAATCCCGAAATCGGTAGATTTATCCCGAAATCTCACAGAAAATCCCGAAACATCCAGGAAATCCAGAAAACGGTGCAGTTATCCCGGAATTCGTCAGAAAATCTCGATACATCCAGGAAATCCCGAAAGTGGTGCAGTTATCGCAGAAGTCATCAGAAAATCTCGAAACATCCAGGAAACGCCGAAATTGGTGGATTTATTCCGGAAGTCGTCAGAAAATCTTGATACATCCAGGAAATGCCGAAATTGGTGGATTTATTCCGGAATACCTTTGAAAATCCCGGAACATCCAGGATATCCCGAAATTGGTGGAATACCCGGATTACGTCAGTAAATCCCGAAACTTCCAGAAAATCCCACAATTAGTGAATTTATCCCGAAATCTCACACAAAATCCCGAAACATCAAGGAAATCCCGAAATTGGTAAAGTCACCCGGAGTACGTCAGAAAATCCCGATAAAACCAGGTAATACCGTAATCGGTGGATTTATCCCGGAATACCATAGAAAATCACGAAATACCATAGAACATCTGAAGCATCCAGGAAATCCCGAAATTGGTGGATTTATCCCCCGATACCACAGAATATTCGGAAACATCCAGGAAATCCCGAAGGTGGTGGAGTTACACGGAATACGTCAGAAAATTTCGACACATCCCGAAAATCCCGAAATCGGTGGATATATCCCGAAATCACACAGAAAATCCCGAAACATCCAGGAAATCCCGAAAACGGTGCAGTTATCCCGGAATAACCACAGAAATCAAGAAATACCATAGAACATCTTGAAACATCCAGGAAATCCCGAAAGTGGTGGTGTTACCCGGAATACATCAGAAAATCCCGAAACATCCAGAAAATCCCACAATTAGTGAATTTATCCCGAAATCGCACAGAAAATCCCGAATAGGTGGAATTATCCTGGAAGTAGTCAGAAAATCCCGAAATCGGTGGATTTATACCGAAATACCACAGGAAATTCCGAAACATCCAGGAAATCCAGAAATTGGTAAAGTCACCCGGAGTACTTCAGAAAATCCCGATAAATCCAGGTAATCCCGTAAACGGTGGAATACCATAGAAAATCACGAAATACCATAGAACATCTTGAAATATCCAGGAAATCCCGAAAACGGTGCAGTTAACCCTGAATTCGTCAGAAAATCACGATACATCCAGGAAATCCCGAAAGTGGTGCAGTTATCGCAGAAGTCATCAGAAAATCTCGAAACATCCAGGAAACGCCGAAATTGGTGGATTTATTCCGGAAGTCGTCAGAAAATCTTGATACATCCAGGAAATGCCGAAATTGGTGGATTTATTCCGGAATACCTTTGAAAATCCCGGAACATCCAGGATATCCCGAAATTGGTGGAATACCCGGATTACGTCAGTAAATCCCGAAACTTCCAGAAAATCCCACAATTAGTGAATTTATCCCGAAATCTCACACAAAATCCCGAAACATCAAGGAAATCCCGAAATTGGTAAAGTCACCCGGAGTACGTCAGAAAATCCCGATAAAACCAGGTAATACCGTAATCGGTGGATTTATCCCGGAATACCATAGAAAATCACGAAATACCATAGAACATCTTGAAGCATCCAGGAAATCCCGAAATTGGTGGATTTATCCCCCGATACCACAGAATATTCGGAAACATCCAGGAAATCCCGAAGGTGGTGGAGTTACACGGAATACGTCAGAAAATCTCGAACACATCCCGAAAATCCCGAAATCGGTGGATATATCCCGAAATCACACAGAAAATCCCGAAACATCCAGGAAATCCCGAAAACGGTGCAGTTATCCCGGAATACCACAGAAATCAAGAAATACCATAGAACATCTTGAAACATCCAGGAAATCCCGAAAGTGGTGGTGTTACCCGGAATACATCAGAAAATCCCGAAACATCCAGAAAATCCCACAATTAGTGAATTTATCCCGAAATCGCACAGAAAAACCCGAAAAATCCAGAAAATCCCGAATAGGTGGAATTATCCTGGAAGTAGTCAGAAAATCCCGAAATCGGTGGATTTATACCGAAATACCACAGGAAATTCCGAAACATCCAGGAAATCCAGAAATTGGTAAAGTCACCCGGAGTACTTCAGAAAATCCCGATAAATCCAGGTAATCCCGTAAACGGTGGAATACCATAGAAAATCACGAAATACCATAGAACATCTTGAAATATCCAGGAAATCCCGAAACGGTGCAGTTAACCCTGAATTCGTCAGAAAATCACGATACAACCAGGAAATCCCGAAAGTGGTGCAGTTATCGCGGAAGTCGTCAGAAAATCTAGAAACATCCAGGAAATGCCGAAATTGGGGGATTCCATTCCGGAAGTCGTCAGAAAATCTTGATAAATCCAGGAAAATGCCGAAATTGGTGGATTTATTCCGGAATACCTTGAAAATCCCGGAACATCCAGGATATCCCGAAGTTGGTGGAGTACCCATATTACGTCAGTAAATCCCGAAACATCCAGAAAATCCCACAATTAGTGAATTTATCCCGAAATCTCACACAAAATCCCGAAACATCCAGGAAATCCCGAAATTGGTGGAATTATCCTGGAAGTAGTCAGAAAATCCCGAATTGGTGGATTTATACCGAAATACCACAGGAAATTCCGAAACATCCAGGAAATCCAGAAATTGGTAAAGTCACCCGGAGTACGTCAGAAAATCCCGATAAATCCAGGTAATACCGTAATCGGTGGATTTATCCCGAAATACCATAGAAAATCACGAAATACCATAGAACATCTTGAAGCATCCAGGAAATCCCGAAATTGGTGGATGTATCCCGTGATACCACAGAATATCCGGAAACATCCTGGAAATCCCGAAGGTGGTGGAGTTACCCGGAATACGTCAGAAAATCTCGACACATCCAGAAAATCCCGAAATCGGTGGATTTATCCCGAAATCCTCACAGAAAATCCCGAAAAATCCAGGAAATCCCGAAATTCGTAATGTTATCCTGGAAGTCGTCAGAAAATCTCGAACATCCAGAAAATACCGAATCGGTGAATTTATCCCGGAATACCACAGAAACTCACAAAACCATAGAACATCTTGAAACATGCAGGAAATCCCGAATTGGTGGATTTATCCCGGAATACCACACATAATCACGAACATCGGAAATCCCGAAAGTGGTGGAGTTACCCGGAATACGTCAGAAAATACCGAAACATCCAGAAAATCCCTCAATTAGTGAATTTATCCCGAAATCTACAGAAAACACCGAACATCCAGGAAATTCCGAAATTCGTGGATTTATCCCGGAATACCATAGAATATCCCGAAAAATCCAGGAAATCCCACAATTAGTGAAATAATCCCGAAATCTCACAGAAAATCCCGAAAAATCCAGGAAATCCTGAAATTGGTGGAGTTATCCTGGAGGTCGTCAGAAAATCTCGAAACATCCAGAAAATCCCGAAATCGGTGGATTTATCCTGAAATACCAAAGGAAATTCCGTAACATCCCGGAGATCCCGAAAGCGGTAGAGTTACCCGGAATACGACAGAATATCCGAACATCCAGGAAATCCCAAAGGTGGTGGAGTTACCCGGAATACGTCAGAAAATCCCGAAACAACCAGAAAATCCCACAATTAGTGAATTTATCCCGAAGTCTCACAGAAAATCCCGAAAAATCTAGGAAATCCTGAAATTGGTGGAGTTATCCTAGAAGTCGACAGAAAATCCCGTAACATCCAGGAAAACCCGAAAATGGTGCAGTTGTCCCGGAAGTCGTCAAAAAATCTCGATACACCCAGGAAATGCCGAAATTCGTGGATTTATTCCGGAATACCTCAGAAAATCCCAGAACATCAAGGACATCACGAAATCAGTGGAGTTCTCCCGGAATACCACAGAAAAACAAGAAATACCATAGAACATTTTGAAACATCCAGGAATTCCCGAAATTGGTGGATTTATTCTGGAATACCTCAGAAAATCCCGGAACATCCAGGTAATCCCGAAATCGGTGGATTTATCCCGGAATACGACAGAAAATCACGAAATACCATAGAACATCTTGAAGCATCCAGGGAATCTCGAAATTGGTGCAGTTACCCCGGAAGTCGTCAGAAAATCTCGATACATCCTGGATATGCCGAAATTGGTTGATTTATCCCGGAATACCATAGAATATCCCGAAATATCCAGGAAATCCCACAATTAGTGAATTAATCCCGAAATCTCACAGAAAATCCCGAAATATCCAGCAAATCCTGAAATTGGTGGAGTTATCCTGGAATACCACAGAATATCCGGAAACATCCAGGAAATCCCGAAGGTGGTGGAGTTACCCGGAAAACGTCAAATAATCCCGAAACATCCAGGAAATCCCGAAATTGGTGGATTTATCCCAGAATACCACAAAAAATCACGAAATACAATCCAGGAAAACCCGAAGGTGGTGGAATTACCCGGAATACGTCAGAAAATCCCGAAACATCCATAAAATCCCACAATTAGTGAATTTATCCTGAAATGTCACAGAAAATCCCGAAACATCCAGGAAATCCAGAAAGTGGTGCAGTTATCCCGGAAGTCGTCAGAAAATCTTGAAACATCCCGGAAATGCCGAAATTGGTGGATTGAATGCGGAATACCTCAGAAAAACCCGAAACATCAGGAAATCCCAAAAGTGGTGGAGTTACCCGAAATACGTCAGTAATCCCGAAACAACCAGAAAATCCCACAATTAGTGAATTTGTCCCGGAATCTCACAGTAAACACCGAAACACCCAGGATATCCCGAAATTGGTGAATTTATCCAGATTACCACAGAATATCCCAAAATATCAAGAAAATCCCAAAAGTGGTGGAGTTATCCGGAATACGTCAGAAAATTCGAAACATCCAGAAAATCCACATTAGTGGATTTATTCCGGAATACCTCAGAAAATCCCGAAACATCCAGAAAATCCCGAAAGTGGTGGAGTTACCCTGATACGTAAGAAAATCCCGAAACATCCAAAAAATCCCACAATTAGTGAATTTTTCCCGAAATCTCATTGAAAATCACGAATAATCCAGGAAATCCCACAATTAGTGAATTTATCCCGAAATCTCATAGAAATACCCGAAACATCCAGGAATCCCGAAGGTGGTGGAGTTACCCGGAATACGACAGATATCCCGGAACATTCTGGATTTTGGTTGGTGGAATTATCCCAGAATACCACAGAATATGCCGAAACATCCAGGAAATAGCGAAGTGGTGGAGTTACCCGGAATACGTCAGAAAATCCGAAACATCCAGAAAATCCCACAAGTAGTGAATTTATCCCGAAATCTCAAAGAAAATCCCGAAACATCCAGGAAATCCCGAAAGTGGTGCAGTTATCCCGGAAGTCGTCAAAAAATCTCGATCCATCCAGGAAATCCCGAAATTGGTGGATTTATCCCGGAATAACACAGAATCTCTCGAAACATTAAGGAAATACCGAAAGTGGTGGAGTTACCCGAAATTCATCAGGAAATCCCATAACATCCAGAAAATCCCACGACTAGTGAATTTATCCCGAAATCTCACAGAAAATACCGAAACAACTAGGAAATCCCGAAAGTGGTGCAGTTAACCCGGAAGTCGTCAGAAAATCTCGAAACATCCAGGAAATGCCAAAATTGGTGGATATATTCCGAAATACTCGTAAAATCCCGGAACATCCAGGATATCCTGAAATTGGTGAATTTATCCCGAAAACTCACAGAAAATCCCGAAACATCCAGGATATCCCAAAAGTGGTGGATTTATCCCGGAATACGACAGAAAATCACAAAATACCATATAACATCTGAAGCATCCAGGAAATCCCGAAAGTGGTGCAGTTATCCGAAGTCGTCAGAAAATCTCGATACATCCAGGAAATCCCGAAATTGGTGGATTATCCCAGAATACACAAAAATCACGAAATACAATCAGGAAAAACCCGAGGTGGTGGAATACCCGGAATACGTCAGAAAATCCCGAAACATCCATAAAATCCCACAATTAGGAATTTATCCTGAAATGTCACAGAAAATCCCGAAACATCCAGGAATCCAGAAAGTGGTGCAGTTATCCCGGAAGTCGTCAGAAAATCTTGAAACATCCCGGAATGCGAATTGGTGGATTGAATGCGGAATACCTCAGAAAAAACCGAAACATCAGGAAATCCAAAAGTGGTGGAGTTACCGAAAATACGTCAGTAAATCCGAAACAACCAGAAAATCCCACAATATGAATTTGTCCGGAATCTCACAGGTAAACACCGAAACCACCAGGATATCCCGAAATTGGTGAATTACAGGATTACCACAGAATATCCCAAAATATCAAGAAAATCCCAAAAGTGGTGGAGTTATCCGGAATACGTCAGAAAATTCGAAACATCCAGAAAATCCCACAATTAGTGGATTTATTCCGGAATACCTCAGAAAATCCCGAAACATCCAGGAAATCCCGAAAGTGGTGGAGTTACCTGATACGTAAGAAAATCCCGAAACATCCAAAAAATCCCACAATTAGGAATTTTCCCGAAATCTCATTGAAAATCACGAATAATCCAGGAATCCCACAATTAGTGAATTATCCCGAAATCTCATAGAAATACCCGAAACATCCAGGAAATCCCGAAGGTGGTGGAGTTACCGGAATACGACAGATATCCGGAACATTCTGGATTTTGGTGGTGGAATTATCCCAGAATACCACAGAATATGCCGAAACATCCAGGAAATAGCGAAGTGGTGGAGTTACCCGGAATACGTCAGAAAATCCCGAAACATCCAGAAAATCCCACAAGTAGGAATTTATCCGAAATCTCAAAGAAAATCCCGAAACATCCAGGAAATCCCGAAAGTGGTGCAGTATCCCGGAAGTCGTCAAAAAATCTCGATCCATCCAGGAAATCCCGAAATGGTGGATTTATCCCGGAATAACACAGAATCTCTCGAAACATTAAGGAAATACCGAAAGTGGTGGAGTTACCCGAAATTCATCAGGAAATCCCATACATCCAGAAAATCCCACGACTAGTGAATTTATCCCGAAATCTCACAGAAAATACCGAAACAACTAGGAAATCCCGAAAGTGGTGCAGTAACCCGGAAGTCGTCAGAAAATCTCGAAACATCCAGGAAATGCCAAAATTGGTGGATATATTCCGAATACCTCGTAAAATCCCGGAACATCCAGGATATCCTGAAATTGGTGAATTTATCCCGAAAACTCACAGAAAATCCCGAAACATCCAGGATATCCCAAAAGTGGTGGATTTATCCCGGAATACGACAGAAAATCACAAAATACCATATAACATCTTGAAGCATCAGGAAATCCCGAAAGTGGTGCAGTTATCCCGAAGTCGTCAGAAAATCTCGATACATCCAGGAAATCCCGAAATTGGTGGATTTATCCCGGAATACCACAGAATATCCTGAAACATCCAGGAAATCTCGAAGGTGCTGGAGTTACCCGGAATAAGCCAGAATATCACGAAACATCCAGAATATCCCGAAATTGGTGGATTTATCCCGGAATACCACAGAATACCCCGAAACATCCAGGAAATCCGCAAGTGGTGCAGCTACCAGGAGTTCGTCAGAAAATCCCGAAACATCCAGATAATCCCACAATTAGTGAATTATCCCGAAATCTCACAGAAAACACTGAAACATCCAGGATATTCCGAAATTGGTGGATTTATCCCAGAATACCACAGAATATTCCGAAACATCCAGTAAATCCCGAAAGTGGTAGTCACCCGGAGTACGTCAGAAAATCCGGATACATAAAGGTAATCCAGAAGTCGGTGGATTTATCCCGTAATACCATAGAAAATTCCGAAGAATCCAGCAAATCCCGAATTTGATATAGTCACCCGGAGGAAGTCAGAAAATCTCGATACATCCAGGTAATCCCGAAATAAGTGGATCTATCCCGGAATACCACAGAAAATCACAAAATACCATAGAGCATCTTGAAGCATCCAGAAAATCCCGAAATTGGTGGATTTATCCCGGAATACCACAGAATATCCGGAAACATCCAGGAAATCCCGAAGGTGGTGGAGTTACCCGGAATACGTCAGAAAATCCCGAAACATCCAGGAAATCCCGAAATTGGTGGATTTATCCCAGAATACCACAAAAAATCACGAAATACCCAAATATCCAGGAAAACCCGAAGTTGGTGGAGTTACCCGGAATACGTCAGAAAATCCCGAAACATCCAGAATATCCTGGAAGTGGTGGATTTATCCCAGAATACCACAGACAATTGCGAAACATCCAGGAAATGCCGAAATTGGATTTATTCCGGAATACCTCGGAAAAACCCGGGTCATCTAGGATCTTCCGAAATTTGTGGACTTATTCCGGAATACCTCAGAAAATCCCGGAACATCAAGGTATAGACGAAATTAGTGGAGTTCCAGGAATACCACAGAAAATCACGAAATACTATAGAACATCTTGAAGCATCCAAGAAATCCCGAAATTGGTGGATTTATCCCGGAATACCATAGAATATATCGAAACATCCAGGAAATCGCGAAAGTTGTGGAGTTAACCGGAATACGTTAGAAAATCCCGAAACATCCTGATATTACCACAATTAGTGAATTTATCCAGAAATCTCACAGAAAATCCAGAAAAATCCAGGGTTTCCCGAAATTGGTGGAGATATCCTGGAGGTCGTCAGAAAATCTCGAAACATCCAGAAAATCCCGAAATCGGTGGATTTATCCCGTAATACCACAGAAAATTCCGAAATATCCAGGAAATCCAGAAATTGGTAAAGTCACTCGGAGTGCGTCAGAAAATCCCGATACAACCAGGTAATCCCGAATTCGGTGGATTTATCCCGGAATACCACAGAAAATCACGAAATACCATAGAACATCTTGAAGCATCCAGAAAATCCCGAAATTGGTGGATTTATTCCGGAATACCACAGAATACCATGAAACATCCAGGGTTTCCCGAAATTGGTGCAGTTATTCCGGAAGTCGTCAGAAAATCTTGAAAAATCCAGGAAATCCCGAAAGTGGTGGAGTTACCCGGAAAATGTCAGAAAATCCCGAAGCATCCAGAAAATCCCACAATTAGGGAATTTATCCCGAATCTCACAGAAAATCCCGAAATATCCAGGAAATCCTGAAATTGGTGGAATTATCCTGGAAGTAGTCAGAATATCCCGAAATCGGTGGATTTATACCGAAATACCACAGGAAAGATCCGAAACATCCGGAAATCCCGAAATTGGTGGAATTATCTAGAAGTAGTCAGAAAATCCCGAAATCGGTGGATTTATACCGAAACACCACAGGAAATTCCAAAACATCGAGGAAATCCAGAAATTGGTAAAGTCACCCGGAGTACGTCAGAAAATCCCGATAAATCCAGGTAATACCGTAATCGGTGGATTTATCCCGGAATACCATAGAAAATCACGAATACCATAGAACATCTTGAAACATCCAGGAAATCCCGAAAATGGTGGATTTATCCCGGGATACCACAGAAAATCCGGAAACATCCAGGAAATCCCGAAGGTGGTGGAGTTACCCGAAATACGAGAGAAAATCTCGACTCATCCACAAAATCCCGAAATCGGTGGATTTATCCCGAAATCTCACAGAAAATCCCGAAACATCTAGGAAATCCCGAAAACGGTGCAGTTATCCCGGAATTCGTCAGAAAATCTCGATACATCCAGGAAATCCCGAAAGTGGTGCAGTTATCGGGGAAGTCGAAAATCTCGAAACATCCAGGAAATGCCGAAATTGGTGGATTTATTGCGGAAGTCGTCAGAAAATATTGACACATCCAGCAAATGCCGAAATTGGTGGATTTATTCCGGAAGACCTTTGAAAATCCCGGATTTATCCCATAATACCACAGAAAATACCGGAAATACCATAGAACATCTTAAAACATCCAGGAAATTCCGAAAGTGGTGAAGTTACCCGGAATACATCAGAAAATCCCATAACATCCAGAAAATCCCACAATTAGTGAATTTATCCCGAATCTCACACAAAATCCGAAACATCCAGGAAATCCCGAAATTGGTGGAATTATCCTGGAAGTAGTCATAAAATCCCGAAATCGGCGGATTTATACCGAAATACCACAGAAAGATCCGAACATCCAGGAAATCCCGAAATTGGTGGAATATCCAGAAGTAGTCAGCAAATCCCGAAATCGGTGGATTTATACCGAAACACCACAGGAAATTCCAAACATCCAGGAAATCCAAGAATTGGTAAAGTCACCCGGAGTACGTCAGAAAATCCCGATAAATCCAGGTAATACCGTAATCGGTGGATTTATCCCGGAATACCATAGAAAATCACGAAATACCATAGAACATCTTGAAGCATCTAGGAAACCCCGAAATTGGTGGATTTATCCCGGGATACCACAGAATATTCGGAAACATCCAGGAAATCCCGAAGGTGGTGGAGTTACCCGGAATACGTCAGAAAATCTCGACACATCCAGAAAATCCCGAAATCTGTGGATTTATCCCGAAATCTCACAGAAAATCCCGAAACATCCAGGAAATCCCGAAAACGGTGCAGTTATCCCGGAATTCGTCAGAAAATCTCGATACATCCAGGAAATCCCGAAATGGTGGATTTATCCCGGAATACCTCAGAAAATTCCGGAACATCAAGGAAATCACGAAATTAGTGGAGTTCTCCCGGAATACCACAGAAAAACAAGAAATACCATAGAACATCTTGAAACATCCAGGAAATCCCGAAAGTGGTGATGTTACCCGGATTACGTCAGTAAATCCCGAAACTTCCAGAAAATCCCACAATTAGTGAATATATCCCGAAATCGCACAGAAAAACCCGAAAAATCCAGAAAATCCCGTAATTGGTGGAATTATCCTGGAAGTAGACAGAAATCCCGAAATCGGTGGATTTATACCGAATTACCACAGGAAATTCCGAAACATCCAGGAAATCCAGAAATTGGTAAAGTCACCCGGAGTACGTCAGAAAATCCCGATAAATCCAGGTAATCCCGTAATCGGTGGATTTATCCCGGAATACCATATAAAATCACGAAATACCATAGACAATCTTGAAGCATCCAGGAACTCCCGAAATTGGTGGATTTATCCCGGGATACCACAGAATATCCGGAAACATCCAGGAAATCCCGAAGGTGGTGGAGTTACCCGGAAACGTCAGAAATGTCGACATCCAGAAAATCCCGAAATCGGTAGATTTATCCCGAAATCTCACAGAAAATCCCGAAACATCCAGGAAATCCAGAAAACGGTGCAGTTATCCCGGAATTCGTCAGAAAAATCGATACATCCAGGAAATCCCGAAAGTGGTGCAGTTATCGCAGAAGTCATCAGAAAATCTCGAAACATCCAGGAAACGCCGAAATTGGTGGATTTATTCCGGAAGTCGTCAGAAAATCTTGATACATCCAGGAAATGCCGAAATTGGTGGATTTATTCCGGAATACCTTTGAAAATCCCGGAACATCCAGGATATCCCGAAATTGGTGGAATACCCGGATTACGTCAGTAAATCCCGAAACTTCCAGAAAATCCCACAATTAGTGAATTTATCCCGAAATCTCACACAAAATCCCGAAACATCAAGGAAATCCCGAAATTGGTAAAGTCACCCGGAGTACGTCAGAAAATCCCGATAAAACCAGGTAATACCGTAATCGTGGATTTATCCCGGAATACCATAGAAAATCACGAAATACCATAGAACATCTTGAAGCATCCAGGAAATCCCGAAATTGGTGGATTTATCCCCCGATACCACAGAATATTCGGAAACATCCAGGAAATCCGAAGGTGGTGGAGTTACACGGAATACGTCAGAAAATTTCGACACATCCCGAAAATCCCGAAATCGGTGGATATATCCCGAAATCACACAGAAAATCCCGAAACATCCAGGAAATCCCGAAAACGGTGCAGTTATCCCGGAATACCACAGAAATCAAGAAATACCATAGAACATCTTGAAACATCCAGGAAATCCGAAAGTTGTGGAGTTAACCGGAATACGTTAGAAAATCCCGAAACATCCTGATATTACCACAATTAGTGAATTTATCCAGAAATCTCACAGAAAATCCAGAAAAATCCAGGGTTTCCCGAAATTGGTGGAGATATCCTGGAGGTCGTCAGAAAATCTCGAAACATCCAGAAAATCCCGAAATCGGTGGATTTATCCCGTAATACCACAGAAAATTCCGAAATATCCAGGAAATCCAGAAATTGGTAAAGTCACTCGGAGTGCGTCAGAAAATCCCGATACAACCAGGTAATCCCGAATTCGGTGGATTATCCCGGAATACCACAGAAAATCACGAAATACCATAGAACATCTTGAAGCATCCAGAAAATCCCGAAATTGGTGGATTTATTCCGGAATACCACAGAATACCATGAAACATCCAGGGTTTCCCGAAATTGGTGCAGTTATTCCGGAAGTCGTCAGAAAATCTTGAAAAATCCAGGAAATCCCGAAAGTGGTGGAGTTACCCGGAAAATGTCAGAAAATCCCGAAGCATCCAGAAAATCCCACAATTAGGGAATTTATCCCGAAATCTCACAGAAAATCCCGAAATATCCAGGAAATCCTGAAATTGGTGGAATTATCCTGGAAGTAGTCAGAATATCCCGAAATCGGTGGATTTATACCGAAATACCACAGGAAAGATCCGAAACATCCGGGAAATCCCGAAATTGGTGGAATTATCTAGAAGTAGTCAGAAAATCCCGAAATCGGGGATTTATACCGAAACACCACAGGAAATTCCAAAACATCGAGGAAATCCAGAAATTGGTAAAGTCACCCGGAGTACGTCAGAAAATCCCGATAAATCCAGGTAATACCGTAATCGGTGGATTTATCCCGGAATACCATAGAAAATCACGAAACCATAGAACATCTTGAAACATCCAGGAAATCCCGAAAATGGTGGATTTATCCCGGGATACCACAGAAAATCCGGAAACATCCAGGAAATCCCGAAGGGGTGGAGTTACCCGAAATACGAGAGAAAATCTCGACTCTCCACAAAATCCCGAAATCGGTGGATTTATCCCGAAATCTCACAGAAAATCCCGAAACATCTAGGAAATCCCGAAAACGGTGCAGTTATCCCGGAATTCGTCAGAAAATCTCGATACATCCAGGAAATCCCGAAAGTGGTGCAGTTATCGGGGAAGTCGTCAGAAAATCTCGAAACATCCAGGAAATGCCGAAATTGGTGGATTTATTGCGGAAGTCGTCAGAAAATATTGACACATCCAGCAAATGCCGAAATTGGTGGATTTATTCCGGAAGACCTTTGAAAATCCCGGATTTATCCCATAATACCACAGAAAATACCGGAAATACCATAGAACATCTTAAAACATCCAGGAAATTCCGAAAGTGGTGAAGTTACCCGGAATACATCAGAAAATCCCATAACATCCAGAAAATCCCACAATTAGTGAATTTATCCCGAAATCTCACACAAAATCCCGAAACATCCAGGAAATCCCGAAATTGGTGGAATTATCCTGGAAGTAGTCATAAAATCCCGAAATCGGCGGATTTATACCGAAATACCACAGAAAGATCCGAAACATCCAGGAAATCCCGAAATTGGTGGAATTATCCAGAAGTAGTCAGCAAATCCCGAAATCGGTGGATTTATACCGAAACACCACAGGAAATTCCAAACATCCAGGAAATCCAAGAATTGGTAAAGTCACCCGGAGTACGTCAGAAAATCCCGATAAATCCAGGTAATACCGTAATCGGTGGATTTATCCCGGAATACCATAGAAAATCACGAAATACCATAGAACATCTTGAAGCATCTAGGAAACCCCGAAATTGGTGGATTTATCCCGGGATACCACAGAATATTCGGAAACATCCAGGAAATCCCGAAGGTGGTGGAGTTACCCGGAATACGTCAGAAAATCTCGACACATCCAGAAAATCCCGAAATCTGTGGATTTATCCCGAAATCTCACAGAAAATCCCGAAACATCCAGGAAATCCCGAAAACGGTGCAGTTATCCCGGAATTCGTCAGAAAATCTCGATACATCCAGGAAATCCCGAAATTGGTGGATTTATCCCGGAATACCTCAGAAAATTCCGGAACATCAAGGAAATCACGAAATTAGTGGAGTTCTCCCGGAATACCACAGAAAAACAAGAAATACCATAGAACATCTTGAAACATCCAGGAAATCCCGAAAGTGGTGATGTTACCCGGATTACGTCAGTAAATCCCGAAACTTCCAGAAAATCCCACAATTAGTGAATATATCCCGAAATCGCACAGAAAAACCCGAAAAATCCAGAAAATCCCGTAATTGGTGGAATTATCCTGGAAGTAGACAAAATCCCGAAATCGGTGGATTTATACCGAATTACCACAGGAAATTCCGAAACATCCAGGAAATCCAGAAATTGGTAAAGTCACCCGGAGTACGTCAGAAAATCCCGATAAATCCAGGTAATCCCGTAATCGGTGGATTTATCCCGGAATACCATATAAAATCACGAAATACCATAGACAATCTTGAAGCATCCAGGAACTCCCGAAATTGGTGGATTTATCCCGGGATACCACAGAATATCCGGAAACATCCAGGAAATCCCGAAGGTGGTGGAGTTACCCGGAATACGTCAGAAAATGTCGACACATCCAGAAAATCCCGAAATCGGTAGATTTATCCCGAAATCTCACAGAAAATCCCGAAACATCCAGGAAATCCAGAAAACGGTGCAGTTATCCCGGAATTCGTCAGAAAATCTCGATACATCCAGGAAATCCCGAAAGTGGTGCAGTTATCGCAGAAGTCATCAGAAAATCTCGAAACATCCAGGAAACGCCGAAATTGGTGGATTTATTCCGGAAGTCGTCAGAAAATCTTGATACATCCAGGAAATGCCGAAATTGGTGGATTTATTCCGGAATACCTTTGAAAATCCCGGAACATCCAGGATATCCCGAAATTGGTGGAATACCCGGATTACGTCAGTAAATCCCGAAACTTCCAGAAAATCCCACAATTAGTGAATTTATCCCGAAATCTCACACAAAATCCCGAAACATCAAGGAAATCCCGAAATTGGTAAAGTCCACCCGGAGTACGTCAGAAAATCCCGATAAAACCAGGTAATACCGTAATCGGTGGATTTATCCCGGAATACCATAGAAAATCACGAAATACCATAGAACATCTTGAAGCATCCAGGAAATCCCGAAATTGGTGGATTTATCCCCCGATACCACAGAATATTCGGAAACATCCAGGAAATCCCGAAGGTGGTGGAGTTACACGGAATACGTCAGAAAATTTCGACACATCCCGAAAATCCCGAAATCGGTGGATATATCCCGAAATCACACAGAAAATCCCGAAACATCCAGGAAATCCCGAAAACGGTGCAGTTATCCCGGAATACCACAGAAATCAAGAAATACCATAGAACATCTTGAAACATCCAGGAAATCCCGAAAGTGGTGGTGTTACCCGGAATACATCAGAAAATCCCGAAACATCCTGATATTACCACAATTAGTGAATTTATCCAGAAATCTCACAGAAAATCCCGAAAAATCCAGGGTTTCCGAAATTGGTGGAGATATCCTGGAGGTCGTCAGAAAATCTCGAAACATCCAGAAAAATCCCGAAATCGGTGGATTTATCCCGTAATACCACAGAAAATTCCGAATATCCAGGAAATCCAGAAATTGGTAAAGTCACTCGGAGCTGCGTCAGAAAATCCCGATACAACCAGGTAATCCCGAAATTCGGTGGATTATCCCGGAATACCACAGAAAATCACGAAATACATAGAACATCTTGAAGCATCCAGAAAATCCCGAATTGGTGGATTTATTCGGAATACCACAGAATACATGAAACATCCAGGGTTTCCCGAAATTGGTGCAGTTATTCCGGAAGTCGTCAGAAAAATCTTGAAAAATCCAGGAAATCCCGAAAGTGGTGGAGTACCCGGAAATGTCAGAAAACCGAAGCATCCAGAAAATCCCACAATTAGGGAATTATCCCGAAATCTCACAGAAAATCCCGAACTATCCAGGAAATCCTGAAATGTGGTGGAATTATCCTGGAAGTAGTCAGAATATCCCGAAATCGGTGGATTTTACCGAAATACCACAGGAAAGATCCGAAACATCGGGAAATCCCGAAATGCGTGGAACTCATCTAGAAGTAGTCAGAAAATCCCGAAATCGGTGGATTTATACCGAAACACCACAGGAAAATTCCACAAACATCGAGGAAATCCAGAAATTGGTAAAGTCACCCGGAGTACGTCAGAAAATCCCGATAAATCCAGGTAATCCGTATCGGTGGATTTATCACGGAATACCATAGAAAATCACGAAATACCATAGAAATCTGAAAACATCCAGGAAATCCCGAAAAATGGTGGATTTATCCCGGGATACCACAGAAAATCCGGAAACATCCAGGAAATCCCGAAGGTGGTGGAGTTACCCGAAATACGAGAGGAAAATCTCGACTCCTCCACAACATCCCGAAATCGGTGGATTTATCCCGAATCCTACAACAGAAAATCCCGAAAACATCTAGGAAATCCCCGAAAACGGTGCGTTATCCCGAATTCGTCAGAAAATCTCGATACATCCAGGAAATCCCGAAAGTGGTGCAGTTATCGGGGAAGTCGTCAGAAAATCTCGAAACATCCAGGAAATGCCGAAATTGGTGGATTTATTGCGGAAGTCGTCAGAAAATATTGACACATCCAGCAAATGCCGAAATGGTGGATTTATTCCGGAAGACCTTTGAAATCCCGGATTTATCCCATAATACCACAGAAAATACCGGAAATACCATAGAACATCTTAAAACATCCAGGAAATTCCGAAAGTGGTGAAGTTACCCGGAATACATCAGAAAATCCCATAACATCCAGAAATCCCACAATTAGTGAATTTATCCCGAAAATCTCACACAAAATCCGAAACATCCAGGAAATCCCGAAATTGGTGGAATTATCCTGGAAGTAGTCATAAATCCCGAAATCGGCGGATTTATACCGAAATACCACAGAAAGATCCGAAACATCCAGGAAATCCCGAAATTGGTGGAATTATCCAGAAGTAGTCAGCAAATCCCGAAATCGGTGGATTTATACCGAAACACCACAGGAAATTCCAAACATCCAGGAAATCCAAGAATTGGTAAAGTCACCCGGAGTACGTCAGAAAATCCCGATAAATCCAGGTAATACCGTAATCGGTGGATTTATCCCGGAATACCATAGAAATCACGAAATACCATAGAACATCTTGAAGCATCTAGGAAACCCCGAAATGGTGGATTTATCCGGGATACCACAGAATATTCGGAAACATCCAGGAATCCCGAAGTGGTGGAGTTACCCGGAATACGTCAGAAAATCTCGACACATCCAGAAAATCCCGAAATCTGTGGATTTATCCCGAAATCTCACAGAAAATCCCGAAACATCCAGGAAATCCCGAAAACGGTGCAGTTATCCGGAATTCGTCAGAAAATCTCGATACATCCAGGAAATCCCGAAATGGTGGATTTATCCCGGAATACCTCAGAAAATTCCGGAACATCAAGGAAATCACGAAATTAGTGGAGTTCTCCCGGAATACCACAGAAAAACAAGAAATACCATAGAACATCTTGAAACATCCAGGAAATCCCGAAAGTGGTGATGTTACCCGGATTACGTCAGTAATCCCGAAACTTCCAGAAAATCCCACAATTAGTGAATATATCCCGAAATCGCACAGAAAAACCCGAAAATCCAGAAAAATCCCGTAATTGGTGGAATTATCCTGGAAGTAGACAGAAAATCCCGAAATCGGTGGATTTATACCGAATTACCACAGGAAATTCCGAAACATCAGGAAATCCAGAAATTGGTAAAGTCACCCGGAGTACGTCAGAAAATCCCGATAAATCCAGGTAATCCCGTAATCGGTGGATTTATCCCGGAATACCATATAAAATCACGAAATACCATAGACAATCTTGAAGCATCCAGGAACTCCCGAAATTGGTGGATTTATCCCGGGATACCACAGAATATCCGGAAACATCCAGGAAATCCCGAAGGTGGTGGAGTTACCCGGAATACGTCAGAAAATGTCGACACATCCAGAAAATCCCGAAATCGGTAGATTTATCCGAAATCTCACAGAAAATCCCGAAACAGTTAACCCTGAATTCGTCAGAAAATCACGATACATCCAGGAAATCCCGAAAGTGGTGCAGTTATCGCAGAAGTCATCAGAAAATCTCGAAACATCCAGGAAACGCCGAAATTGGTGGATTTATTCCGGAAGTCGTCAGAAAATCTTGATACATCCAGGAAATGCCGAAATTGGTGGATTTATTCCGGAATACCTTTGAAAATCCCGGAACATCCAGGATATCCCGAAATTGGTGGAATACCCGGATTACGTCAGTAAATCCCGAAACTTCCAGAAAATCCCACAATTAGTGAATTTATCCCGAAATCTCACACAAAATCCCGAAACATCAAGGAAATCCCGAAATTGGTAAAGTCACCCGGAGTACGTCAGAAAATCCCGATAAAACCAGGTAATACCGTAATCGGTGGATTTATCCCGGAATACCATAGAAAATCACGAATACCATAGACATCTTGAAGCATCCAGGAAATCCCGAAATTGGTGGATTTATCCCCCGATACCACAGAATATTCGGAAACATCCAGGAAATCCCGAAGGTGGTGGAGTTACACGGAATACGTCAGAAAATTTCGACACATCCCGAAAATCCCGAAATCGGTGGATATATCCCGAAATCACACAGAAAATCCCGAAACATCCAGGAAAT
The DNA here is from genome assembly GCA_026168455.1 of Theocolax elegans. Taxonomy (NCBI): domain Eukaryota; kingdom Metazoa; phylum Arthropoda; class Insecta; order Hymenoptera; family Cerocephalidae; genus Theocolax; species Theocolax elegans. The sequence continues at coordinate 13,333,279 of CM047429.1, read as the reverse complement.
CCCGAAAACGGTGCAGTTATCCCGGAATACCACAGAAATCAAGAAATACCATAGAACATCTTGAAACATCCAGGAAATCCCGAAAGTGGTGGTGTTACCCGGAATACATCAGAAAATCCCGAAACATCCAGAAAATCCCACAATTAGTGAATTTATCCCGAAATCGCACAGAAAATCCCGAAATAGGTGGAATTATCCTGGAAGTAGTCAGAAAATCCCGAAATCGGTGGATTTATACCGAAATACCACAGGAAATTCCGAAACATCCAGGAAATCCAGAAATTGGTAAAGTCACCCGGAGTACTTCAGAAAATCCCGATAAATCCAGGTAATCCGTAAACGGTGGGAATACCATAGAAAATCACGAAATACCATAGAACATCTTGAAATATCCAGGAAATCCCGAAACGGTGCAGTTAACCCTGAATTCGTCAGAAAATCACGATACATCCAGGAAATCCCGAAAGTGGTGCAGTTATCGCAGAAGTCATCAGAAAATCTCGAACATCCAGGAAACGCCGAAATTGGTGGATTTATTCCGGAAGTCGTCAGAAAATCTTGATACATCCAGGAAATGCCGAAATTGGTGGATTTATTCCGGAATACCTTTGAAAATCCCGGAACATCCAGGATATCCCGAAATTGGTGGAATACCCGGATTACGTCAGTAAATCCCGAAACTTCCAGAAAATCCCACAATTAGTGAATTTATCCCGAAATCTCACACAAAATCCCGAACACTCAAGGAAATCCCGAAATTGGTAAAGTCACCCGGAGTACGTCAGAAAATCCCGATAAAACCAGGTAATACCGTAATCGGTGGATTATCCCGGAATACCATAGAAAATCACGAAATACCATAGAACATCTTGAAGCATCCAGGAAATCCCGAAATTGGTGGATTTATCCCCCGATACCACAGAATATTCGGAAACATCCAGGAAATCCCGAAGGTGGTGGAGTTACACGGAATACGTCAGAAAATCTCGACACATCCCGAAAATCCCGAAATCGGTGGATATATCCCGAAATCACACAGAAAATCCCGAAACATCCAGGAAATCCGAAAACGGTGCAGTTATCCCGGAATACCACAGAAATCAAGAAATACCATAGAACATCTTGAAACATCCAGGAAATCCCGAAAGTGGTGGTGTTACCCGGAATACATCAGAAAATCCCGAAACATCCAGAAAATCCCACAATTAGTGAATTTATCCCGAAATCGCACAGAAAAACCCGAAAAATCCAGAAAATCCCGAAATAGGTGGAATTATCCTGGAAGTAGTCAGAAAATCCCGAAATCGGTGGATTTATACCGAAATACCACAGGAAATTCCGAAACATCCAGGAAATCCAGAAATTGGTAAAGTCACCCGGAGTACTTCAGAAAATCCCGATAAATCCAGGTAATCCCGTAAACGGTGGAATACCATAGAAAATCACGAAATACCATAGAACATCTTGAAATATCCAGGAAATCCCGAAAACGGTGCAGTTAACCCTGAATTCGTCAGAAAATCACGATACAACCAGGAAATCCCGAAAGTGGTGCAGTTATCGCGGAAGTCGTCAGAAAATCTAGAAACATCCAGGAAATGCCGAAATTGGGGGATTCATTCCGGAAGTCGTCAGAAAATCTTGATAAATCCAGGAAATGCCGAAATTGGTGGATTTATTCCGGAATACCTTTGAAAATCCCGGAACATCCAGGATATCCCGAAGTTGGTGGAGTACCCATATTACGTCAGTAAATCCCGAAACATCCAGAAAATCCCACAATTAGTGAATTTATCCCGAAATCTCACACAAAATCCCGAAACATCCAGGAAATCCCGAAATTGGTGGAATTATCCTGGAAGTAGTCAGAAAATCCCGAAATTGGTGGATTTATACCGAAATACCACAGGAAATTCCGAAACATCCAGGAAATCCAGAAATTGGTAAAGTCACCCGGAGTACGTCAGAAAATCCCGATAAATCCAGGTAATACCGTAATCGGTGGATTTATCCCGAAATACCATAGAAAATCACGAAATACCATAGAACATCTTGAAGCATCCAGGAAATCCCGAAATTGGTGGATGTATCCCGTGATACCACAGAATATCCGGAAACATCCTGGAAATCCCGAAGGTGGTGGAGTTACCCGGAATACGTCAGAAAATCTCGACACATCCAGAAAATCCCGAAATCGGTGGATTTATCCCGAAATCTCACAGAAAATCCCGAAACATCCAGGAAATCCCGAAAACGGTGCAGTTATCCCGGAATTCGTCAGAAAATCTCGATACATCCAGGAAATCCCGAAATTGGTGGATTTATCCCGGAATACCTCAGAAAATCCCAGATCATCAAGGAAATCACGAAATTAGTGGAGTTCTTCCGGAATACCACAGAAAAACAAGAAATACCATAGAACATCTTGAAACATCCAGGAAATCCCGAAAGTGGTAGAGTTACCCGGAATACGTCAGAAAATCTCGACACATCCAGAAAATCCCACAATTATTGAATTTATCCCGAAATCTCACAGTAAATCCCGAAACATCCAGGAAATCCCGAAAGTTGTGCAGTTATCCCGGAATGCCATAGAATATCCCGAAACATCCAGGAAATCCCGAAGGTGGTGGAGTTACCCGGAATACGTCAGAAAATCTCGACACATCCAGAAAATCCCGAAATCGGTGGATTTATCCCGAAATCTCACAGAAAATCCCGAAACATCCAGGAAATCCCGAAAACGGTACAGTTATCCCGGAAGTCATCAGAAAATCTCGATACATCCAGGAAATCCCGAAATTGGTGGATTTATCCCGGAATACCTCAGAAAATCCCGGAACATCAAGGAAATCACGAAATTAGTGGAGTTCTCCCGGAATACCACAGAAAAACAAGAAATACCATAGAACATCTTGAAACATCCAGGAAATCCCGAAAGTGGTAGAGTTACCCGAAATACGTCAGAAAATCTCGACACATCCAGAAAATCCCACAATTAGTGAATTTATCCCGAAATCTCACAGTAAATCCCGTAACATCTAGGAAATCCCGAAAGTTGTGCAGTTATCCCGGAATGCCTCAGAATATCACGAAACATCCAGGAAATCCCGAAAGTGGTGGAGTTACCCGGAATATGTCAGAAAATCCCGAAGCATCCAGAAAATTCCACAATTAGGGAATTTCTCCCGAAATCTCACAGAAAATCCTAAACATCCAGGAAATCCTGAAATTGGTGGAATATTCCTGGAAGTAGTCAGAAAATCCCGAAATTGGTGGATTTATCCCGGAATACCTCAGAAAATCCCAGATCATCAAGGAAATCACGAAATTAGTGGAGTTCTTCCGGAATACCACAGAAAAACAAGAAATACCATAGAACATCTTGAAACATCCAGGAAATCCCGAAAGTGGTAGAGTTACCCGGAATACGTCAGAAAATCTCGACACATCCAGAAAATCCCACAATTATTGAATTTATCCCGAAATCTCACAGTAAATCCCGAAACATCCAGGAAATCCCGAAAGTTGTGCAGTTATCCCGGAATGCCATAGAATATCCCGAAACATCCAGGAAATCCCGAAGGTGGTGGAGTTACCCGGTATACGTCAGAAAATCTCGACACATCCAGAAAATCCCGAAATCGGTGGATTTATCCCGAAATCTCACAGAAAATCCCGAAACATCCAGGAAACCCCGAAAACGGTACAGTTATCCCGGAAGTCATCAGAAAATCTCGATACATCCAGGAAATCCCGAAATTGGTGGATTTATCCCGGAATACCTCAGAAAATCCCGGAACATCAAGGAAATCACGAAATTAGTGGAGTTCTCCCGGAATACCACAGAAAAACAAGAAATACCATAGAACATCTTGAAACATCCAGGAAATCCCGAAATTGGTGGAGTTATCCCGGAATACGTCAGAAACTCCTGAAACATCAAGAAAATCCCGAAATCGGTTGATTTATCCCGATATACCACAGGAAATTCCGAAACATCCAGGAAATCCCGAAGGGTGGAGTTACCCGGTATACGTCAGAAAATCTTGATACATCCAGGAAATCCCGAAATTGGTGGATTTATCCCGGAATACCTCATAAAATCCCGGAAGATCCAGGATATCCCGTTATTGGTGGAGTTATCCCGGAATACGTCAGAAACTCCGGAAACATCCAGGAAGTCCCGAAATTGTTGGAGTTAACCCGGAATATCTAAGAAAATCCCGAAACATCCAGGAAAACCCTAAATTAGTGAAGATTTCCCGGCATATCAAAGAAATTACCGAATTATTTAGAATTTCCCGAAATTAGTGGTGTTATACCGGAATACCTCAAAAATTCCCGAAATATCCAGGGAATCCCGTATTTAGTAAAGTTATCCCGAAATAATTCAGAAATTCCCGAAATATGAGCGTTGACCCTTCCACTCCACACATACGCCGCGGGACACCAGAGAATACCGCCGAATACCGGAGAATGGATGAATTTTCATATAATATTAGCCATATTACCTCGGTCGCTAACGCTCCCTCGGTTGAATCACATTTTTGAGGCTAGACGTTGATTATAAAGTGTAGTCTTAAATTTATTATTAGTTTATAACAAATAAATTTCAAACGTTTTTAATACAATTATTTTATTTTATTTTCAAACCAATTTTTTTCATGTGCTTTAAACTATTAATTAAAATTTGTTGTTATATTATTAAAGCAAATAAAAATAAATTATAAAATATTTTATTTTAAAAAATGTATACAATTTATTCCTTTTACTCATCATGGCATTTAACTATAACAGTTTATTTTTGAATGTTGGTTTGTATTATTTTCTCTCTGCATTTACAGGCTTGAGACTGTCATATAATGAACGTAAATATAAAGTGTATTAAAAGTTTCAAATATTTGATTTTCTAACATATATATATTACAAAATTATGTATGGTATAATACGTAAATATTTTAAAATTGATAAAAATATACGTTCCAATATGGTTGCATTAAAAATAAAATAAATAATATAATATGGCATCTTGTATATTCGTATTTATTTTATATATTTTGTGATTTTTTGTTTCATTAATATCTAAACAAAGTTCTAAAATAAAATCACTTTTTGCAGACAATGTATTCTAACAAGTATTATCAAAATATTTTAACTGATATTTAATTAATGCTATATTAGACAATTAATTATATTAAAATTTGTATATTATATAAATAATTTTGTCAATTAAATGTCGCTTGATGCAGAAAATGAATTTTAATTGTTTATTTCTTCAGTATTTCAGTAAAAAATGTCGCTTGATGCATACAATAAATTTTAATTGGTTTATTTCTTCAGTATTTTAGTAAAAAAAAATGTCGCTTGATACAGACAATGAATTTTAATTTTTTCATTTCTTTAGTATTTTAGTTAAAAAAGTCGCTGATGCAGACCAATGAATTTTAAATTTCTTTATTTCTTCACTATTTTAGTAAAAAATGTCGCTTGATGCAGGCAATGAATTTTAAATTTGTTTATTTCTTCAGTATTTAAGTAAAAAAATGTCGTTTGATGCAGACAATGAATTTTAAATTTGTTTATGTCTTCAGTATTTTAGTAAAAAATGTCGTTTGATGCAGACCAATGAATTTTAAATTTGTTCATTTTGTTCAGTATTTTAGTTAATATGTCGCTGATCGCTTGATGCATACAATAAATTTTTAATTGGTTTATTTCTTCACTATTTTAGTAAAACAATGTCGCTGGATACAGGCAATGAATTTTAAATTTGTTTATTTCTTCAGTATTTTAGTAAAAAATGTCGCTTGATGCAGACATGAATTTTAAATTTCTTTATTTCTTCACTATTTTAGTAAAAAATGTCGCTTGATGCAGGCAATGAATTTTAATTTGCTTATTTCTTCAGTATTTTAGTAAAAAATGTCGTTTGATGCAGACAATGAATTTTAAATTTGTTTATGTCTTCAGTATTTTAGTAAAAAATGTCGTTTGATGCAGACAATGAATTTTAAATTTGTTCATTTTGTTCAGTATTTTAGTTAATATGTCGCTTGATGCAGACAATGAATTTTAAATTTGTTTATTTCTTCAGTATTTTAGTAAAAAATGTCGCTTGATGCATACAATAAATTTTTAATTGGTTTATTTCTTCACTATTTTAGTAAAACAATGTCGCTGGATACAGGCAATGAATTTTAAATTTGTTTATTTCTTCAGTATTTTAGTAAAAAAATGTCGTTTGATGCAGACAATGAATTTTAAATTTCTTTATTTCTTCACTATTTTAGTAAAAAATGTCGCTTGATGCAGGCAATGAATTTTTAATTTGCTTATTTCTTCAGTATTTTAGTAAAAAATGTCGCTTGATGCAGACAATGAATTTTAAATTTCTTTATTTCTTCACTATTTTAGTAAAAAATGTCGCTTGATGCAGACAATGAATTTTAAATTTCTTTATTTCTTCACTATTTTAGTAAAAAATGTCGCTGGATACAGGCAATGAATTTTAAATTTGTTTATTTCTTCAGTATTTTAGTAAAAAAAATGTCGTTTGATGCAGACAATGAATTTTAAATTTCTTTATTTCTTCACTATTTTAGTAAAAAATGTCGCTTGATACAGACAATGAATTTTTAATTTGTTCATATCTTCAGTATTTTAGTTAAAATATATCGTTTGATGCAGACAATTAATTTTAAATTTGTTTATTTCTTCAGCATTTTAGTAAAAAATGTCGCTTGATGCAGACAATGAATTTTAAATTTCTTTATTTCTTCACTATTTTAGTAAAAAAATGTCGCTGGGTACAGGCTATGAATTTTAAATTTGTTTATTTCTTCAGTATTTTAGTAAAAAAATGTCGTTTGATGCAGACAATGACTTTTAAATTTGTTTATTTCTTCAGTATTTTAGTAAAAAAATGTCGTTTGATGCAGACAATGAATTTTAAATTTCTTTATTTCTTCACTATTTTAGTAAAAAATGTCGCTTGATGCAGGCAATGAATTTTTAATTTGCTTATTTCTTCAGTATTTTAGTAAAAAATGTCGCTTGATGCAGGTAATGAATTTTTAATTTGCTTATTTCTTCAGTATTTTAGTAAAAAATGTCGCTTGATGCAGACAATGAATTTTAAATTTCTTTATTTCTTCACTATTTTAGTAAAAAATGTCGCTTGATGCAGACAATGAATTTTAAATTTCTTTATTTCTTCACTATTTTAGTAAAAAATGTCGCTGGATACAGGCAATGAATTTTAAATTTGTTTATTTCTTCAGTATTTTAGTAAAAAAATGTCGTTTGATGCAGACAATGAATTTTAAATTTCTTTATTTCTTCACTATTTTAGTAAAAAATGTCGCTTGATACAGACAATGAATTTTTAATTTGTTCATATCTTCAGTATTTTAGTAAAAAAATGTCGTTTGATGCAGACAATGAATTTTAAATTTGTTTATTTCTTCAGTATTTTAGTAAAAAAATGTCGTTTGATGCAGACAATGAATTTTAAATTTCTTTATTTCTTCACTATTTTAGTAAAAAATGTCGCTTGATGCAGGCAATGAATTTTTAATTTGCTTATTTCTTCAGTATTTTAGTAAAAAATGTCGCTTGATGCAGACAATGAATTTTAAATTTCTTTATTTCTTCACTATTTTAGTAAAAAATGTCGCTTGATGCAGACAATGAATTTTAAATTTCTTTATTTCTTTCTTTCACTATTTAGTAAAAATGTCGCTTGATGCAGACAATGAATTTTAAATTTCTTTATTTCTTCACTATTTTAGTAAAAAATGTCGCTGGATACAGGCAATGAATTTTAAATTTGTTTATTCTTCAGTATTTTAGTAAAAAAATGTCGTTTGATGCAGACAATGAATTTTAAATTTCTTTATTTCTTCACTATTTTAGTAAAAATGGTCGCTTGATACAGACAATGAATTTTTAATTTGTTCATATCTTCAGTATTTTAGTAAAAAATGTCGTTTGATGCAGACAATGAATTTTAAATTTGTTTATTTCTTCAGTATTTTAGTAAAAAAATGTCGTTTGATGCAGACACTGAATTTTAAATTTCTTATTTCTTCACTATTTTAGTAAAAAAATGTCGCTTGATGCAGGCAATGAATTTTTAATTTGCTTATTTCTTCAGTATTTTAGTAAAAAATGTCGCTTGATGCAGACAATGAATTTTAAATTTCTTTATTTCTTCACTATTTTAGTAAAAAATGTCGCTTGATGCAGACAATGAATTTTAAATTTCTTTATTTCTTCACTATTTTAGTAAAAAAATGTCGCTTGATGCAGAAAATGAATTTTAAATTTGTTTATTTCTTCAGTATTTTAGTAAAAAATGTCGCTTGATGCATACAATAAATTTTTAATTGGTTTATTTCTTCACTATTTTAGTAAAAAAATGTCGCTGGATACAGGCAATGAATTTTAAATTTGTTTATTTCTTCAGTATTTTAGTAAAAAAATGTCGTTTGATGCAGACAATGAATTTTAAATTTCTTTATTTCTTCACTATTTTAGTAAAAAATGTCGCTTGATGCAGGCAATGAATTTTTAATTTGCTTATTTCTTCAGTATTTTAGTAAAAAATGTCGCTTGATGCAGACAATGAATTTTAAATTTCTTTATTTCTTCACTATTTTAGTAAAAAAATGTCTTTTGATGCAGACAAAGAATTTTAAATTTCTTTATTTCTTCACTATTTTAGTAAAAAAATGTCGCTTGATGCAGACAGTTGATTATTTTAAAATTTATATAATTCATAAATAATTTTGCCAATAAAATGTCGCTTAATGCAGACAACTAATATTTTAATATTTGTTTATTTCTTAAGTAATGATATATTGAAATGTTGCTTGATGTAAATAATGTATACTTGAAAAATATTCTTTATTATACGTAATTTTATCTACAAATTTTGTCTGATGCTTATATCTTAGTATTTTATAATTCGTTTGCCTAATAAGTCGACCTTAAATTGATTTTTAAAAATAAAAAAAAAACTATTTAAGTATCAAACACTTCAGAAAAAACTATATTCGTTGTATATATTATTATATTATTATTTAAATTACTCTCATTTATATTAAGTATATCTCCTTCTGTATTAGTGGGTATCATTGACGATTTCGAAAAATTTATTTTTAGATTTTTTCATCTGTAACTTTTGATAATGCAACATATAATTGACCATGACTAAATACAGGTCTTGGTAAATATAGACCTACTTTTTTAAATGATTGACCATGTGCTTTATTTATGGTCATAGCGAAACTTGGTCTAATAGGAAATTGTCGTCTAACCATATCGAAAGGTATATCATCCTTTGATGGACATAAATCTATTCTTGGAATCATCACAATTTGTCCTGAATTTTGACCTGTTATAATTTCTCCATATATAGTGTACTGTTTTAATTCTGTAATCATGAGCCTGGTACCATTACATAAACCTCCATCTAAATGCAACTTCCTAAGTAACATAACAATCATTCCTTTTTTTAATACTAATTTATGCGGTGGTAAACCATTTGGTATTAATGAATTTATAAAATCTATTGTTATTGTTTCATCCAACTTATTATTTTCATGATTAGTAATACTATCAATGCTTAAATATATCTTACCGTCACCTTCAATTTTTTCAATTATTTCGTTATTAATCGCTAAAACATCACTATTTATAGGTGAAAGAATTACTTTGTCTTTAAGAGTATGTAAATCATCAATATTTATTTTATTACCAAAAATATCATCTATCAAATTAGTAAATGTAATAAATTCTGAAGGAATTTTTATAACGTTATTATCAATTTCAAATTTTGTAATATATTAATTTTCTCCAATATTTAATAACCACGTTTTAAACATACTGTTTGAATTGACCAATCTTAAATTATTATTTAATGTAAGTTTTTGAAATAATTGCCATAAAGATCTACTTTTTACACATGATTCTAATATTTGAGTTCTATTTCCGTATCGAACTATAGGAAGTGTTTGTCGAAAATCGCCAGATGTTACTAATATTTTACCACCAAACGGTTTATTATTTCGACATAAATCTCTGAAAAAATATCTATAGCTTCTAATACATATTTACAAGTCATTGATATTTCATCACAAATTATTAATTTAATATTTTTTAAAATTTGACCTATTTGTGAATGTGGTGAAATGTTGCATGTTGATTCTTCGTTTAAATTAAGTTGTATTTTAAATGTTGAAAGGATAGTTTTACCACCTACTAATAAATTTGCTGCAATACCTGTCCAAGCAACTGCTAACTCTGGTATTTTGTTTAATTTCACAAATTTTATAATAGCATTTAATAAATAACTTTTTCCACTAACATCAGGATCATCTATAAAATATAAATTTTCTTTTTTATTATCGTAAACTGCTTCTACTATTGTATCAAATATTGTTTTTTGTTCCAATGTTAAAGATTTTAACAATATTTCTATGTCATTATCTTCATTTGCAATAATATCATTATAAAACATATCATTGTGATTCTCATTATCAATATTATCAATATTAGGTAAATTAAATTGTTGCAATGTTAAATTATGTTTTGATAAAACGTTGTCTATAATTTTTAAAGCCTTTTGTTCTCCTAAAATTTCAGGTAATTTAGGATCAAAGAAATGTTCTTTATACTTATTATAAAGTTTCAAGGAATCAAAATTGTGATCAAATAATATAATGAAAGCGAAAAGCTCACATAGTGCCTGTGGAAATTGAAAATTACAATTTACTTCTAAACATTTATCCCATTCATTATCAGTAATGATTAAACTTCTAACTATACATGCTTCATAAAATGTATCATAAACAACGCCTTCGTATGAGCGTATATCTTCAAAAGATTTGGCCCCACGTACATGAAGTAATAATAATCTAAGAAAAAATCGTTCTCGATCTTTAGGATTTGCATGAAACATTCTGACTAGAATAGGTTTATTAAACTTTTTTCGCTTACTTACTTTTACTTACTAACTTTTTTTACTTTTTTTTTACTTATTTTTTTACGATTTTTTACTTACTTACTTTTTTTGCATACTTTACATAAAAAAAATTAAGTGTACATGCCTTTATGCTTAAATTTGCAAAAAATATTGTCACTTCCTGAAGACGATGTCCAGGTGGTCAGGGTAACCTCCAGGTAATCCTGATATCCTCCACAGGAAAGTCTACATGCCTTTCTACATCCCTATCCCTCCACCCTCACCCTCACCCTGACCTATTCACTATAACACACTTACCCTTATACACATGCATATATATAAAACATAATAAAAAGACGCCCAATGGTGAATGTCGGACGTTTGCAAAAAATAACTACTAAAAAAAAACTATAAATAACTACTCTCAAAATAACTTCGCTCGCTTATATTTGACAATTAGTAATAATTAAAAAATGTATGATGGATATTTAATTTTTTGGTTGAGTAATCGCCATCATATGTTTTCATACAAACTACTTATATAATGAAAATAAAATAAAATATGTATAATAAATATTTAATTTTTGGATGAGTAATCGCCATCACATGTTTTCATACAAACTACTTAAAGAATAATAAAACTAAAATAAAATATGTATGATAAATATTTACTATTTTGGTTGAGTAATGGCTATTACATTTTTTCATATAAACTACTTAAAGAATAATAAAAATAAAATAAAATATGTATGATAAATATTTAGTATTTTGCCTGAGTAATCGCCATCACATTTTTTCATACAAACTACTTAAAGAATAATAAAAATAAAATAAAGTGTGTATGATAAATATTTTAGTATTTTGCCTGAGTTATCGCCATCAGTAGATAAGCTATAGGCATTCTGGCTCATACGGGTTCTAGCTCACCCCCTCGAAAAATTTCGAAAAATTTCTCAACCCTCAAAAAACTATTTATGAGTCGGGTAATACATGGTCGGCAAAAGAACTCGGAATCGCGTGGACTTCGAGAAAAATTTTTTTTTTACGTCTATAGCAATAAATCCTTGCCGAAATGATGCAGGTGCGTGGGACCAAAGATTTATTTGTGGGGCATGGAATAAAGGCTTGGCAGAAACTCGAAAACGCGCATAACACTAAATTTTTTTTTACGCGTAGAGCAAAAAATGCGTAGGCGTGTTTTATTAATAATTTTCCCAGGGGCGTTTCTTTAAAAATTTTGGGAGGAAAATTGTTGAAGGGAAGAAAATAAGTTAACCAATAAGGAGTTTTTACCCCAAAGTCGTGGTAAGAAAGGCGTATTTATTGAAACCAAATAAATACCCGAGAACTTGCTTCCTACATCACTTCGAGTTCATTCGAGCAAACGAAGAAAATCAGTAACATGGCACAAGACAAATCATCAAAAATCAGTATGGCTGTAGTCAAAGAGAGGATCAGATAGATAGTCAAGAACACTCCAAAAATATTGATGGTACTAGATCACATTCAATGGACGATGGATGTGGTGCAAAACAGTAAGTGTTTTTAAAATTTTTTTCAAACTTCTTGAAATGTTTTTTTATTTATGTTTAAGAAGTATTTGTAAATTTTTAGTGACATTTTAAAAATTTTTTAGAAATTTTTTTTTTAAATTTTTAAAACTTTTTGTTCTAAATTTATAAATTTTATAAGAGATATTATTTTAAAACTTTTTAAAAATTTATTCGTTTAAAAAGTATTTGTAAAAATTTAAAATTTTTTAAAATGTCATTTTAAAAAAGTTTTTTTGTATTTTTTTCTAAATTTTTAAAATTTATTTGCAAATTTTTTTGAAATTTGAAACAAAATGAATTTATCGTTCGTCAATATGTATATATACATAATATATAATATCGGTCTCACCGAACTAAATACTTTACTTTAGAATAAAACAGGCCTATTGTACTCTTTGCCCACTGTGGTTGGTGGAATTTCCCAGAGCAAGGCATTTTTAAAAAGTTATTAAAGGCGTTTCGTCCTCGATCTCCAACTTGGATTCCTCAGTAAGGAACTGGAGATCTTATCTTAGACGCCTGTCGCAAGATGAACCGCGACGCCAGCAAGATGTTCTGTGACTATATATATAGAAAAGAGACGACGATCTCTCGGAATTTTTAAAATCCGTCGGAATTTTTAAAAAATATTAATTAGGCGAGGCGTAATTAATTTTTGAAATGGGCCAATCAGAGGCCGGATTAGAGAAGATAGGTGTGCGGCGTTGCCGCGCGAGACTAATGCAACAGGTGAACGAGCGAAACGGCCGAGCCGCCTGAACATAGCTAATGCGTATAGCAGAAGCGAAGATCGCGAAAGCGAATGAATCGCAAAATATATTTTACGGGATCGATTGTATTGTAACGGTGCGTGTCGGGTTTTATCGAATAATGCACGGAGGTAGCGTGAGTAGGGGTAACCCCGAGATCGCGCCTGACGAACTTACCTTCGCGCGCGATCGGACCTCTCGTGCGCTTCGTCGACGGCTCGCCGATACCTCAACAGCTACCGTGTACGTTGATATGGGCTCCAGAGTGAGCCCACTTCCGGAAGTACGATTTTAGGATTGGCAGACGAGTACCGCGGGCTCGTCTGCTTATCAAACTAGGGATCGGGATTCCTGGGTGAAGACGGGATATCGAAATGATACGAATCGAAAGATAAAATAGAATTCAAATTTTTTTACTAATCCATGACACAATACAATAATTAAACGCGAACGCGCGGGGGGTCATAACCCGGACGCGGGATCGCAGCGCGAAGAGAGTACGCGAGAATTACCCGAGCACGTTATCCTCGTCGAGAGGGAAAAACTCTAACCTTATACTCGTAGTAGTAAACCTCCTCGCGTCTCGTACGTGGTACCACGCAGTCGTCGGCGGCGTCACTCCAATAACCTCGAGGACCTTCCGTCTCGGCGGCTCACGCGAGAATGTTTCTCTCTGATTCCCTTTCGTTCCCCCTCCCTTCCGTATCCCGCGCGGTCTAGTCCGATGGCCGTACGGGCCTCGCGACGGAGAACGATGACGAGTGGCTCGCGCTATCGTCACTCGTCACAGTATGAATCAAATGTACAATCAAGAAAATGATTTTTTTTTAAGTTTAAATTAGACCGCAGACTAATAAATTCATTACTACTATTATTAATTTATTTACTAAATCTATAATATGCGTGCGTTATAAATATGAGATTATTGCAGTTTTTAATCTCATCGTTTTTACATTAATTTATTGAAACCTTTATGACGAATTTTAAGACAATAAAATTTTGAATTGAATTAAACTTTGGGTACAATATAGCCAATAAATACGTTTACTATGGAGATATATCGCTACATATTGGAAATATGTTAGTTAATTTTGCAAGTATATTGGCAATAATATTGCTAGTGAAATAATTCCAAGTCCGTGTAAAATGAAATTTAGCTCAAGCCACAATTCTCCGCTTAAAAAACAATACCACCGTGAGCGCTCTCCGACGTTCGCGCTTATCAAATTTTGTACTCGCGGAGTAAGCCCGCCGTGGGCGCTCTCCGAAGTTCGCGCTCATCAAACTTTGTACTCGCGGAGTAAAACCGCCGCGGACGCTCTCCCACGTCCGCACTGCAAGAGCAAACGTGCTCAAAAAAAGTTACTTCGTTAAAATTACAATTCATTGTGTTTCAGACTTAATAAATATTTTGGAAAACTTGTTCCAAATGTTTAGGATAATAATTGCAATAGTCTAGCTTTGAATTGAATTGAGTGTTCAATATACAAAATGGCAGTGAATATCTACCATAAATTCGCAATATATTGGTAATATATTAGCAATAATATTGCTATATTGCTAGTAAGTTAATTCCGAGTCCGTCTAAAATAAAATGTAGCTGAACCCTCCATGAAATTTTATAATAGTCTGGGAATCATCTAGCTATAGTATATCTATAATATGTTTACGTTTATCAAATATTTTCAAACTGATTTTTTAAAATATATTAGTATATGCTGAACAAATCGATATCATTAAAATTAATTGGATCATTTCTTTACAAAAATTCGGTATTATGAGAAATCGTGGATTTATGTCACGCATCTTAGTAATTATTCGGATGACCAAAGAAAGACGTTTATTTACGTTTTCATCCACTTAAGGTAATAAAAAATCATTGATTCGACAATTTGGTAAATGTTACGAAGTTATGGAAGACACGAAACATATTGGCGATATATTGATAATACTTTGGCAATGTGTTGGCAATATGTTGGCAACATATTGGCAACATATTGGCAACATATTGGCAATATATTGACAATACTTTGGCAACATATTGGCAATATATAGACTATACTTTGGCAACATATTGGCAGTATATAGACTATACTTTGGCAACATATTGGTAATATATTGATAACACAAATAATAAATATTTATCGAAATACACTTTAAACTGCAAGATTTAAGCCAGACTTTAAGCAATACTTTCACAAACACTTTCAGAGATACATACAGCCATACAATTAGCCATACTAAAAGATCAACTTTTCATTCCGTGTAACTACTCTCTGTATTGGTTGGTACGAAAAGCCAACTTAAGAATAATCAACAAAGGACAGATATTTTAGATAAGAAAATAACATGAAAATGTCTATTTCTCTATAAAAAAAGCGCATTTCATTCCTTATAACTACCCTCCTGTATTTAGGTGGTTGATAAAACTTCTCACACAGGTTTGTGCTACTAATGCAAGAACGAGAAGACGATTTAAAGCAATCAACGAAAGACAGATATTTTAGAATAACAAAATAATTCGTTGATTTTTCTTATATCGGTTTTTATTACCAACCAATACAGACGGGTAGTTACAAGGAATGAAAAGTTGATCTGTTAGTATAGCTGATTATATGGCTGTATGTCTGAAAGTGTTTGTGAAAGTATGGCTTAAAGTCTGGCTTAAATCTTGCAGTTTAAAGTGTATTTCGTTAAATATTTATTATTTGTGTTATCAATATATTACCAATATGTTGCCAAAGTATAGTCTATATATTGCCAATATGTTGCCAAAGTATTGTCAATATATTGCCAATATGTTGTCAATATGTTTCAAATAAACAATAATGCATCTTCATTATCAATTTATAATAAATGCAAAGAATATAAGAAAATCACTTTTAAAAACCAATTTATAATTTTTTGAGATGTTATTTAAAACTTTTTTGAAATTTATTTGTTTAAAAAATTTTTGTAAAGTTTTTAAGATGACGTTTTAAAAAATTTTTTAAAATTTATTTGCAAATTTTTTTAAAATTTTTTTTTTAAATTTTTTGTTAAATTTTTTGAAATTTTTTTTTAAATTTTTTAAACAATTTTTGTTAAATTTTTTAAAAAATTTTTGTTAAATTTTTTAAAACTTTATTGTCCTGAATTTTATAGTAATTTTTTGAGATGTTATTTTAAAACTTTTTTTAAATTTTTTTGTTTAAAAAATTTTTGTAAAGTTTTTAAGATGACGTTTTAGAAAATTTTTTTGTAATTTTTTTCAAAACTTTTTTTAAATTTTAAAAAAATTTTTTTTTAAATTTAAAAAAAATTTTTTTTCAAAATTTTAAAACTTTTTTGTCTTGAATTTTATAGCAATTTTTTGAGATGTTATTTTAAAACTGTTTTCAAAATTCATTTGTTTAAAAAATTTTTGTACAGTTTTTAAGATAACGTTTTAAAAAATTTTTTTGTAATTTTTTTCACAAATTTTAAAAAAAAATTTTTTAAATTTATCTGTAAATATTTTGCTGAAAATCTATTTTTTTTTTAATAATTTGTAATTATTTTTATGTAATATTTATGTAAAATTTGATATGTAAAATTCAATGTGATTTTTTATTTCTTTTTCAGTGATGAATTTACCTCAAACTGCAGCTCTGCAGGAGCTCTATTTGTCACCTACAAGGATACCGGAGTTACAAGGGATAAGGAAGCAGTACAAACCAAGAGCACGATCACGATCACGATCGAGGTGTAGTTCGAGCTCTGCATCAAGCTCCACATCCGGCTCCTCATCATGCACCTCTTCGAGCTCCTCATTGAGCTCCTCATCAAGCTCGTCTACGAAAAAAAAGGGTTGCGGATTTACCGCGTATACCTACGAAAATTAAGACGGATTCGGAACCATCAAATTGTGACTTCGTGTTCACAAGACATGTAAGTTTTTTGTATTATCTTTTTTCATGATCAATTTAGTTTTTTATTTATACTATTTATATTAATTTATTATGCCTCGAATAATTGAAGACATTACAATTTTAAATGAGTTTTATTTTTGTAACAAAATTATTTTAAAAAAATAATAAAATGGTAATAAATAATTTTATACAATAATTAATTTTTTTTAAATTCACCCCCCGCTTCCTTACTATAATTTAATAATTATTTTTTTTATAGTAGTCTTAATGAAGAGAAATTAATTATAATTTACACATCTACATCATCTTTACTGTATTTGGCATTTAAGAAATTAATCATCCAAGCTCGCATAGAAATTACATTTTGTACAGCGCACGTTGGTTTTCTTCTCATGCAAAGATTGTGATTGAAGCAGACGTACTGCCTTTCACTCATTATTTTCTTCAGTGATGTGCATCCTAAATCCTCTACGTTTGCAATTGAGCTGTAAAAAGTGAAAAATAAGATTATGAGTGTACATACATTAGAAAAGTATTGTGAAGTATGGAATAGTATGAAAAAGTATGGAAAAGTATGGAAAAGTATGGAAAAGTATGGAAAAGTATGGAGAGGTATAGATAAGTATAAAAAATTAAATATAAGTTACTTACACATTTTGTATGAACTTTGACAACCACTGCACTTTCTGCCAACCTTTAACGTAAATCTTCTCAACTCCTTGTGAGCAGATTTCAAAAATTTTTTGAAGTTGATGATAATCAGTATCTCCTGAATCCCATGCTATTCCATGGTGATACCTCTCTATCCATTGAGTCATGCATTTTTCTTCTTGAGTTAGTTCTTTCCAAGGTAATGGAGATTTCAAGAGATAGGCAGTCGGTAAAGCAGATTTTCTCAAATTAAAAAAACTAATTTCTTTATAAATGAAAACATCTTCAGATATTCTTTGGAATCCTTGAATATCGCAAATATATACTTTTTCTTCCGGAAATTTTAATGTATTATTTTGAAACATATAGTCGTATTCACGAGTTCGAGCCATTTTTACAAGTCGTAGCGATCTTCAAGAATGTAAAGGAAAAGTTTTAATTTCTTGATTTATACCATGAAGCTCCACCCATGCAGCTTGTAAACTCAACAATGAAAACAAAATACACAAATTTGATTCGAAGTTACAAAAAAAAAGGAAACTTTTGGTTGGTTAGAAGAAAATTCATCCCTTCCCCTTCTTCTACTTAATGTTTAGAAAACTCATACCTTCCTATGAAAATTTACCCCTCCATAAGAAAATTTATCCCTTCCTGAGAAAATTATCGCTTTCTTTTCTCTTCAGGTAGTTTTCATTGGTCAGTCAAAAATTTCCACTTCGTTCTTTCATTTGCTTTATCTTTAAAAGAAAGTTCGTCCCTTCCCCTTCTTCCATTTAATGTTTAGTAAACTCATCCCTTCCTAAGAAAATTTACCCTTCCATAAGAAAATTCACTCAAATTTGACACCTCTTCTTTCGTTTGCTTCACCTGTAAATAGGGAAGAGAATTTCTTAGGAGAGCACAGTATCCTTGCCGTTAAACAAGTCAAAAGTTTATATTAAGGTAAAGAAAATGGCTTCGTTTAATTTTTTTGAAAGAATTGTGCAGCTACTTCGTGAAGCTTTACACAATATAAGTGATCTAAGCAATAATGATATACATTATTGGTTAAATATGTGTAATTCCACTTTGAAGGAATTGAATAATAAAATAACTGATACTAATCTGACAAGAGGGGAGAAACAAAAGTGTCAGACTTGTATGATACATCTTTCCTGCATTCCAGTTGAATTTGAACATCATCTTCAGCGGGGAGAAAGTCTTCAGGCGCATGAAACAAAAGAAGCAAGAGTTGAATGGCGAGATGTTAAGTCAGCTTTTCAAAACCGAATTAGGACAGGTGTAATTGTAAACATCAGTCACATAGATATTCTGAGTTTCCTAGATGATTCACTAAAGCTCTTTAAAAATCAGATAAGTATGTGCTTAGAAAACTACAATGCAGTGAAAGTGAATTCTGATTTTGTTGCACAATTTTCGATGCAACAAAATGAAGAGGATGCAACAGATATCAAATACTTTACAACTGAAAGTGCAACAGTATTCCAGTCAACGAATTTAGAAGAATGGTTTGATGAAAACATAAAACGTGACATTCTTACACAAATTGAAGAATTTCAAGAAAGAGATTCTGGATGGACACTGAAAAGTATTATCAGTTTGTGTTTAACCCCTTAACTGGCAAAACTTTTTTGACTTTTCCTGCCAAAACTGGCAGCCGCAACTCGTACTTCTAGATGTACGTGAATATGTTTTCTAGGGGTTTTCGAATCCGCTGAATCCATTCCCATAGTTATTTTTAACCAACAACCCACCCAAAAGGTTCAAAATAGGGGTTGAAGGGATAAATTTTGATTGTTTTTTTTTTCTTCAATTTTAAGCTTTTTACGGCCAGTTATTTTAAGTTATTTAAATATGTACATATATGATCCATTGCCAGTTTAGGCACGACTTTCTTTTGTACATATATGATCCATTGCCAGTTAAGGGGTTAAATATGAAGAAATATTCTCCTATCAAGGGAAGTTCTTATATTCCACTTCCCAAATTTATTCAGTCGAAAAAAGCTTGTGTTAATGTTAAAAATAATGACACTCAATGTTTTAAATATGCTATTTTGTCAGCCTTATATCCAAGTGAATGTAATCCCTGCAGGGGACTACATCACTATCGTATGTACAAAGATAAATTAAACTTTGGTGATATACAATTTCTAGTGAACCTTAAAGATGTGTCAAAATTTGAAAAACTTAACAATATTTCCGTAAATGTGTATATGTTGAAAAAATACGGTTCCAGATATGAAGTATCACCTTGTCATATTACCGCTGATAAAAAGAATCAACATGCAAATCTTCTTATTATTCAAGATTTTTACATAGATGAGCATGAAGAAAATAATTGTCAAAATGATGAAAGCGTGCCCCAATATCATTATGTATGGATTAAAAACTTATCAAGTCTTTTGGGTTCACAAATCTCAAAAACGAATATAAAATCCTATCATTGTGAAAGGTGTTTACAAATTTTTTATAGTGCGGAAAGACTGAATATTCACGAAAACGATTGTAAAAACTTAAATAAATGTTGAATAAACTTGCATAGCTCTGAAAATAATATTCTCAAATTTGAAGACTATAGTAAAAGTGAAAAAGTGCCATTTGTTATTTATGCAGATTTTGAATGTTTACTGAAATACTACTATATAAAATGTAGCTATGATGACAAATTGTCAAGTTATAAAGCACATAGACAAGAAAATGAAGACGAAGAGATACCTGCAATGTGGTTTGTTCCATAATTAATGTCAATTATTGAGATGCTCGAGCAACTGTATAAAAATCCAAAGCCATTGAAACTTACAGATAAAGAAGAATTAATCTTTCGGAGATCAACCATTTGTCATATATGTAGGACACCAATTCGTGGTGAACAGCAAGCAGTAAGAGATCATTGTCATCTTACAGGACGGTATGTTGTTAATGAAAAAATTTTATTTTTTTATTTAGTTTTCTAAAAAAGAACTTTTTTATTGCAGATTTAGAGGAGCACCTCATAATGCATGTAATTTAGGATATAAAGATTCAAGATTAATTCCAGTTATCTTTCATAACCTCAATTATGACATACACTTCATTTTTAAAGAGATTGCCTGAGTTTCTCTGATACCGTACAATAAAGAGAAATATATTTCATTCTCAAAATATATAGATGGCTGCAACATCAGTTTCAGATTTATAGATTCATGGAGATTTCTTCCATCAACACTAGAAAAACTAGCAGCATATCTAGAAAATGTGCCTATTGCAGTTAGTGAATTTTTAACAGATGGATTTACTCATGATCATATTACTCTTCTAAGACGAAAAGGTATATTTCCGTACGATTATGTTGATGGGTTAGATAAATTAATGAGTACAAGACTACCAAAGAAGAGACAGTTTTACAATAAACTGACAGATTCCCACATTGCTGAAGAAGATTACAAACATGCTGTTCCAGTCTGGGATGCCTTTCACGTAAAAAATCTAGGAGAGTATTCAGTCTTGTACTTAAAAACGGATATATTATTGTTGGCTGATGTCTTTAAAAGTTTTTGAGAGACATCTCTGAAAGCATACGGCTTGTGTCCAGCTCACTTTTACACAACTCCAGGACTAACATTTTCAGCAGCTCTTAAAATAACAGAGATAGAACTGGAGCTACTTACAGATATTGATATGTTAATGTTTATTGAATCAGGCATTCGGGTAGCAATAAGCAAATAATCCATATATGGGTTCATCATACGATGAGAAACAAACAACAAAATCTCTCTTTTATTTTGATATAAATAATCTTTACGGATGGGCAATAGTGCAACATTTACCGATCGGTAAATTCAAGTGGATTGAATATGAGTCGAATCCAAACTTTTTCAATTGCACCACCAGACGCAGATACAGGTTACTTTGCTGAGGTAGATTTGCAGTATCCTGAAGACACGATGATCATCGAGACTTACCTTTTTGTGCAGAGCATCGTTTACCTCCTGGCTCAAAGCAGACAAAACTTCTTACGACGTTGAAGGATAAAAAAAGGTACGTCATTCATTATCGTGCATTAAAACAAGCAATAGATAATGGACTTGTATTGAAAAAGGCCCATAGAATCTTAAGTTTTGAGCAAAAGGCATGGCTCAAACCTTATGTTGAAATAAATACAGAAAAGATAACGCAGGCAAAGAACGAGTTTGAAAAACTTTTTTATAAGTTACTAATTAACGCTGTATATGGAAAATGTATAGAGAAAAAGAGAGAGAGAGGTCTCGAATTGATGTGCGTCTAGTAAATAAATTTACAGGCAGATATGGAGCAGAAGCACGTATAGCGTTACCAAATTATCACAGTTGTGCAATCTTTGATGAAAATTTGGTTGCTATTCAGTTGAAGAGAACGAGTATTACAATCAAGAAACCAATATATGTTGGTCTTTGTATACTTGATTTATCTAAAACATTACTTTATGAATTCCATTATTCACATATGAAGCATCGTGAAGGAGAAAAATGTAAACTTCTCTATACCGATACCGACAGTTTTATATACGAAATCAAAGACATAGATATGTATAAAATAATAAAAGAAGATATTCATAGATTTGATACTTCTGATATCCCGTAAATAATCAATTCAACATTCCTCTGGCAAACAAGAAAGTTCTTGGAGTAATGAAAGATGAATGCTCTGGCAAGATTATGACAGAATTTATTGGTCTACGAAGTAAAATGTATAGTATTTTAGTTGAAGGAGGAGACACAGTCAAGAAAGCAAAAGGTATAAAATCTGCTGTTGTAAAAAATTCAATTACTTTCGAAGATTACAAAAGATGTCTTCAAGATTTTGTTATTATAAGACGTGAGTAGTGTAATATTCGGTCAAAATTACATGTGGAACACACTGAAAAACAATTGAAAATTGCACTTAGCCCTCACTTTGATAAACGATACTTATTGCCTTAAAGTACCGACACTCTACCTTGGGGACATTACAGAGTTGTAGAAGAACAGATGGCGCAAGCGGCTGTGCAAGTAGAGCGATAAATGGAGAGGGGAGTTCCTACAACAAATCACAAAAGCCTGAGAGAGGTGAATACTGAAGTAGCCAATGAGATAAAAGAACAGATGGCGCAAGCAGCTTTACAAGTAGATGGCGAAATGGAAAAGGAAGATTTGACATCCATCCAAAAATACCAAAGGGTGGTGAATGATGAAACGGAGAAGGGGGATGAAGCAGCCAATGAAATACTGATTGAATATGATCTTATCGAGGAGTTCATGCAAGATTGGTAGTCATCAGTAGAGAGGGAAGGTTCTCAAAAAGTTGAAGGAAGGGATATATTGCAGGAGGCAATGATAGGGGCAGAAATCGAGGAGGGGATCGGCTTATATGATGGAAGAGACGATACTGAGGAGCACATTCGAGCAATCGAAGAACTTGAGAACTGCCAACCTTGTAGAAAGAAAGCCAGAATCAACTAACCTAAAAGTAAGCTTTGTTTTTATTTATTACCAAAAAAAAAAAAATTATACTTTCTATTTTTGCTTTTAACATAAATACTTATGTTTTTTCTTATTTTGATTTCAGAATGGATCTATCAGCTTTAAATAAAGTTGCTGAATCTGTTTTCTTGCCAAGGAAAAAAGTGACAGACTTGGAGAAAGGTCACCAGTACATAGTGACTGCATTAAAGGAGGTGAAGACCAGGTTTGGTGACAAAGTCGTGGCGGAACTTGATGAAAGCTTCCAAATTTTCTTACCAGAAAAGATTTCAAGAACCATGCTGAAAAATCAAGAATTTTTCTACAATCTAGCTAACACAGCAAATAAACTCAGCTTATTTGTAACTTATGAAGGCGGATCATCTTTTAAGTTTGATTCTTGCTAATCAATAATAAGACAATAATTATTTTAATCATGTATATTTATTCAAATTTTAATATAAATAAAATATGAATAATCAATGTATACAATATGTTCTCTTATTTAGTATATCCATTAATTTCCTATATTATTTAATTTCATTTTTATCTATCCAACTATTATGCTCGCTACTAAAGCCTAACCATTTAACATATACACGACTACCTTTTTTCTTCAAAACTTTTTCTACTAAATAAACTTCTGGATACATAGTTTTCTGAATTTCCGTATCATAAAAGCCGCCAGAGACGGGATTATCATTATAATCTTTGACGTGATAAGTTATAGGATTAGTTTTAACAACTCGCGTTACTGCGAAAATTTCAGTAGACCAGTTTGGTGTATAGCCTTTTTCGAAAACATGCTTTATTTTACTTATTCGTACTTTATCTCCTACTTTAAATTTCGGTTTTTTAATAGGTACATTCTCGGCTATAAAATGCTTCTTGATCTCTCTTTCATTTGCCCGTGTAACATTTTTAGGTGCAATCCCAATTGTCCGATGTTTCCTTCCATTGTAAGCTTTGACCAAATCCTGCAGAATATCAATCTATTTATAGTTCCCTCTTTTACTGAACTCTATCCACATTGCATTTTTCAGTGTTCTATTAAATCGCTCACATATACTTGTATGAAAGTTACTATGTGAAGAGTATAGATGAATCTTATATTTTTTCATTAGATTTTGAAAGTTTGAATTGTAAAACTCTTTTCCTTCGTCGGTTTGAAGCTTAGACGGTACACGTCCTTGCTTTAATATAGTTTTCATTGCTAAACTAACATCACTTCCATTTTTGGATTTTACCGGGACGAACCATGCATGTTTTGAAAATATATCTATAACTGTAAGTAAGTAACAAAACCCTTTGTTCTCCTTAGAGTAAGGAATCATCTATTGCTCGTGAAGTTCTTCAGCTATTTTTTGTCGATCCATTATAGTTTACTATATACTGAGAATGTTTTCACTTAATTCTTTTTCACAATCTGCTTTATCTTCTTGTAATGTTCCATTTAATTCTTTAACAATGAAATCAATACCAGAAAAATTGCGTTGTGTTAGATCGTAAAGATATTTTAATTTTGGCTCCACTTCGGATTTATATTTTTGAAGTTCCTCCTTATACTGACTTACAGCTTGAACAAGTTCACCGATTTTAGATGTTAAAAAATCTATTTCAGTCTGTAGAATAACTTGTAGTGCATGCAAAGAGACGGCATCGTTTGGTTGACTGGCTTGCCCAATATTACACAACCATTTATTTTCCAAATCGAAATTACTGTCTATTGTAAAATTAAAACCAACACCTGGTGGGCCGCGACTCTCTTTCAAGCCCAGAAGTTTTCTTCCAAACACATCGAGACTCATGACGGAACTGATTAGAAACTTGTATGCATCAGTATATATGTCCTGCTTCACGTAGTTCTTCAATAATTGATTGAATTTCATTTGTGTGATTGTTATTTCCTGCTGACCGTTCGGAAATCAATAATCGAAGTCGCTCGACAAGCTCATTTGGATCATCCCAGTAGATTAGATCTATAGATGAATTTTGTTTTGCTATTTTATACTTTGGTATGAGACTTCCTCCGCTCGTAGGTTTGATTTTGCGATTGCTGCGAAACATAGGTGCAATAATATTTGTGTATTTTCTACTTCTCGGAGGTTCTTATAGACCCATTTTTATTATGTCTTTTCCGATGAGCATTTGTTGCCTCTAATATGCTTCGATAATTTTCACGATCTGTTGAACTTAAAAGATTATCATCTGCTTCTTTTTTAAACTGTAATTCCATTAGTCCACTGCTTTTAGGATAAGATGCATCATTTACTTTTATAAATTTATCAAAAAAAGAATTTCTGCATCGCCAATCATATACACTCCATTAACGTTTCGTACTCCATATATATTGTCAATTTTGCTTCGACTTTTATTCAATAATGATAAAAAATCATCTCCATTGTCTTCTTGAATAGACTTGAATGTAGAATTAACCAGAGTTTCATACTGTGAAAAATTATCATCATCATCTAGTGTAGAATTCGAATCATTTACATCATTTACTACATAACTCGACCGGTCAAATCTCATTCGCCTTCTTGCTTTTGAACTTTGCTTAGGAGATGGAAGACTTTTGTTTTGTGAATCGACAAGTTTCTCGAGTGGTGAAATAACTGGTTTCAATGTATCGCCGATAACTTTTTCAAAATCTTCTCTCTGCTGTTTTAATAAAGAGTATTTTTGTTTGATAGCTTCACGTGCTCGCGAGAGCTCACTAAGAATATTCTTTTCTTTCTCAAAGTTAGACATGGTCATGAGATGGTGTCTATACTTGTACTGCAAGTTTCATATTAATGGATCCTTTTTTATTGCAAAACAGTCAAATCCTTTCCTGTATCTACCATCATTCATGGCTCTATCTTTGTCAATAACAACGAATCCATACTTATCATTTTTTAAACATTCCGAACACAGGTTTCGAAATTCATTGAAAGTTAAGTCAGTATTCACATGATCTTCATAAATATGTTTAAGATTAACATCATCTTGACGATAAATCACCATCATGTTGATATTATCCCTCATAAGATGTTTTGGTATATGTGCATAGGACTGACATAGATAAAAACTGTCTACACTTTTATGTCCTCCCATACAGAAAAATGCTTTAATATTATCCTGTTTCTCACAAGCAACGTCATCAAAAATCATAATTGAATTTGATAGAGCGTCATCTGGAGATACCACAGACTCGTGTTCACTGAACGGTAAGAACGATATACCATGAATTGGTTCCAATACTTTTTGAAGAAATTGATATTCGGGTTAATTCAAAGAGTTAGAGTAAACATAAACATTTTCGAATCAAAGACGATTAGGATGTGTAATTAAATCTAACAAACTGTTTGTTTTTCCACAGTTTGATGAACCACAAAAAACTGCTGTTATAGTGTCTGGTAGTAATTCTCCATGTCGCTTCCTTTGTTTTACTTTTCCAAAATCAAAGTTGCTTACGGGGAGTTTGACATTCTGCTCAGTGAAATCCACGTTTACATCACAATGTCAAGTTTTACATTAAACTGTTAAAGTATATAAGCATCTATTTTATATCTTTTTTCATCAGTTGTAATTCATCATTCAAAGAGTCATTATTGTATACAAATCTAAAAGGCGAGTGGTAGGCTCTGGATTACTTGATAAAGTAATCAATAACTTACCTTTTGAAATGCATCTTCTGGGGTATCAATATTGCGGACCCGGAACTAAATTGAAAAAACGATTCAAAGAGGTGATCCTAGGATCAATCCACTTGATCGGGCATGTAAAGATCATGATATCGATTACTCAAATAAAAATGTTGACCGTAAAGTAGCGGATTTAAAGCTTGCCGAAAAAGCTTTGCTGCGCGTTAAAGCTCAGGATGCAAGTATTGCTGAGAAAAGTCGGCTTTGGCTGTCGCAAACGCTATGAAGACGAAAGCTAAAACTGGAATGGGATTGGAATTTGGTAAATTAATGGTTGCGGCTAAGAAATCACTAAAACCGAGTAAATGTTCACGCAAAGTTACTCAATCAGCCTTAAGAGGAGCTCGACAAGCTGTCAAGAACGCAGTAGGTAACAAAAAAGTTATCTTGCCAAGTGTTCTACCCATTCCATCAAAAATTGGTGGAGTTTTTCTTTTCTCATACCATTGTTCGCTGGACTAAGTGCCACCGGTGCTCTGACTGGAGGAGCTGCTGGAATAGCTAAAACTGTAAATGATGCAAAAGCTACACAGAAAGATCTTGAAGAAAATAAGAGACATCATAAAGCTATGGAAACTATTGCTCTTGGCAACGATCTCTATCTTAAACCATATAAAAAGGGAATGGGATTGTTTATTAAACCGCATATTGGTAATGGTTTGGTTAAAAAAAAAACTTCGATTTAATTTTACCAAATCGTGCATTGACTGATTATGATCTTATAAAATTTTCACGTATATTAAAAATCCCAAATTTTAGAGGACTTTTTATGAGAAATAATCTGCCTTCCAATGGTTCATGGTTAAATGAATCTGCTATCGTTAATTTGGATGACTTCGAAAATAAAGGAACTCATTGGGTTTGCTATCAAAAATGTGCATCTGACGTAATTTATTTTGACAGTTTTGGTGATCTTAAACCTCGCATTGATCTCATATTATATTTTAATGTGAAAGAAGTGAAATATAATTATACAAGATATCAAAATTTTGATACATATATTTGCGGTCATCTTTGTCTCCAATTTTTAGCCGGTATGCTATAAAAGAAAGGGATTGATGATCAACAGGGTCATTCTCTTCTAACCAGTCATGGAAGATAGTTTTACTTTGAGTCTTTCTGGATAATCATCTGTTTTAGAAGCGCAATATTATCCTTCAATTAAACTACTTCATAACAAAAATTTAATATTGGGTTCAGTTGAACTTTTAACATTCAACTCGATTCCTAATGTTGATCATACGAATAATAAACCTCATTTAAAAAGCGGAAATACTATTTCTATCTGGACAGGCAGTTATGAAATAGATGGCATTAATAAATTTTTGTAAGAAACTTTAAAATCGAAAAAAATTGAATTTACAGTAACAGCTAACAATACTCTCAGGAGTGAAGTTAATTGCAGTCAATCACTAGATTTCTGACCAGACGACTCAATAGGTTGTCCTCTTGGGTTTACTCCTCGCATTCTCAAAGAAAAAATACTACACAGCTCAGATTTACCCGTAAAAATACTGAAAATCAATGCACTCAGAGTAGAATGCAACATTACTAGTGGAGCCTATATCAACGACAAAAAAGTTCATACAATTCACGAGTTCTTTCCTAGAGTACCGCCAGGATATAAAGATATAGAAGTTCCATCTCACGTCATATATTTACCACTCAGTGTAAAGTATATAGATCACCTTCAAATTCGAATTGTAGATAAAGACGGAAATTTAGTGAATTTCCGAGGAGAGGAAATTACTATTCGGCTTCACATCAAATCAGTATAATGGGTATTGATTTCAGATCTAGCTCCCATATAAGACAACTAACATGTCAAACAACCACCAGTCGAGCAAAGAAACTCAAACCGTTAACGCAGAAGAGCATTATTTTCCTAAAATATCTAGGACTAAAAGTCCGTGGAAAAAATTCAGATTCAATTTCCAAAAATCCTACTATGGAAGGGGTCCACAGCCATTACTGACAAAGTCAGATTTCATAAGATATGAACCACTTATTGTTATTGATTGTTCACGTCAAAACGAATCTATTAAGAGCGCACCTGTCGATGTGCGAATAGAATTCGAATCTAAAGCTGAATTTCCAGCTAATACTTCAGCTTACTGCATGAGCTTACATGATCGCATCATTCAATATAATCCTATCAGTGGTGATGTGAAACAACTTATCTAAAATAGCACATGTATTTAAAAAATAAAATTAATGAATGAAAAAAAATAAAACACAAAAAAAAATAAAGAAAAAGTAGAAAACGCTATAGGCATTCTGGCATAAGGAGAGGGGAGCACGCTTTCCCTGCCCCTAGGATTCTGGATCACTGACAGAGGTAGTGAGCCAGAATCCGTACGGGTTCTAGCTCACTGGCGGCGGAGAGGGAAGTGAACCAGAACCCATATGAGACAGAATGCCTATAGCTTATCTACTGCCATCACATTTATTATACAAACTTCTTGAAGAATAATAAAAATCACATAGAATATAATACATACTACTTAAAGAATAATAAAATAAAATAAAATATGTATGATAAATATATTATTTTAAATATATTATTAAACTACTTAAAGAAAAATAAAAATAAAATAAAGTATGTAAGATATATATTTTATTTTTGGTTGAGCAGTCGCCATCTCATGTTTTCATACAAACTATTTGGAGAATAATAATACTGAAATAAAATATGTATGATAAATATTTACTATTTTGCATGAGTAATCGCCATCACGTTTTGTTATACAAATTACTTAAATAATTATACAAGTTACATAAAATATGCATGATAAATATTTTATTTTTTGCTTGAGTAATCGCCATCACATTTTTTTCATGCAAACTACTTAAAGAATAATAAAAATCACTTAGAATATGTATGATAAATATTTTATTTTTTGGATGAGTAATCGCCATCACATTTTTTTATACAACCCACACAGCATGAAAGCTTCCCGATGAAAGATTCATGCGATATTCCTTTGCAAATTTTCTGCAACCTTCCTAAAACTTTACTGAATCTTACAGCAATCTTTCAAAGAAATATTCGTCGAAGGCGTTATAAAATATTGTAGCAACATTCCAAGAAAGATAAAAATCACGGTAAAATGTTATATTGCATGAAACACTGCTAATTAGCAACAGCTTGCAGCAACATTTCTAGAAATGTTGCGAACTTCATTACAGAAAGCTTTCATGAAAGACAACTCGGAATATTGAAGCAAGATTTATAACAGATTCAAATAAATTTTTGTAAGAAACTTTAAAATCGAAAAAATTGAATTTACAGTAACAGCTAACAATACTCTCAGGAGTGAAGTTAATTGCAGTCAATCACTAGATTTCTGACCAGACGACTCAATAGGTTGTCCTCTTGGGTTTACTCCTCGCATTCTCAAAGAAAAAATACTACACAGCTCAGATTTACCCGTAAAATACTGAAAATCAATGCACTCAGAGTAGAATGCAACATTACTAGTGGAGCCTATATCAACGACAAAAAAGTTCATACAATTCACGAGTTCTTTCCTAGAGTACCGCCAGGATATAAAGATATAGAAGTTCCATCTCACGTCATATATTTACCACTCAGTGTAAAGTATATAGATCACCTTCAAATTCGAATTGTAGATAAAGACGGAAATTTAGTGAATTTCCGAGGAGAGGAAATTACTATTCGGCTTCACATCAAATCAGTATAATGGGTATTGATTTCAGATCTAGCTCCCATATAAGACAACTAACATGTCAAACAACCACCAGTCGAGCAAAGAAACTCAAACCGTTAACGCAGAAGAGCATTATTTTCCTAAAATATCTAGGACTAAAAGTCCGTGGAAAAAATTCAGATTCAATTTCCAAAAATCCTACTATGGAAGGGGTCCACAGCCATTACTGACAAAGTCAGATTTCATAAGATATGAACCACTTATTGTTATTGATTGTTCACGTCAAAACGAATCTATTAAGAGCGCACCTGTCGATGTGCGAATAGAATTCGAATCTAAAGCTGAATTTCCAGCTAATACTTCAGCTTACTGCATGAGCTTACATGATCGCATCATTCAATATAATCCTATCAGTGGTGATGTGAAACAACTTATCTAAAATAGCACATGTATTTAAAAAATAAAATTAATGAATGAAAAAAAATAAAACACAAAAAAAAATAAAGAAAAAGTAGAAAACGCTATAGGCATTCTGGCATAAGGAGAGGGGAGCACGCTTTCCCTGCCCCTAGGATTCTGGATCACTGACAGAGGTAGTGAGCCAGAATCCGTACGGGTTCTAGCTCACTGGCGGCGGAGAGGGAAGTGAACCAGAACCCATATGAGACAGAATGCCTATAGCTTATCTACTGCCATCACATTTATTATACAAACTTCTTGAAGAATAATAAAAATCACATAGAATATAATACATACTACTTAAAGAATAATAAATAAAATAAAATATGTATGATAAATATATTATTTTAAATATATTATTAAACTACTTAAAGAAAAATAAAAATAAAATAAAGTATGTAAGATATATATTTTATTTTTTGGTTGAGCAGTCGCCATCTCATGTTTTCATACAAACTATTTGGAGAATAATAATACTGAAATAAAATATGTATGATAAATATTTACTATTTTGCATGAGTAATCGCCATCACGTTTTGTTATACAAATTACTTAAATAATTATACAAGTTACATAAAATATGCATGATAAATATTTTATTTTTTGCTTGAGTAATCGCCATCACATTTTTTTCATGCAAACTACTTAAAGAATAATAAAAATCACTTAGAATATGTATGATAAATATTTTATTTTTTGGATGAGTAATCGCCATCACATTTTTTTATACAACCCACACAGCATGAAAGCTTCCCGATGAAAGATTCATGCGATATTCCTTTGCAAATTTTCTGCAACCTTCCTAAAACTTTACTGAATCTTACAGCAATCTTTCAAAGAAATATTCGTCGAAGGCGTTATAAAATATTGTAGCAACATTCCAAGAAAGATAAAAATCACGGTAAAATGTTATATTGCATGAAACACTGCTAATTAGCAACAGCTTGCAGCAACATTTCTAGAAATGTTGCGAACTTCATTACAGAAAGCTTTCATGAAAGACAACTCGGAATATTGAAGCAAGATTTATAACAGATTCAAAGAAATTATACGGCGTAAGCTTGCTGCAAGCTATTCAAATATATTGCTGAAACCATTCAAGGAATATTCCTTCTTAATGTTCCAGAAAAGTTCAGTAAAAGAATGCAGCAATTATTGCTAACTAGCTTCTAGAAAGCTTGCTTAAAAACCTTCCAGCAGGATTTCAACGCATTGATTCTTAGCGATCAAAAGACAATATTTCCAGCAAGCTTCTTGCAAGTTTTCAGCAAACCGCACCGAAAGTCACAGTGCAAAATAAAGTTAAGCTGGCATGAAAACTTGCTGAAATGTTGCCGCAAATATTCCCCGTCGGAAATTTTAAAAAGTAAATAAAAGTATTTAAATGCTGCTAAATGTGACAATTGAGACTGTATTTACTTTTATTTACGTTTATTTACTTTTCTTTACATTTATTTACATTTATATATCTTTAATTATATTTGTATACTGTTATTTACATTTCTGATTATTTCAAAGAAAAATTTACTGGCGCCAAATAATTTTTAAAAATCGTATATATAATTCATTACAGATATTTACATTTATTTAGATTTATTAACGAATGTATACATTTTTTATCGTTTATATAAATTTATGTACATTTATTTACAGTTATAAAATAAACTGCAATAAATAAAATTATAGAAAATTATAAATATTATAAGTAGTAATAAATTAAATTAAAATATTAAAAAACTATTTATTATAGATTGTAATGAATCAATGTAATATTTGATTATATTACATTGCTCGTTACATTCTCTCTCTCTCTCTCTCTCTCTCTCTCTCTCTCTCTCTCTCTCTCTCTCTCTCTGTCTAGCCTGTGTATTAATCTTTACAGCTATTACAGGTCGACGTTCGACGATTTTCGGCGATTTTCGCGGACCTTTGTAAAGGTAAAAGTAGGGAAAGAGAGAGAGAGAGTTTTCGGTTCGTAAGTGCGAGAGCACGTAGATTAATCTCAACCGGCGAGAGATTCACAGAGACTTATTTCAACCGTCATTTCGTGAGAGAGTTATTTTGATTACTCGTATTTCTCGATATTTTTGATTGCCTCGAGCTACTTGTCATCCTGGTGTTGTGCTGGTGACCCAGTGAACCGGTGTTAGTTTATTCGCCGACGACGCAGCCCAGGAAGCTAAAGGAGAGTAGCGACCACGCAGACTTCGCCTGGTGATTTAATTAGCCATCGCGGCTCACGCACTGTAAGTGCCAGTTTTGTAGTCTCTCTCTCTCTCTCTCTTTCTCTCTTTATTTATTTCGCGTATCGACCTGCGATCCCGCGTGCAGCAGCACGCGTGTATTTCTTTTTATTTATTTATTTATTTATTAACTCCAGACATTACAATATTTTACAATAAAATATGTATCCTATAGAGGTGCACACTGCACCTGTACATAGGAGCCGGAGAACTTAACACTATATCCTAATACTAAATTAACCTAATACTATATTTAAATAAGAGTTTTGCAACTTAATCAATATAACTAGTATACTGTTTAGTGCATCACTCTTTTACATTTTTTTTTTAAACACTTTAAATTTAAATGCTCATATTATTGTTTAATATTATTACTTGTTTCAATTTTTACTGAGTTATTAATACTAATTCTTTATATGTTTGTCTTGATCCAGTTTTTTAATTTTGCTTTTCTTACTTTAATATTATCTATATTTTTAAGTTCGTTTGGTAAGGTATTGTAATGGCTTACTGCTCTTATATAGCTGTTCTTTGAACTGACATTGCTACATCGACGTGGCATTTGGATATTCCTATTTCTTGTTATACTTTTTGAGTTTTTATAAATTTCTTGCAATGTACTATAATGAAAACTAAGGGATTCAAAAATAAAAAGTTTGTCAATGTTCATTGGATTTTTATCGCTTATAAATTTATTTTTATTAATTATTTTAAGTAATCTATTTTGTTGATTTTGTATTATAGATTTGATATTTGTATATGCACCACCCCAAGCTATTATTCCGTAACAGATTATGCTATGGTAAAAAGCATAATACAGTGTTCTGAGAGTATCAGTGGACATGATTTTAGCTATTTTGTGAAAGATAAAAGTTAGATATTTCGTCTTTTTGTATATGTACTCTATGTGCTTATCCCATCTCATGTGACAGTCAAAAATAATTCCTAGATACTTTGTATTTTCCACTCTTTGTAATTTTGTTCCTTTTATGTTTATATGAAAATTTATTGGAATACAATCCTTATGGTTCACAAAAGTTAAATATACTGTTTTATCAATATTAAGTGAAAGTTTGTTAAGTGCTAGCCAATTTGCTATTTTATCAAGATTTGAGTTCATAATTGTTTCTACTTCTTTCCAACTATTGCTTGTTGATATTACTGCAGTATCATCAGCATAAGATAATATTGTATTATCTGGCATTGTTGTCAATAGATCATTCACATATATAATAAATAATAATGGTCCTAAAATTGTGCCCTGGGGTACTCCAGTTGTTATTTTCTCATATACACTATAGGCATCATTTATTTTTACCCTTTGTTCCCTATTACTTAGATAACTTTTTATCAACTTCTGCGCTTTACCCCTGATTCCGTACCTATATAATTTATCCAACAAAATAGTATGGTTAACAGTATCAAAAGCTTTGGCTAAATCAAGGAAAGTTACTGCTATTGGAGTGTTTGAATCTAGGTTATTGTATATTATGTTACTTATGTAGTTTAATGCATCCTTAGTACTTTTGTTTTTCGTAAAACCATATTGGTTTTTTGCTAGTATGTTACTGTCATTTAAAAACTTAATTAATCTAGTGAAAATAATTTTTTCGTAAATTTTTGCTAAGTTTGAAATAAGCGAAATAGGTCTATAATTCGTTATTTTATGTTTCTCGCTACTTTTGTGAATCGGAATTATTTCTGCTGTTTTTAGTGCACTTGGCCAAGTAGTTTTTTCTATACATAAATTTATGACATGTACTAATGGTAATATTAAAAATCGAGATAGGCATTTTATTGTTTTTGCATTAATATTATCTACTCCTCCATTTTTATTCTTTAAATTTAATATTATATTTTCGATTTCATATGCATATGTGGGTGTAATAAAAATGCTATTTGAATTGAATTGTGGCAATTTTAAATTTTCATTTGTTTCTGTTTGTATTTTATCGCTTAAAGTTTTACCTATATATTTTGTTTGATAATATACTCTTGGTTTTCTTATTTTAAATTAAACATCGTGTTTCTATTCTTATTGTTTGCCCTTTTATTTTCGTTCGCGTTCGCTAAGAAAAGGATACCGCCGCCTCCGCCTATACGTGTCTTATAGACACGTATTATTACTGAGCGGCTGGTCGCGTAGTGAGACTATTGTTTTAATGGTAGTCAGTTGTTATTAACTGCGTGAACTTCTGGATCAAGTGCTGTCCAGTACTTTGCCAAAGATCGGCCGATCATACGATGTTGAACATGTTATCGACGTCGGTCCAGCGTGGCCGATCAAACAAAGGTATTATCCCGTCTCGGACAAGATTCGAGAGGAGATGCATCGACAAGTTCGAGAGATGCTTGAGACAGGCGTTGTAGAACCGTCTAGTAGCGGTTGGTCCAGTCCAGTGGTGATGGCTAAGAAGGGCGAAAATGCAAGACGTTTTTGCATTGACTTCAGGAAGGTCAACGCTTTGACCAAACCTGATGCGTATCCTTTGCCGTTTATGCAAGATATTTTACGCAAACTCAAGAGAGCCCGATATATATCTACGATAGATATGAACTGCGCCTATTACCAAATACCTCTGCAAATGGAATCGCGCCCGACTATAGCATTTACGGTACTTGGAATGGGCTTGTTCCAGTTTACTCGTATGCCCTTTGGATTGGCAAATACTGGTGCAACGTTTCAACGCATGATAGACCAGGTGATTGGACCTGCTCTCGAACCGAATGCTTACTCTTATCTCGACGATATCATTGTCGTGACGGAGACCTTCGAAAAGCACAAACTGTTGCTAAAGAAGGTGTTGACTCGTTTGACTGAAGCCGGTTTAGCGGTAAACCGAGAGAAATGTGTATTCTGTCAACCCGAAGTTAGATACTTGGGTGTGCGGTTCAATCGCGATGTGATAAGACCTGATCCAGCTAAGACGGAGCCGATTTAAGAATATCCGGCTCCCCGAAATCTCAAGCTGCTGAGACGATTCCTCGGGATGGCATCTTGGTACAGACGATTTATACCCGACTATGCTACGATAGCGGAGCCGTTAACACGTCTTACAAAGAAAGACCAAAAGTATGAATGGCTCCAAGAACAAGAAAGTGCATTTCAGCGACTCAAAGCGATGTTAATGACTGCACCCGTTCTACAGACTCCTGACGAGAATGGCGATTATACCATTCAAACAGATGCTAGTGACACTGGTATCGGTGCAGTACTAACACAGGTCGTTGATGGCGTGGAGCGAGTCCTGGAGTTTGCCAGTAGAGTACTCTCGCCAGCAGAACGCAACTATAGCGTCTCAGAGCGGGAATGCTTGGCCGTAGTATGGGCAATTAGAAAATTTCGACAATATATTGAGGGTTACCAGTTTAAGGTTATAACTGATCATAGTAGTCTTCGTTGGCTGTGCAATATACACAATCTAACGAGTCGGCTCGCCAGATGGGCATTAGACCTCCAGTCTCATAATTTTACAATTGAGTACAGGAAAGGAGCTCTAAACTATGTCCCTGATGCACTTTCTCGCATGTATGAGGAAGACGAGCCGACCATCGCTTCAGTTTCTTGGAGCCAAACTACAAAAGATCC
The DNA here is from genome assembly GCA_026168455.1 of Theocolax elegans. Lineage (NCBI taxonomy): Eukaryota > Metazoa > Arthropoda > Insecta > Hymenoptera > Cerocephalidae > Theocolax > Theocolax elegans. The sequence goes on along the minus strand of CM047429.1, from coordinate 13,296,361 downwards.
TTGGTACCTCTCATGGCTGAAAGACGTAACAGAGCGACCTAGAGATTTTCCGGAATGGAAGATAATAGGTAACAATTTGTATTCGTATTGCGTCGATAACGAGTTAGACGACGTGATGGAGGATCATGACGCTTGGAAGCTGGTTGTACCAGAGTAGCATAGGCAAGCCATACTCCGTGAGTGTCATGACGATCCGACTGCTGGACACTTAGGTAGGGAAAAGACATTTGCTAGAGTGGCTAAAATGTATTATTGGCCGCGGTACTACGCCGAAGTCGGAGAATATGTACGCAAATGTCAGGTCTGCCAACAGTGTAAGGTGGAGCAACATCCACCCATGGGTTTGATGGGTAGACGCGTGATAGAGAAACCATGGCAAGTTGTAGCAGGTGACGTCACTGGCCCACTTCCGCGGTCGACACATGGTTACGAATACATATTGGTCTTTTAGGATTTGTTTACGCGCTCGATCGAGGCTGTCCCGATTCGGAAAGCTAATGCTAGGACCATCGTAAAAGAGTTGCATGAGCGAGTCATCACACGTTATGGTACCCCAGAGGTGTTTCTGTCAGACAACGGAACCGAGTTTAAAAATAAACTCGTGGATGACTACTCAGTGGAACGAGGGATTTTCCATACGACGATTCCTTCTTACCATGCTCAGGCTAATCCTGTTGAACGTGCTAATAGGACGTTGAAGACAATGATTGCGTCCTATATCACAGAAAAGCACAATACATGGGGTGAGAATTTTTTCGGTGTTCTTTGGTGTAGTTATTTTGTACACACGCACAAAACAAAGTGATCGGTGGTCAAGGGATTCTCCCACCGACATTTTCAATCTAACGGAAAAGAGATAGCGAGAGAGAGGAAGTACTTCGTTCCTTCGTATTCGTGATCCGAAGAAAAGAGATAAAGTAAGTGGTACCACTTTTCGCGTGAGCGATAATTATCGCAGATTAATTAATTTATCTGACACGATCGTTCGTTTAGTTTTTAAGAGTTAGTTCGAGTACCCCTTTCCCCTCTCGTGTTGAGTCGACGTTTACGACTCAACCCTAGTGCGTATAACCCCTACTGCTAAAGGTCAGGTGATAAATCACCTGACAAGTCACCCCAAAACGTCATCTGACGAAACTACTGAATCCACGGAAAGGAAAACTTTCTAAGTTCTAATAAAAAAAATATTTTTAGTAATAATAAAAGAAATAGTAAAAATTACGAAGTCGAGTCGTAACAAATGTTGTTCCGGGTCCAAAATCAGGGCGTCTCTTTTCGGTCACCATCGTCTAAACTCAAAAAAAGAAAATTTAAAAACACACAAATTATCTATCTTTAATTTTTTAATTAATAATGGAAAACATATTAGATTATCATATTGATATTGAAAAGTTTCAATTTAAATAAACATTTTTAATACAAAATTAAAATTAAAACATTTATTTTATTAAACAAAAAGTAAATAATTCTTTAAATAGATACTAAAAGAATAAAAAGCTTATCTGATTACGATGGAGATTTTGCCTGATGCCAATCGTATACATCGTATAAATCACATACTTCTGTATCTATGAGCTCGATTCTTAAACTCGAACAATAAAAAAACAACTATTTTCGCGACCAGTCCCGTGAAGAACTGCATAATGAGATGAAATTCTCCGCGTGAGATTACTCAAAGGTTAGATGGCAAACTGAAGTTGGTTTTTCTTATTGTCAGTCATTAAACTAAACATAACGTATAGGTAATAAGCATAAAGAAACCAACGTCAAGTTTGTTGAACCAACTTCAGTTTGCCAACTAACCTTCACGTAATCTCACTCGTAGCGCGAAATATTCTCCTACGTATTTCATCTAATTAAACAGTTCTTCAAGGGACTAGTCGCAAAAATAGTTGTTTTTTATTGTTCGAGTTTAAGAATCGAGCTCATAGATACAGAAGTATGTGATTTATACGATGTATACGATTGGCATCAGGCAAAATCTCCATCGAAATCAGATAAGCTTTTTATTCTTTTAGTATATATTTAAAGAATTATTTACTTTTTGTTTAATAAAATAAATGTTTTAATTTTAATTTTGTATTAAAAATGTATATTTAAATTGAAACTTTTAAATATCAATATGATAATCTAATATGTTTTTCATTATTAATTAAAAAATTAAAGATAGATACTTTGTGTGTTTTTAAATTTTCTTTTTTTCAGTTTAGACGATGGTGACCGAAAAGAGACGCCCTGATTTTGGACCCGGAACAACATTTGTTACGACTCGACTTCGTAATTTTTACTATTTCTTTTATTATTACTAAAACTATTTTTTTTATTAGAACTTAGAAAGTTTTCCTTTCCGTGGATTCAGTAGTTTCGTCAGATGACGTTTTGGGGTGATTTGTCAGGTGACTTGTCAGGTGATTTATCACCTGACCTTTAGCAGTAGGGACGACCTCAAACCGTAATAATTGTTATTGTATCTAATTATTTATTCTAATCCATTTAATAAATCAGTTAATAATTAATTCTTTAGTAAAAAAGTAGCTTTATTGATCGTCACAAACAACAGTTGTTAATAGAATTTTTGCCGACGTTTCGGACGTTTTATCGCCGGCCCTTTTCAAGGCTAAAAAGTATATATAAATTACAGTTTAAAAAAAAACATAAATAAATACAAGCAACGAAACATATAACTCGATGTCACAAGACAATTTCAGACACTCACCAAATTAAAAAAAAAACTCAAAAAAACAATATATCACTCGTGTGGTTACATCTCGCAAAAGAAACCCTCTCAAGCATATTACCCGATAAGCGCACTTTTCAAAAAAAGAATTCTTTAAGAATTAACGAATGTCCGCGATAAATAATTCTATAAGTATTAAATAAGTATCTGTAAAGTATTCTTTATGATCCAAAATTTGAATAATATAAAATTACTCTATGTATACAATATAAGTAGTTAAAAAGTATTCTTTTTAAATTGTTATAAATATTTATAAAGCATTCTTTATAAATAGTTATAAGTATTTATAAAGTAGTCTTTTTGAATTAAAAAGAAAGTTAAAAACTAATATTCTTTTAATTAAAGTAAGCCATATAAACGCCATAAAAATATTGAAAAAGAGTTCTTTTTCAATTCTTTTTTTTGTCTTTATAGGTTATATATTATTGAATATATTTAAATATTCGTTTATTGATTGTTATGTAATAAATTCATTATGTCACTTTATAGTGAAATATTCTAATAAATTACTTATGCACACTTGCACCAATTATTAATATATGACTTTCAATAAATGGTTATAGCATTCTATCTAAAATTACTTTGCAGTATAGTAAACTTTATGGAATTTTTCTGATTCTCAATTATAGGTTAAGTTGCCTATTATTGTACTTTTATACAACTAATTAAAGTATTTGACAAATCTGAATCGACAGGAATGTGCTTACTTTACTTACAAACCGACTAAATCATTAGTTTATTGGTATTAATAACGGAATAATGCATTGAATATTAATAAAGTTCCGGAATTATTCAATCGGGGTGTAACAAATAAGGACGATTCGAAGTAAAATGTAAAAACATGTTGATGGCGCAAGCGGTAAGGTTTCCGACTTTGACGCAGAGGGTCCCAGGTTCGAATCCCGACGTCCGGTGCAGATTTTTTTCGTTATTTAATGTATATTCTATTTAATTTAAGAAAATATATATTTAATAAATTCAAATGTTTAAAATGCTAAATAAAATAGAAAATTTGAAATTTCATTCTTCAAAATTTAGAGAGTGATTTATAAAAGAAATCAAAAAGAATTCTTTCTTAACGGTTTAAAACGACGTTACAATCCGCATAAAGAAATAACTCAAAAAAGAATTGAAAAAGAGTTCTTTGAGAATCTTTGGGTTGTTTTTATGAGGAATGACTTTTAGAAGTATAAAAGAATACTTTTCAAATATTTAATTATTTTTTTGTAATAAATGATTTCTTTTTCACTTCTTTAATATTTCTTTAATGGGATATACCATTCGTAAAATTTCATTCGAATTTAAAGAATTCTTTATTAATACTTAAAGCATTACAATATACCGGACATTCGTTATATTTATAAGTTATTGTAAAGAATTCTTTTTAAATTCTTTGAAAAAATAGAATTTAAAAAGAATTCTTTAAAAAATATTATTTATTTCTTTGTCCTTATCGGGTACATATCAATCTATAAAAAATTCTGTTAACAACTGTTGTTCGTGTAATAAAGCTACTTTTTACTAAAGATTACTTGGACGAACGATAAATTCATTTAAACAAAATAATTAATTCTTTTCAAATCACGTTGATTTGTAGTTTTCTAACCGGCGTATATATTTGTTCCTCCGTCTTCCTTCGAGTCGTATATAAATATACGGATTCTCGCGAACTCACATTCAATTTTCTTTCCGGGGTCCATTTCAGGAAAGATTATCATTATTTTACCTGTCGTTGTTGGAAATCGAAATACGATTTCCAAACAACTTTAACGGCAAGTGTGCGGACAGGTAACCGCAGCCGCTGCGCGGGAAATATTTTGTAAACATCATATATATTGTTGTATATTTTGTTTAGTCATCGAGTACGTGATATATAGTCGGCAAGACTATACAGGTTTGTTTACCACGAACTACATGTATGTAAAACGGGCAACTCGATAATTTTTCCCCGGGCAAGCACACCGTTACAATATATATATATATATATATGTATATATATATATATATACTAGGGGGGCTTCGCCCCCCTGCGCGCTTTGCGCGCCAACCCCCTATTTTTAATTGAGAAAAAGGTTTTTCGTAATTAATTTATTTAAAATAATGTTTTAAATTGTATTATTTTTTCACTACCATGGACACCTTAAAAATTAAACAGATTCACACAACACCTTGGAGGTATTGCTATAGTTATTATAATTTATAAATAAAAGTTTACCAAAATTTAGTGTAATGAAATCAGAATAAAAATAATACAAAAAATAGAGACATATTAAATGTTAACTGTAAATTTTAAACTATATGAATTCTTATAAAGCTTAAATTTATATTTTAATAATTATAAATGTTAATGAAAAATTAACTTACCAAACATAGTAAAGTACATATACTTACTAAATTGTAGTAATTTAGTTAACAACTTATTAAAATTTTGGATTATTTTAAACGGTTATAAATAGAACTTCACCTCCTAAAATTAATTTATTTAATGACGAACGATCATCGCCAAAAGTTCTATATCATTAATATTTTGTACTTTTAGATTAATAAAACTTTCTTCTTAATTAAATTAATGTTTGTATTAGTTTTAAAGAATTATATATAAAATTTTAGCGCTATATAAATAAAAACCTGTTTCTTCCATTTCTCCCGTGATTCGTAATTTGCACCCTCTTTCAAAATTTGCGTTTTAATCCATAATTATATCGAATTTATTTTTACTATGCAGAGCCCAAATTTTTATTTTGATTATTATAAACAAATTCATTTCTTAAATATCCTTCTGGTTCTAATAAATGCATACTTGTTTATTTAAAATATTGTGTTATATAAATATAAATTATCTACACACTTATATATCCAGATAATTTTAAAATATTAATTTAAAAAATATTTAAATTAAATGCTCCTAAATTAATAGTTTTTGAAAATCTAATCAAATGTAATTCGTATTTTATATTGCCACTGTTAAAATTTGAATTTTTTTTTGCCTATGCGGTTTATAATAGAAATATCTTAAAAATGCAATAATTAATATATTTCATTGTTTATAATAGAATTATCTTAAAAATGCAATAATTAATATATTTAATTTTTAACCCATTGTACATATCATATGGATATTTGGAAAAGTGTATGTTATACTTGATTAATATTTATTTCATCTTCAAACAATTTTGCATCTGTATTTAAAGCATTACATTGAATTTTAGATCCGTTATTATTATTGAGTATACGTTTAAAAATTTTATGAGTTTTATCAAGAATGAGTAAACAAATACACATTCTTTCAAGTTATGTTCACAACTTTTTTTTTGCGCACGGAAAAAATACATATATTATGTATTCTTAAAAAAACAATTTTAAAATATATATATTATATAAATATTCCGCCGCACGCACACACACCCACATACATACATACATATATATATACATATATATGGTCTATTTCACGTCAAGTGGTACGATGAAAATTTTAAATCACTCCAAATTTTGTGAACAGACTGGAAATATCTTCCAGAAGATAGAAAAAAAATTTGAGGTGTTAAAAATAATTTGCCTAAGAGTTATTCCACCATGAAAAATGGAAATTTTTCAATTTTTTAGAGAATTTACTATTTTTAAAGCCATTTATCTCAAAATCTATTGATTTTTTTAAAAATACATTATAAACAACTTTTGTTCAAAATAATCTATAGAACTTATCTACTTGGGTTACAATTCTTAATTTTAAAATCTCGAAGAGATAGAGCACTCGAAAATATTGAATATAAAAAAAAGGCGACCACGACACAATCGATTTTGATCTAACATCGCTCAAAAGATCACATTTTTGGAGAGCTTTCGAATGGCTGTGGTTAGATTATTGGCCAAGACTGCTGGTGTAAGTTATACGCCATAAACCTCATAAAATCACTAATTTTCATGTATTTTAGGGCATAACTTACACCAGCGGTCTTGGCCAATAATCTAACCACCGCCATTCGAAAGCTCTCAAAAAATGTGATCTTTTGAGCGGTGTTAGATTAAAATCGATTGTGGCGTGGTCGCCTTTTTTGATATTCAATATTTCCGGGCGTCCTATCTTTTCGAGATTTAAAAACTTAAGAATTGTAACTGAAGTAGATAAGTTCTAAAGATTGTTTTGAACAAAAGTTGTTAATAATGTTTCTTCAAAAAAATCAATAGATTTTGAGATAAATGGCTTTATAAATAGTAATTTTTCTAAAAAATTGAAAAATTTCCATTTTTCATGGTGGAATAACTCTTAGGCTTGTTATTATTTTTAACATCTAAAAATTTTTTTCTATCTTCTGGAAGATATTTCCAGTCTTTTCACAAAATTTGGAGTGATTTAAAATTTTCATCGTACCACTTGACGTGAAATAGCCCATATATATAGGGTAATGAACAATTAACTTACCAAAAATAGTAAAGTGCATATACTTAATTGTAGTATTTAGTAAAAACCTATTAAAATTTTAGATTATTTTAAACGGATCTAAATAGAACTTTACCTACTAAAATTAATTTATTTAAGTCATCGCCAAGAGTTCTATATGTCATTAATATTTTGTAATTTTAGAGTAATAAAACTTTCTTCTTAATTAAATTGATTTTTGTATTAGTTTTAAAGAATTATTTATAACATTTTAGCGGTATATAAATATAACCTGTTTCTTCCATTTCTCCCGTAATTCGTAATTTGCACCCTCTTTCAAAATTTGCGTTTTAATCCATAATTATATCCAATTTATTTTTCCCTTTAGTTACAGAGCCCATATAATTATTTTAAAATATTGTTTTATATAAATATACGTAATCTACTTACTTATATATCCATACAATTTTTAAATTTTGATTTGAATAATATTTAAATTAAATACTACTAAAATAATAATTTTCGAAAATTGTAACGGTGTGCTTGCCCGGGGAAAACTTACTGAGTCGTTCGTCTTACATACCTTTAGTTCGTGGCGAACGAACTTATATAGTTTCGTCGACTAGGTATCGCACACTTAATGACTCAAGACAAATTATATATATATGTAAGTTGTTTACAAAAATCTTTCCCGCGCAGCGGCTGCGGTTACCTGTCCGCACACTTGCCGTTAAAGTTGTATGGAAATCGAATTACAATTTCCAACAACAGCAGGTAAAAACGATGAGATTCTTTCCTAAAATGGACCGCGGAAAGAAAATTAAATGTGAGTCCGCGAGAATTCGTATCTTGAAATACGACTCGAAGGAAAACGGAGAAATGAAATTATAATACGCCGGTTAGAGAATAATATAAATCAACACGGGTTGAACTAAATTAACAATTAACAGATTTATTTAAACAAGAACGAATGATTAAATACAACAAGATTTACTAATATGGTCGAGGTCTATGTGCACGGAGATTGAGTCGAAAATATTGACTCAACACGAGAGGGGAAAGGGGTACGCGAACTAACTAACTTAAGATTATTCGCAAGATCGCATTAAATGAAACAGATAATAATTATCCGCGCGAAAGTGGTACCACTTACTTTTATTTATCGTCTTCAGATCTCGAATATCGGAAAAAGTAAATGAATTTCTCCCTCTCGCTGCCTCTTTATATTCTAAATGGAAAAGGTCGGTGGGAGAATTCCTCGACCACCGATCACTTTTATTTTCTATGTCCGTGTGTAGAAACACTACACTATCTCACACAGTAAAACGAATAAATCACGATCCAAAATACCGATAGGAATAACTCCGAATTGATCTGCGGTCTATAAAAAGTATCTCTTTTCGAAGTTATACCGTCACACGAGTAACCGTCGTCTCGCGTATTGTCTATCGTGTCGTGCGCGCGCGACTCTCCCCTCAATTTTTCCTATCGTTGCGCGAGTATCAGCCGTTCGCGCCGTTGGCTATGTCTATATCTATTTATAGCGCTCGTCTCTCCCTACACGGAGAGAAAAATCTTGCGTTTTTTCCATGAAACTGACATAGAAAAAAAGCCTGTGTTTGTACATGCTTATTCCTTATGAAATTGTTATAATAATTCTATGTTTTCATGTTTTAATTCCATGACAGTACATAATAGAAATATCACATCACAATACAGACTTTATTCTATTGCCTTCATGCCTTAAAAGCAACGGGCCACGCTTTAATCGCATGAAGGTACGTCATGGTAAAATTACAAGCGGCCCATCAGAAAATCCTATGTGCCTCATACGGCAATCCAAAGAGTGCCAAGCGGCTCATAGATAGATCCCGTGAGCTTAATATAAACTGGAAAAAGTAAAATATGTTTATTGCTGATGCCCACAGTAAATTTTTCAACATATAATTAATTAACTAATTAAGTGTTATATATATGGGGTATTCCACGTGAAGTGGTCCGATCAAAATTTTAAAATGCACCAAATTTTGGGTACACATTGCAAACGTTTTTCAGAATACAGAAAAAAATTTTTAGGTACTGGAATCTATTTGCTCAAAAGTTATTCTAACCTCAAAAAGTGAATTTTTTCTAGTTTTTTTCAACACCAGCTGGGTTTACCGCTATTTAACTCAAAATCTATCAACTTTTACTATAAAACATTATATATAACATTTGTTGCTAACTATGTCTAGAATTTATCCTTCTGGGTTAGAATTTCTAATCTCAAGGTTAATGTTACATAAACTACATGTCAATATTCAACTTAAAAATAGTGTAAGTGCGCCACAATTGATTTTTTTATCCAAAAGTCTGAAAAAAAGCTTGAAGCAATACCTTTCAAATGGTCTGTAGCATTTTTGGGGCCTTCAATTCTGTAAAAAGTTATGATAATTTAAAGAAACTCAGAATTTTTTAAAAAATTTATATGGGAATTACCGTGTTAATTTTTGTAAATTTTATGTCTTTCTTTAAATTATCATAACTTTTTACAGAATTGAAGGCTCCAAAAATGCTACAGACCATTTGAAAGGTATTGCTTCAAGCTTTTTTTCAGACTTTTGGATAAAAAAATCAATTGTGGCGCACTTACACTATTTTTAAGTTGAATATTGACATGTAGTTTATGTAACATTAACCTTGAGATTAGAAATTCTAACCCAGAAGGATAAATTCTAGACATAGTTAGCAACAAATGTTATATGTAATGTTTTATAGTAAAAGTTGATAGATTTTGAGTTAAATAGCGGTAAACCCAGCTGGTGTTGAAAAAAACTAGAAAAAATTCACTTTTTGAGGTTAGAATAACTTTTGAGCAAATAGATTCCAGTACCTAAAAATTTTTTTCTGTATTCTGAAAAACGTTTGCAATGTGTACCCAAAATTTGGTGCATTTTAAAATTTTGATCGGACCACTTCACGTGGAATACCCCATATATATAACACTTAATTAGTTAATTAATTATATGTTGAAAAATTTACTGTGGGCATCAGCAATAAACATATTTTACTTTTTCCAGTTTATATTAAGCTCACGGGATCTATCTATGAGCCGCTTGGCACTCTTTGGATTGCCGTATGAGGCACATAGGATTTTCCGATGGGCCGCTTGTAATTTTACCATGACCTACCTTCATGCGATTAAAGCGTGGCCCGTTGCTTTTAAGGCATGAAGGCAATAGAATAAAGTCTGTATTGTGATGCGATATTCCTATGCAGCATTGTCATGCTTTTAATATATGAATTAACAGGATAATCACATGAATTAACATGGAATAAATGCATGGATAGTTGGTCATAGAATAAACGCAAGATTTTTCTCTCCGTGTACCTGATTCGTATAATGCTAAGTGAGTACATCACTTACCATTACAAAATAATGTAATTCGTATTTTATATTGCCACTGTTAAAATTTGAATTTTCTTTTACCATTACTGTTTATAATAGAATTATCTTAAAAATGCAATAATTAATGTATTTAATTTTTAATTTATTGTATATTTCACATATAGATATTTGGAAAAGTGTATGTTATACTTGATTAATATTTATTTTATCTTCGAAAAATTGTGCATATTTTTAAAAACATTACATTAAATTTTAGGTCCGTTTTTATTTTATGAGTTTTATCAGGAATAAGTAAACTACTACACATCCTTTCAAGTTATATTCACAACTTTTTTTGCGCACGGAAAAAATACATATATTATCTATTCTTGAAAAAACAAATAACACGTACACACACACACGCACACGCACACGCACACACACACACACAGACACACACACACACACACACACACACACACACACGCAGACACACACACACACACACACACACACACACACACACACACACACACACACACACACACACACACACACACACACACACACACACACACACACACACACACACACACACACACACACACACACACACACACACACACACACACACACGCACACGCACACACACACTTATATATATGACACATATACATAACATATATATGACATATATATATATACCATATATATGACATATATATATAAGATATATATGACATATATATATAACATATATATAACATATATATATGACATATATATATATAACATATCTTTAACATATATATGACACATATATATATATATATATATATATATATATATATATATATGGGTGGTTCTCTGTGACATCGAAGATGAAAAAAATAAATATTGCTATAACTGTGGGAATATGTTTTAGAGGTATCCAGTAGTTCTCCTGAATTTTTTCAGATTTTTTGTGGGCCATTATTTTAAGTTACAGACAGTCAAAGTTGACATTTTAGCACTTTTTTGCATTATATGTCCATTTTCATGAATTTTTAGCTCCCAGGGGATGCATTTGTCACTAAAAACATAAGTATGACTTTTTTTGTAAAACTTTCCGAACTTTTCATTAAAAATACTTTTAAAGACATAAATGTATGCTGTCACACTCTTGTAAGCCATTTAAACCTTAAATAGTGAAAATCAGCAATTCTGCTCCGGACTCTGGTAACCTAATACTGTCTAAAAGATGTCTTTTTATAGTCAGAAACTGCCTAAAAATTTCCAGAGTGGGTCTAAATCATTAAGATCACTTATGGTCAAAATATCCGGGAAAAGTGCCCGAAATATTAATAGAAATGTATATTTGTTGCCTTATAACGATGAATCTAGTAGCATGATCATTGCAAAAAAATTTATGCAGTTACCTTGGAATTGTAGAAAAGTATCTCCACTTGTTTCAGTATCCATCTAATCCCCTGTAAGCTGCTAAAAATACAAATATTATTATAAAATTATAAAAAATTATTTTTTAAACATTTATAATGCTGGATTTTTAGTTTTACATCCCTTACAAGAATTATAATACTAATCTGAAGGATTACTATAAAAGTATCATCATTATTATTATTATTATTCAGCAATACATTGTTTAGATTTCACAAACTTGTCACTGTCACGTTATCATATTATTCATTATAATTATACATCCGATTTATTTATATATCTTTTGTATTAAATATGTATATTCAGTTATTGTAATAATGATGTTTATATATTTATAGTAATCCTTCAGATTAGTATTATAATTCTTGTAAGGGATGTAAAACTAAAAATTCAGCATTATAAATGTTTAAAAATTAATTTTTTACATTTGTATAATAATATTTGTATTTTTAGCAGCTTACAGGGGATTAGATGGATACTGAAACAAGTGGAGATACTTTTCTACCATTCCAAGGTAAGTGCATAAATTTTTTTGCAATGATCATGCTACTAGATTCATCGTTATAAGGCAACAAATATACATTTCTATTAATATTTCGGGCACTTTTCCCGGATATTTTGACCATAAGTGATCTTAATGATTTAGACCCACTCTGGAAATTTTTAGGCAGTTTCTGACTATAAAAAGACATCTTTTAGACAGTATTAGGTTACCAGAGTCCGGAGCAGAATTGCTGATTTTCACTATTTAAGGTTTAAATGGCTTACAAGAGTGTGACAGCATACATTTATGTCTTTAAAAGTATTTTTAATGAAAAGTTCGGAAAGTTTTACAAAAAAAGTCATACTTATGTTTTTAGTGACAAATGCATCCCCTGGGAGCTAAAAATTCATGAAAATGGGCATATAATGCAAAAAAGTGCTAAAATGTCAACTTTGACTGTCTGTAACTTAAAATAATGGCCCACAAAAAATCTGAAAAAATTCAGGAGAACTACTGGATACCTCTAAAACATATTCCCACAGTTATAGCAATATTTATTTTTTTCATCTTCGATGTCACAGAGAGCCACCCATATATATATGTTGAATTCTGAATTCTTAGACACGGCGGGGGCGGCGAAATATTTATATATTATAGAGATATACATATATATATATATACTAGGGGGGCTTCGCCCCCCTGCGCGCTTCGCGCGCCAACCCCCTATTTTTAATTTCGAAAAAGGTTTTTCATAATTAATTTATTTAAAATAATATTTTAAATTGTATTATTTTTTCACTACCATGGACACCTTACAAATTAAACAGATTCACACAACACCTTGGAGGTATTGCTATAGTTATTATAATTTATAAATAAAAGTTTACCAAAATTTAGTGTAATGAAATCAGAATAAAAATAATAAAAAAAAATAGAGACATATTAAATGTTAACTGTAAATTTTAAACTATACGAATTCTTATAAAGGTAAATTTATATTTTAATAATTATAAATGTTAATGAAAAATTAACTTACTAAAAATAGTACAGTACATATACTTACTAAATTGTAGTATTTTAGTTAACAACTTATTAAAATTTTGGATTATTTTAAACGGTTATAAATAGAACTTCACTTCCTAAAATTAATTTATTTAGTGACGAACGATCATCACCAAAAGTTCTATGTCATTAATATTTTGTACTTTTAGAGTAATAAAACTTTCTTCTTAATTAAATTAATTTTTGTTTTAGTTTTAAAGAATTATTTACATATTTTCTCTACTTATTTATATTATTTTATTACACCTTTTTTATATATTCCATAATAGTTTTCTGCAATTGAAAATATTGAAATCAAAAACACCTTCCAAGAAGGTGTCAAAACCCGCAAGTATTTTGTGTTGACACCTTTTTTATATGTAACTTATACTTAACATTTTATATATATATATATATATATATATATATATATATACAGTTTCTACAATTGAAAGTACTGAAATCAAAGCGGCGTAATCGACAAGTATTTTGTATATCTTACTGTAAATTTGTGATTAATTAAACATTTACATATATTTCTTAAACTCCAGAAAAAGTTCTGCAATAGAAAGTACTGAAATCAAAGCGGAATCAACAAGTATTTATTTTTTAAAAATACAAATATCTATTAAATTGAAAACAAACATTTTTTCAGAAAAGCATCCTACAAATTTACATTTCAATTCTAGTCCTGTCATGTCCTACAAGCAATAAATAAATAATTTTTTAATAATTTTATTAATTTCTGCAAAACTGATAAAAAATAAATTTCTGACTTTTTTATTCTCTTTAAATACACATGTCTATCCTTACCGTGTTTTACAGCAATAGATAAACAATTTTATATAATAGTAATAATATTCATTTGTGCAAAATTAATTTCTGCAAAACTAATAAAAAAGTAATTTCTCTCTTTTTTATTCTCTTTAATTAAAATAATACTTGCACCACTCGTTGAATTGCTTTCTTTCTCTTGTATGTTAAGTCTAATTCTAACTGCATAACACACTGCATATGCATGTTTCTATCAAGGGCTTATAAATATTTTAAGGTAAGATTAAGTATATGACTTAATGTTTCTCATGAGACCTGTAATATATATCGTATCAGCGATTAATTTTTATTTGACTTCAGCAGTTAAACAAAGCACCCGCACTTGACAACTATTTATGATTAGAAAAAGAATAGACACGTTCAATTCCAAATTAGAAATATTAGGTTTTAAACATTCGATTGCTTTATTTCAACTTTTTTTAAACTGTCATCAGTATACAAGAGGATATTAATAAATCATAAAAAAATTTTGAAACACTTAACCAACGGTGGTGCAAGTATTATTTTATTTAAAGAGAATAAAAAAGAGAGAAATTACTTTTTTATTAGTTTTGCAGAAATTAATTTTGCACAAATGAATATTATTACTATTATATAAAATTGTTTATCTATTGCTGTAAAACACGGTAAGGATAGACATTGTGTATTTAAAGAGAATAAAAAAGTCAGAAATTTATTTTTTATCAGTTTTGCAGAAATTAATAAAATTATTAAAAAATTATTTATTTATTGCTTGTAGGACATGACAGGACTAGAATTGAAATGTAAATTTGTAGGATGCTTTTCTGAAAAAATGTTTGTTTTCAATTTAATAGATATTTGTATTTTTAAAAAATAAATACTTGTTGATTCCGCTTTGATTTCAGTACTTTCTATTGCAGAACTTTTTCTGGAGTTTAAGAAATATATGTAAATGTTTAATTAATCACAAATTTACAGTAAGATATACAAAATACTTGTCGATTACGCCGCTTTGATTTCAGTACTTTCAATTGTAGAAACTGTATATATATATATATATATATATATATATAAAATGTTAAGTATAAGTTACATATAAAAAAGGTGTCAACACAAAATACTTGCGGGTTTTGACACCTTCTTGGAAGGTGTTTTTGATTTCAATATTTTCAATTGCAGAAAACTATTATGGAATATATAAAAAAGGTGTAATAAAATAATATAAATAAGTAGAGAAAATATGGGAGTTAGATTCAAAATACTTGTTGATTCCAGTTTGATATAAGTTACATATAAAAAAGGTGTAATAAAATATAAATAAGTAGAGAAAATATGGGAGTTAGATTTAAAATACTTGTCGTTCCAGTTTGATTTCAGTCCTTCCAATTGCAAAAGCTTCATATATGGAGATTTGTAATATAAAAAAAAATATTTAATTAAAATTTAAAGAAACAGACAAAAGATGGGAGTAATGATTAAAGTTATTTATTAGATAATATAAGTAAATATATCTTTAAAGCACATGAATTAATTGGTAAAATTACGTAGAATTTTTATAAATACATACCCAGTAAGCAATTAGAAATTTTAAAGTATTTTTAAAGTATCATAAAAGAGTTCTTTTTGAATTCTTTTTAGTGAATTTTGATCGAAAGAATTAATTGAAAACGCTGTAAGATATCTTTTTTATTACTTGTAGAATTGGCGAATGTCCGCGCTTTCTAGATATCCGCATCATAAAAGGACTGTTAAAGACTTCTTTTTGAACAAATGTTTAAGCATTAGATACAAAAATAATCAGCGAGGAAATCAAAAAGTATTTATGTATGATTCGAAAAAAGTTTTAAAAGAATTCTTTCGACATGTTTTTAATAACTGCATTTCATAGATTTTTCTTGAAGATATTTAATTTAATAATAAAAGCATTCTAAAAGAATTCTTTTTAGACAACGGCAATAAAATATTTTTATTTTTCAAAATTGTTCGAAAAGCATTCATTTAAGATTCAAAAAATTATCTAAAAGAATTCTTTTTATATTTATGTAACGAAAATATTTCTACTTCATTTTAAAAGCGTTCGAAAAACATACATTCAGGGTTAGAAAAATTATCGAAAAGAATTTTTTCGTATTCGTGAAATATTCAATGTTGCATTGATTTTTCTTCAAAATTATTTATTAATAGTAATAAAAACATTAGAAAAGAATTCTTTTTGTATTTATGTAACAAAAACGTTTCTACTTCATTTTAAAAGCGTTCGAAAAACATTCATTTAGGGTTCAAAAAATTATAGAAAAGAATTTTTTCGTATTCGCGAAATATTGAATGTTGCAGTGATCAAAATTATTTATTCAGTAATAAAAGCATTAAAAAAGAATTCCGTTTTTAGACTTAAATAAAGGAAATGTTCTTATTCTATTTTTAAAGAATTCGAAAGCATTCATATTTGTTTGCTTCATAAGATGGGAAGAAATAATATTGAATAATTGAAGCTTACGAAGATTATAAAAAATGTAAATATTTATTACAAAATATATAGTATAAACTTATAGTTTACACGCAAGAACAAATTACACAATATATAATATATAAACTTATACTTTTATACACAAGAACAAATTGCACAATTTTGTGCATATTCCAAGTAACTTTTTGTACGATTTTGTTAATAAAGGTACGATTTTCCTTAACATCATTTAAAACTTACATAAAACGTTTTAAAATAAGTCAAATTTAGAGTTAAAGGATTCACTTACTTTTGTGTGAAGATATATGAGCACACACTTTTTGTAGCTTACAAAATCGTTTAGGCGGGTAATACACTAAAAATTGGTAAAATGAATTTTGCTTCAAAGATGACGTGAAAATTCATTTTATCAATTTTCAGTGTAGTACTCTCTTAAAACGTGATATAAAAAGTATATCTTCTCTTTTACAACATTAAACTATGTGATATAATATAGAAAATAACAACATATCTATAATTAATACTTTTCACAATATTTATAAAATATTAAGATTTTTATGTGAATGATTCAAATCTATCTGTAAATCGAATATTATGATTATACATTTGCATAATATTTTGTTATGCGAAACTATACACTTTGAATTACCAAAATATATTTTAAATGGAAACATTTTTAGCTATTAATTATCATATTTTTACGTTATGTTTATATTTATGTATTAAATTTGAATTATTTTGTTAAGAATTAATGCAAATTTTATTATATAAGCCTATGAAAAAGGTAAAATACAATGTGACTGTTGTAAGCTGCAACTTAGACCGATGTTAGTAATTCAGAATTTAATTTAAAATTTTAATAAACCATGTTAAATCTATTAGGTAATAAGAACGTCAAATTCCCAAGCTAAAAAAGTTCACATTGTGGCAGAATTGTATTTTACAATTTTAGAGGTATCACTATAATAAATTCGTATTCATTCTGAAACAATAAATAATTAAAATATAAATATAAACAAAGCGTAAAAAGTGAATTATTATTATTAGTAAATTATAAAAATATATTCAATGCAAAATTTATTTTACTTAGGTTATGATTCTACTAGAAAAGGTTGATTTTTCAAAAAGCTTTAAAAAGAAACTGTAGATTAATCATTTTCTTGTTCACCGGAGAGTCTTGTGGCTCTTTTTTGTTTTAAAGCATAATTGTGACGCGATTTGGCATTATTGAGCCACTT
Source organism: Theocolax elegans (assembly GCA_026168455.1). NCBI lineage: Eukaryota > Metazoa > Arthropoda > Insecta > Hymenoptera > Cerocephalidae > Theocolax > Theocolax elegans. The sequence continues at coordinate 13,278,414 of CM047429.1, read as the reverse complement.
CTGCAGAGCACTGATTGTATCCTTCTCGGTATATTCACGCTTGAACCTAGCAATATCATCTGCAAAATTAAAAAAGTTAATATATAAATGTGTAAAAATGTTGTACATGAATAGGTTACATTTTCAAGAACTTACGAATTAAAATTCGACAAATCGCATAGCTATTGAACTCGAGCGTTGTGTATTCTTTATTTTTACCTCGAGATTGGCCAGAGTATGACATTTTCATTCCCAATTCATCGGTCATCAATTTTCTTAAACAACTGAATGTTGTTACTCGTATATTATCGCCTCCAACATTCCTTATCATGTCTTTCTGTAAAAGCGCATAAATAATTAAAAATTCTTTCAAATAGACGATTTAATCGACGTCTCCGAAGTTCAGTAATTTTCGCATTTTGTATAATTCGACATCCCGTTTCGCGAAACATTCTAATACATTCAATAAACAACGAAAGAAATCTTAAAAAGATTTTCGAAAATTTCAATGAAAAAGATTAAAAATACTGTTACTGAAAGAACATCTACATAAATTTTATAGCAAACTTACAAATGTCTGTTTGATGTTGTTATTTTCTTTAATTAATGCGTCGAAGCGATTAAGTTCTTCGACTGATATTAATGGTAGGTACTTTTCGAGTTCATCATCCGCCACTTCATTATGGAACTCTTGTTCCAGGAGCTCTTTCGCTTTGGTAACTTTTAATACTTCCATTTTAAAGGCTTTTAATTCGCCTTTCGTTACAAATTCTACATCTTCAATAATAAAGTAGAAAATAAATATATACAATTGTGTCAAAATTGAGAGAAAACATTAATATTTTTGTACTATGTTCAATTTATTCAAGGCTTACGTTTCTCAATTTTTAATCACTATCTACCGTCTTAAATAATTTGAAAATAGCATAAAACATTTTTTTTGTAAATATTTGTTACATATATATACCATCCATAAATTTTTGAAATTTTTTTGTTTTACGAATGCAAATTATTGAACATATGTATCTTGAAAATGGCTATACCGATTGCAACATTATTGACGGTAAATCTTGTTCAAAGATCTATCTTTTTACCAGGTCAAATGGTATTTATTTTTTTTCGAAATTTTAACATTCGGCTAATCAAGCGCAGCTTTTCCAGATGTTGGTAAAACTCAAAAATTTCGAAAATTCTGAAAATTAGATGGAATTTCCTACAAGTTTGAAGTTGACCTTTGATCCAGAAAAATAATGAAGAAAAATTAAATATATATATATATATATTTAACTAGGTAAAATGATAGATTTTTGAACAGGCTTTAAGAAACACATGTTCAAAGTTGGTTTTGTACTACAAAAAAATTTCTAAAACTTATGGCGGGTACTGTGTATACATATCAAAGTTGTGTAAAAATCCTAACAGGTGGTTATGAAACCAACCTGATAATGCAAAAACTCTAAAAATCCCTTCGATAAACAATTTTTATATAAAGAAAACATTTTGTTTTAAAGTGAAACTATTGTATACCTACAGAACGATTATGATAGCATATCTTTGTCATTATACTCACTTTTTTTGCAGTTTTAGCAGTTTTTGGCTTAATAGAATTTAATGTAACCGTTGGAGATTTAGCCGATTTAGTTACAGTATTTACAGATTCATTAACTTTGGATGTGAGACTTGGAGATATAATTTCATTTTCAAAATAATCGATTTCTTGGTTAAGCTTTCCAGAATTTTCCCCTAATTTAGATGCATTAAGCATTTCAATAGAATTGTTCGGTGATTGAAAACCCTCCGTTTGCGATTTTGAATTTGTTATATCAGTTAAAGGTTCTGATCCTGCATTGGTATTTCTTTTTTTCATTTGCGGCGGTGTTGGTAAAGCATCTTCTCCATCAGCTATAACAAATAAAAAATATTTGTAACAAAATATCTATTAATCAAGCAACAAATGTTGGCATGACACATGATTTTTTTACACAATCCTTTTTTTTTATCAATAACAAGAATTATATTCTATTCATGTAGATGTAGATTAGAGTTAGCAAGTATTTTATAGTAAATTAATATATTTTATTATGGAGATGTTAAACTTAAAAATTGGAATCCCTATTTATTTTTTAATTAACAATGAGTTGATTTTTTCCACAATTTTTTTCACAAAATGATTGAGAGTTTTGTGCAACCGAAAGGAACAATTTTACACCCAATTCTAAATCGCTCTGTAAGCTTCTTTTGTATCATTCAAGCGTTACGTATAAATTTTTTCTGATTTTTATTTTCATTCTTGTCAAAAATTTTAATACTTACTTTTGAGATACAATTTTTGACATTGCAAAATTTACGATTATGTCAGTAATAATTAGGTGTAAAAGTGATTTTTGCGGCTGCACAAAAATCTCGATCATTTGGAAACAAAACAATGTTGAAAAAATTCACTCTTGATCTTCAAAACAAGTAGAAGAGCGTTACAGAGAGACTTTTTGAAAAATATCAACTTATTATTATTTAAATGAAAGATTCCAAATTTCTAGTTTCAGGGAAACTGTACACTTTTGTGTACAATGAATTTCGTGTTGCTATGAACTTACGATTTTCATCCGAAGAACTACTTAACAAATGTGAAACGCTTCTTGTAGGTTCAGATTCACCATCGTACGGTTTTTTTGATTTTCGCGTACGTTTAGATTCTTTCCCTCTTAGTATTTCTTTAGCCTTGTCTGATTCGTCTCCCGTTGAAAAATTAATGGAGGCTTTCTCGACCAAGTTAGCTTCTTTAAACTCTGAAAGAATAAAAAAAAGTGTTAATGAAAATTTTATTCCAGATATTAACAAATCATACGACAAGAACCGCTGATAATGTCTTTTAATATTCATTGCGTGTAACACGATTACTTTTCTTTATTTTACGAAATAAATATCCAATTTTGACAGTATTGAATAACACGATTTACATAGCATGCATTTTCAATATCTGCTTCGCACACGTAAAACCGCGTTTTGCGCACTTAATGTTAAAAACCATCGCCTGTGTCGCAGCCTTGTATCGTAAAATACTAATACGATACAAGAGGCATAAATATCGCTTGTATCGAAATGTACAATTTGTTCTACTCGTTAACTGTTAATAGTTATAAAATAGTCATAAAATTAATATTTAAAATAAATAGTGTTTAAAAGCACTGAAATAATTTTAATAATGTCGGTGTCTGAAAAGGTTATGTTAATGTAAAATATATTATCATTTTCAAACTGTATGTGTGATTTTTTAAGATTTAATTTGTGTTCAAATTATTATTTTAAACATGATTCTTAATTGGAAAAGGTATATCCCTGTAATCTGGGTCCGACATGCCCTTAAAGTGCTGCACAACTGGTTTTCTGAACATTAATAGTATACAAAAAGAAAACTTTATATTTTTTTTTATGTGGTCAAAACTTTATGGGCCGCAGTATAATTTTGAATGTAAGTAGGTTTGCTTCGGTAGATTAGCGATAAATGTTTGAAGATTCTTACTTTATATGCAAATGTGACACTCGAAAGCTAAGACAAAGATCAAATATATACTTATAAAAAATGCATTACCTTACGTAAGTTTGTGTAGAATGAAATAAAAAAAATGTTAATACTCCCCTGTCAAAAATATACAGCTGTAAAAATAACTGGAAATACAGGTGTAAATCCATGTAATAATACAGCTGTATTGGAGTGGATTTGCCTGGATTTATTAACTGGATTTACAGGTGTAAATCCATGTAATATTAAATGGATTTACAGGTGTAAATCATGTAATATTAAATGGATTTTTTAATTTTACAAATGTTTTTTTATTTAGATTAACATACAACCCTGGTGGAAATACGAACAATTTTTTACCGATAAAATAGGAATTTTTTATACTGTACTACCAATAATCTAGGTATAAAAAATATCTATTTTATTCCTATATGTGTAACGTTTTTTCTACCTATAAAGTAGTTATAAGTTTGATCTTATATTTTTCAGGCTTATAAATTACTTAAACGTTATTACGTTATAGTCAGAAACAATATTTTATTAATATACAATAGTTTACCTATCTCATAAATTGAGCAATCAGGATTTTTAAAGCATTTTTAAAGAATACAAAAATAATGCAGAAATTAAAAAGTATTTATATATACATAACTCAAAAAAAATTTGAAAAGAATTTCTCTTTCGAAACCTTATTATTATTTTTAATTAACTTATATTTATTTTTATATTGTTTTAGTTTATATATTTACACTAATTACATATATTTGACGCAGAAAAACGCTGAAAAAATTTTTGCCCTAACCGGGAATCGAACCCCGCAACGCACGCACCAAACGCAAACGCTCTATCCACTAAGCTAACGCAACGCTTACATATGCAAATGTTTGGAACTTGTATATACAGATCATCCATGTATTAATATCTTAATAATTGTTATTTATTCTTTGATCTATATATATATATATATATAAGATCCCTGGTAGAAATCATATTCCATTAAATAAGTATTAAATAGACTGTTTGAATAGAATGGGCAAAAAATAGGCGAAAAATGTGCCCATTTTTCTCCTATCGATGAAACGCTTTTTCTCCCATTTTATGACCATTTATTAGTATAGAATCCTATTTTTCTCCAATTTTTGAGCTTGTAAATATAGATTACAGTTGAATCTAGTTATGTCCTATTAAATATCTATTAAAAATGGACAAGTGAAAAATCTAATAAAACAGCGTTTATCTTCGTAAATACTGGGAATACAACAGAAATTAGTTGTAAATCAGACGAAAACGTTAAAAATCCATCCGAAACTTTAGGAATTTTGAAGTTTACTCTTTCCGGAAAGCTGGAAGCATTATTCGAATGTTTTGAGGTTATGGTCATTCTATTAAATGCTAATAAAATGGGAGAAAAAGCGTTTCATCACAAGGTACTTACTACCAATTTTTAATTCCTAGTTCTTAGTTTTAAATTTCTACTAGGGATGTTAGGCAGTAATTAACTAATTATAATAGTGATGGTCTTAACGATATCTACCAAAGAGATATCTTCTTCATTTTTTCTATATTATTATAATTTCTTAAAAGCATATGAATACTTTTATAATACTTATTTATACCGTAAAACATAATATATTATTTTGCTACTATATGTAAAAGGGCATTCTTCTAATATAAATTTATTTAAAATAAATAAATAAATAATACTATTTTAAATTCAAACTATTTATTTAAAAATAATATAGAAAGTTTCTAGGTATTTAATAGTTCTATTTTTAAGCTATTATTTATACCTAGTTTCTACCTATTAAAAATAGTGTTTGTATTGTTACGTGTGAAGGGTCAGTATTTCCGGATTCTAGTGGGTAACCGTTGGCTCACTCGGACGAAACCTAGTGAGTTTAGGCGAAGGAGGATTGGGATGAATGAACGGTAGGACTCAGATGTAAATTGAATACTGGATTTATTCGATACTTTAGGTACGAAAGAGAGATGCTAAGTTACTAGGTGCAACGACGAGTCCGGTCTATTCTCAATGGGTTGATTGGCGTATTGGCTAGTTGGTTAGCTGATTGGCTGATTAGCGGTTGAAGATGATTGAATGGTTGGATGATGATTGTAGTGGATCGCCGGTCACGCTGGAGTCTTCGTGTTAACGGGAGTGGGACTCTGTCCCAAAACTAGGGAGGGATCGTTCCTTCGTTTGTCGTCTGATTGGGCCTGGCGAGAAAGGTTAGAGTGCTAAGAGCGAGTATGAGCGCCAAGAGAGCCTCCGTGGGCGAATCACCCCTTCTTATAGCCTCGTTGTGTGACATCCCCTCTTTCGATAATTATTGGTGGGAGATTAATTTCCACGTGTTGCACCTAGTATCTATGTGAATTTTGTCAATGTGTAGATATGATTTTTCGCGGGTGCTGACGCTGAGAGTCAGCGCTTCTTCGCGAGAACGCTCGAGAACTGGCGTGAGCGGATGTAACATATCATATTACGCTTCGTGTCTTAACTTCAGAATGCTTTTTTATTCTACTTTATATTTTGCGCATTTATAAAACTAATTATCTATTAATATAATAATCAATATGTTACCACTCGTAACAGTATATATAAGAAAAAATTTTAACAATTTATTTAAGCAAATAATTATACATTAAATGTATATTGACAATACATATTTTTAATTTTTTGAACTTTAAAAATTAAATTTTAGGTTATTTTTACAAATATTTTTTATAGCTTTTTTATAGATATAAAAACGAGTGCTAAATTTAATAGCATATTTTGTGTCTATTTTTTGGCTATTTAATATAGTATAATTATTTTATACCAATAAAATAGGTATTTAATCGACATTTTCTACAAAATATTATGATTTCTATATTTTATACCTATAAACTACTTTGGCGACTATAAAATATTTTTGAATTTCCACCAGGGAACCTTTGATCGATTTTAAACGCAATTTAAAGCTATATTATTATTAAATGCTATTTTTATATTTATTTATAAATATAAATCATTTATATGTGCAAAAATGACAATTGCGCATAGCTATAATTGATAAGTAACAACTGCGCATGCTCCATAATAATATACATCGGATAATTTTGTTTATCCAACGTTAAAAATACGTTTGAAATACGTTAAAAAATATTACTTTCGTAAAATTAAAGAGGACATTTTATCCAAATTTAAACGTACTTCAAACGTTTTTCAAGTATTAAATTCTAACGTTTAAAGGTTTTAGCCGCAACGTAATTTAAACGTTTTTAAGACATTGTGTGCTGATAGGGATATAAGTTATAAGTTACGTAATTACTTTTAAATAAAAAATTTTTATATATGTCTACTCAAAAATGTATTACATTGATTTACAATCGTTTTTCCAGTTATTTTTACAGCTGTATATTTTTGACATAACAATATAAAAATAAATATAAGTTAATTAAAAATAATAATAAGGTTTCGAAAGAGAAATTCTTTTCAAATTTTTTTTGAGTTATGTATATATAAATACTTTTTAATTTCTGCATTATTTTTGTATTCTTTAAAAATGCTTTAAAAATCCTGATTGCTCAATTTATGAGATAGGTAAACTATTGTATATTAATAAAATATTGTTTCTGACTATAACGTAATAACGTTTAAGTAATTTATAAGCCTGAAAAATATAAGATCAAACTTATAACTACTTTATAGGTAGAAAATGCCGAATCCCAATAGACCATATTTAATGTTATATTTAGGGACCAAAAAACGTTACACATATAGGAATAAAATAGATATTTTTTATACCTAGATTATTGGTAGTACAGTATAAAAAATTCCTATTTTATCGGTAAAAAATTGTTCGTATTTCCACCAGGGTTGTATGTTAATCTAAATAAAAAAACATTTGTAAAATTAAAAAATCCATTTAATATTACATGATTTACACCTGTAAATCCATTTAATATTACATGGATTTACACCTGTAAATCCAGTTAATAAATCCAGGCAAATCCACTCCAATACAGCTGTATTATTACATGGATTTACACCTGTATTTCCAGTTATTTTTACAGCTGTATATTTTTGACAGGGTCGGAATAATTTATGTTGACAAATGCTAAAATGAAAAGTAAATTTAACAAACAATTTGACCGACACAGTAGCGGAACATGCATTCGGCCGGTTTTGAAAGTTATGCATGCTCAGCGAACGCGTTTAATAAGTGGATGAATGATCATTTTCAAATATTGGCTTTCACTATCGGTTACATGTTTTCCATATTCCACGACGCGAGAGAAGGTGTAAGTTATTCGGTTTCAGTGTTAAGACCTACGCAATGTGTACCTTGATACCTAAACAAAATCACTCTTGCATACACCGGCTTAAGAGTAAATTTTCTCGTAAATCGTTTTCCCTGTATCCACATTTGAATGCGAAATGGTGTAAGTTAATTAACGGGGTACCAAAGCCAAGTTTTACCCTCCCTACTTTACCCACTCCGAAAATTAAATAAAATAAGTTAGAATTAAAAAGGAAAGTTAATTTACGTAAATCGAGGAGAATAGTGCCCTTCCTTTATTAATAATCAATCTGTTTAAAATTTGAAGCAAAAACATTGACTAGTTTTCGAGAAATCCCTTAAAAAATCTTGACATGCCTTTTAATAAGACGAGCATATATCCTCAAATTGCACGATATTATCGTAAATTTTGGTAAGGGATTTCTCGAAAACCAAACGATATTTTTCCTTACAATTTTGAACAAAGGTAGATTATTAATAAAGGAAGGGCACTGTTCTCCTCATTTTGCGAAAATTATCGTCCTTTTTTCATTATAACTAATTTTATGATTTTCAGGCTGGTACGGTAAGGAGGATAAAACTTGGCTTTGGTGTTCCTTTAAGAAATGTGTCAATCAAAGAAAAAAGATTTTAAATAAAACGCGAAGTCTATAGATATCGATGAGTTTAAGACTTACAAGGAGAGTATCACATCTCCGGGAAATGGATCTCTACCAAACTTTAGGATAAGTTTAATACTATAAAAATATTAAGAAAGCCGGCGCTTTAGCCTCTAATGCTCTTTTTTCCGATGGATAAGCAAATAATATATATCTAAAGACACTCTCCTTGTTAGTAACTAAAACGTAGTTTAGAAACGTACCGTATGGTCCTAGCTTTTTTTGGTACTTGTAATCATTCCAGATATCTTCATCAGGAACTAAATCTTCCATTTTATTCTTTGACACTTTTGTAGGCGGCCACCATACGCGTTTTGTCTTTTCGTTTACCCATGTTTCAGGAACCATTGCAGTAAAGTTTGAATCTTCTGATTCAAAAAATATCACGTAGTACATCATCTGTAACAGATAATATTCGTGTCAAATACACTTATTTTACAGTAAAATTTAAAAAATCCATGCAGAAATGTATTATTAGATCATAAATACGAACAAAGCATTCAAACAATGTTAAAAAGAAAGATCGTTAAATGAATGTGTATGTAAAAAAACAGCTGTTTAATAAAAAAAAGCATCATCAATCAGTAAAAGTTTGTCTTATTATTTCAGAAAGCAATTTTAGGTTATCAATTTTAGAGATCGATTTTAAGCAATAGCGAAGGAAAGTGCTGTTTTGCGTCCGAAGCGTAAAAGTATAATATTTATTATAACTACGTAACAATTGTTGCCCTCGTGCAAGTGCACTAGACAGTGTTGAGTGGAGAACTCTGCAAGATCGGGAAATAACAAGAATCCGTCGAATAATATCCCAAATTCTATGATTGGTTGATACATTTATGATCATACCCCTTCTCTTTGGGAATTCACTAGATTGGCCGTCTATCTAGTTATTTCCCGATCTGGACAAATTTCCCAACCAACACTGGCACTAGACTCTTGCCCGTTCCGCAGGCCCTCGCGCGCGCAGATTACACTCGGGGCGTGAAACTAATTCATTTTACGCACTAGAACGATAAATACTATTGTGTCTTAATGCATATAAAATGCATTTAAAAATTTTGTAAAATGCGCTTTACGCTCATTGTGATATAAAATAATAACGAATTTAAGGTCATAGTTATTGCTTTATGATAAATATCATACTTTATGTATACAATTTGACAAATGTTTTAAAAACTTATCGAGAACTTTTTCAAGAAAACTTGGGCTAGTGTCCTTTACATTGCAAATTCACTTTTACAATAATTAACTGAAAAATATTTTAAATATCAAATGATGGTTTTTGCATGTTATTTTGATATTTTACAATACTAGGGCAGTTTCAAGCGCGTTGCGCGCTCGTTTTTCTTTCTTATTTTTATATTTATTCGTTATTTATCATTTTTTGTAAGTTCTAATATATATTAAATGTAAATTGAAAATATTTTACTATCAAAATTAACAATTTCAATTTTCTATAATAATATCGGTCTCTCCGAACCAAATGCTTTACTTTTAGATTATTGCAGGCCTATCGTACTCTTTGTCCACTATGGTTGGTGGAATTTCCCAGAGCACGGCCTTTTAAAATAATTAAAGGCGTTTCGTCCTCGATCTCCAGTTTGGACTCCTCAGTAAGGAACTGGAGATCTTACCTTAGACGCCTGTCGCAAGATGATATGCGACGCCAGCAAGATGTTCTGCGGCTATATATATAGAAAACAGACGACGATCTCTCCAACGAGTGTAGAGAGATAGTCGTCTCCCTCTGGTGGTGGGAAAAGCCACCAGCCAGAGCGCGAATTTTTAGACCGTATCGCGAGTTATTTGTTACAAAATTTTAACGTTCGGTAATATGTATATGTATAATAATATCGGTCTCTCCGAACCAAATGCTTTACTTTTACTGGAGATCGAGGACGAAACGCCTTTAATTATTTTAAAAGGCCGTGCTCTGGGAAATTCCACCAACCATAGTGGACAAAGAGTACGATAGGCCTGCAATAATCTAAAAGTAAAGCATTTGGTTCGGAGAGACCGATATTATTATACATATACATATTACCGAACGTTAAAATTTTGTAACAATTTCAATTTTCGTGCTTTTAATAGGTTAACCTTTTGAATGCCAATGTAGACACCGAGCAATCAATGAAGTCGATCTTTTTTTGACTTCACATACAGGCTTATCTCTTTTTTAAGATAGAGGATTAGATCGTTTTTTAAATAAAATCTTATCTTATATTATATTAAAGTGGATCGACTTTTGGTCTCCGGTTCTCCGGTTCTCCGGTTTTTTAAAAATGCATTTTTATAGTTTCAAAGTTTTATTTTAATTGGACTTTACACTTTTGGGCCTTACATTTTTTGGACCTTACATTTTGGGCCTTATAAATTTTGGGCCTTACATTATTGGCAACGGAATTGTAAAGTTTTATTTTAATTGGACTTTACAATTTTAGGCCTTACATTTTGAGCCTTACATTTTTGTCCTCATAAATTTTGGGCCTTACATTTTTGGGCCATATAAATTTGGACCTTACATTTTTGGCCTTACATTTTTGGGCCTTATAAATTTGGACCTTACATTTTGGGCCTTATAAATTTTGGGCCTTATATTTTTGGGCCTTATAAATTTGGACCTTACATTTTTGGGCCTTATAAATTTTGGGCCTTATATTTTTGGGCCTTATAGTTTTTTTAAACAAATAGAAATCAACTACTATGTCAACAATATACTAAAGTTTGCCAAAACAGGAAAAATGTTCCAAATATTTCAATGTTGGTAAACATCGGCCCACTTTTGGCGCAAGTTGGCCCACTTTTTGCATACTTTGGAGCATTTTCATCGAAAATGTATTTCCACTAGGGTATGTATAATATGAGTATTTATAAAATATTAAATTTATATTAACTATATTTCATTCATTACATTGAAGCTACTTTCTTATAAACACTGTTTTCTAATAATTTATATTTTATTTTTTTCAGCTTTACAAAAAAATATTAATAAAAAATTTAAAATAATCGTTAAATAAAAAAAATTATAATTATTATTAAACAATTGAAACAAATTATTAATATTATTTTTATAATTGTGAATCATTTTGTAAAATAAACCATTTTTATAATGGGTTTGACGGAAATAAAAATATTAGTTGTAAAAACGATTGAACCATATAGCGACGATGCTTCTATGTTAAATGATGAACACATATTAGAATTTAATAACATCCTTAAATCATCTACACCATTCAATATGCAAACAACTCTTTTAGTTCAAAAACAATATAATATTAACTCAGTTCAAATGAATAATGAATACATTCAATTGTTATTTTCTGGAAAATATGAAAAAGGTCATTGGATTTGTATGTATTACAATAATAGAACGATACACATTTATGATATTTTAAATGCTAAATATTTGCTAAATGAACATAAAGTATACATCAATAGATTATTTCCAGATAGTCAACAATTAAAAATTGTTTTTGAAACAGTGCAATTTCAAACCAATAGTTATGATTGTGGAATTTTCGCGATAGCTTTTGCTGTCTCTATTGTATTTAATTTATGCCCATGCAGTTTAAACTATGATATTTCCCAAATGCGTTCACATTTACTAAAAATATACGAAACACGTAGTATTACGATGTTTCCAATTTTACAAAATATAAACTATAATATTTCAACAATACCAATCAAAAGATACATGATTCATATTTGTTGTATTGATGAAAAAAAAATTGAATTTCAATGTAGCAGAAATAAAAATAATAGAATAAAATTTTCAACAGAAATTTAATTCTGAACAACAAACAATAATGAATTTATATAATAAAGATAAAATCATTTCCGTTGATTCTATTACCCCAATGGAAATAGACTATGAAATACCAACTTATAGTTCATTTTATCAAAAAAATAAAAATAAACAATTTAATGATATAGAAATAAAATAGCTAAAAATAAAACAGCAAACTATGATAAAAAGGCAAACAATTAGCTGTATCGATATAAAAAATGAAGGAGAAAAAGAAGCGTTGCATAAAAAAGAAGCTTATATGAGGAGTAAAGATAGTAATGACGGCAAAATAGAAGAAAAAAAATAAAGAGAAAACAGCAAACCATGATGAAAAGACAAAAATAAATAGTGACGAAATAAAAAATGAACGAGAAAAAGAAGCATTACGAAAAAAGAAGCTTATGTAAATAATAAAAATAGCAACGACGGCAAAATAGAAGAAAAAAAAATAAAGAGGAAACAGCAAAGCATGATGAAAAGACAAAAAATGAATGGTGACGAAATAAAAAATGAACGAGAAAAAGAAGCATTACGAAAAAAAGAAGCTTATTTAAAAAGTAAAAATAGTAATGACGGCAAAATAGAAGAAAAAAAAATAAAGAGAAAACAGCAAACCATGATGAAAAGACAAAAAATAAATAGTGACGAAATAAAAAATGAACGAGAAAAAGAAGCATTACAAAAACAACATATTTATTATAATGAAAATACTGATCAATGTAAAAAAAATGAAAAGAAAAAATTAAATGGAAAAATATTAAACGAAAGTAGAAAAAATGATATCGATAAATTAGTATAAAACCATTTACAAAAAAATTTAAAAAGACGCATATGTATGAAAAATGACAAAGACATGGAAATACCAATCATATTGCTTAAAAAATTAAAAATTGATGAAGGAAAATTTTTTACCGTATATGATAAACCAATTAATACCAAAAAAGGTATAAATTTTAAAGAATTAAATAAACGTATTTTAATTAACAATGAACAAAATGTAAAATTATTAAGTAAATCCAAAATAATAGGTCGAATAGCAAATGTAGATTTTGATGAAAAAATAATTATTGAAAACAATTTAGGTTATATGTCTGAAACTTGTAAACATTGTAATACTAAACATTTTGTTTTTGAATATACACTAGGTAAAGAATTTTCTAGTTGTTGTCACAAAGGAAACGTAGACTTACCGAAAATGCCTCCCTATCCGGAAGAATTAAAGCAATTAGCTACAGGAATATCGGAAGATAGTATTAATTTTCGCAAAAATATTCGGCTATATAATAATGCGTTAGCTTTTGCAAGCTTTGGAGCTAATTTTGATAAGTTATCTGAATCTTAAATGAAAATGAAGCTCGAAAATATGGGCAATTGTATGTTCTAGATAATGAATTAGCTGCAGCTGAAAGAAAAAGTTTTAAAAATAATTTAGATACAAAATTAGAATTGTCAAGTAAATTAGATAGCTTAATTAGAAATGTTAATCCTTATGCTAAAGCTTATAAAATGATGTATGAGGTAGAAAAAGAAAAATTAGAATATTAGAAGAAAAATTAGATAAAAATATATATATAATGAAGCTACTTGTAATGAAGTTGCAATGGTATTTGTAGGAAAAAATGGACTGTCTACTTCAGAGCGGGATATAGTTATATATTCAAAATATGACAATCCAATTAGTATTCCTTTATTAAGTAAACACACTGATCCAATGACATACCCACTTATTTATCCAAATGGAGGATATGGATGGATGCCTAATATGAAATGCAAATATAAGAAAAACAATATTTCATGTTTGCAATTTTATAATTACAGACTTTCTATGAGAAATGGATTTAATCCATACCTTAATATGGGAAAAGTTTCTCAACAGTTTAGAATTGATGCATTTGTAAAAGTTGAACAATCAAGATTATATTTTGTAAAGAAAAACCAAGATATTTTAACAAGCGATTATTATAAAGGCGTAATGGATTATTTACACAAGAAAAAAGAATCTGAAAATATAAAAATTGGAAAAATGTTTATTTTGCCATCAAATTTTGTTGGAAGTTCAAGATTCCTAAAACAAAATTACATTGACTCAATGAGTATAGTAAATCGTTACGGAAAACCTGACTTATTTATAACAATGACATGTAATCCAAACTGAAAAGAAATAACTGAACATTTAAAAAAATATGAAACTGTAATTGATAGACCAGATTTAGTATTTAAGGTATTTCATCAAAAAATAAAAGAATTTAAAGAATTGGTAATTAAGCAAGGTGTTTTAGGAAATTGTATCGCCTACACTTATGTTATCCAATTTCAAAAACGTGGACTTCCTCACATGCATATGCTATAATTTTTAGATAAAAATTATAACATTAATACTCCCGAAAAAGTAGATGAACTCATAAACGCAGAAATTCCAAACGAAGATATCTATCCACGGTTGTATAATATTGTAAAACAGTTTATGATTCATGGACCCTGTGGAGAGCAAAACATGAGTTCACCTTGCATGAGTAAAGACACAAAAAAATGTACGAAAAATTTTCCAAAAAAATTTAATAACAAAACAACTTTTAATTCATCAGGATATCCATTATATATAAGAAGAAATGATATCAAAAAAATCAATTATAAAGGTAAATACCACAATAGAATAGCTGATAATCGGTTTGTTGTTTCGTATAATCCTTATTTAATGTTAAAATTTAATTGTCACATTAATGTCGAAGTATGCTCAACAGTCCAATGTATAAAATACTTATTTAAATAGTATTATAAAGGACATGACTGTGCGAACATAGAAATACGTGACACAGGTATCAGATCAAAAGACAGTTCTAATTTAACTCATGATGAAGATATTGAAAGCAATGAATATAATACTATTAGAATACCCTCTACACGAACTTTCACATACCATAATAAGATTAGCTATTCACAATGAAGATGAACAAGAAGGATAAGAAACAGAAATTTAAAAAAAAATGTAGAAACGACATTAACAGCATACTTAAAATTAAATCAAATCGATTCTGATGCACGAAATTATTTATATTCCGAAATACCATTAAATTATGTATTCGATAATAATTCAAAAACATGGAATAAAGAAAAAAAAAACAAAAAAACCTGTATTAAGCAGAATGTATTTAGTGAATCCAAAGGATCGAAAACGATATTTATAAGATATTACTTTTACATGTCAAAGGAGTATCATCATTTCAGGATTTACGTACTGTTGATGATATAATTTATTCTACATTTTATGAAGCTTTTTAGATAAAAATTATAACATTAATACTCCCGAAAAAGTAGATGAACTCATAAACGCAGAAATTCCAAACGAAGATATCTATCCACGGTTGTATAATATTGTAAAACAGTTTATGATTCATGGACCCTGTGGAGAGCAAAACATGAGTTCACCTTGCATGAGTAAAGACACAAAAAAATGTACGAAAAATTTTCCAAAAAAATTTAATAACAAAACAACTTTTAATTCATCAGGATATCCATTATATATAAGAAGAAATGATATCAAAAAAATCAATTATAAAGGTAAATACCACAATAGAATAGCTGATAATCGGTTTGTTGTTTCGTATAATCCTTATTTATTGTTAAAATTTAATTGTCACATTAATGTCGAAGTATGCTCAACAGTCCAATGTATAAAATACTTATTTAATATGAATAAAGAAAAAAAAACAAAAAAACCTGTATTAAGCAGAATGTATTTAGTGAATCCAAAGGATCGAAAACGATATTTTATAAGATTATTACTTTTACATGTCAAAGGAGTATCATCATTTCAGGATTTACGTACTGTTGATGATATAATTTATTCTACATTTTATGAAGCTTTTATAGCTAGACATTTGGTTAATGAAGATAAAGAATGGGACAGATGTTTGGAAGAAGCAACACAATTACACTTTCCTACTGCTCTTTGTGAATTATTTGCATATATTTGTATTTTTCACAATCCTATTAATGCAAGAGATTTGTACGAAAAATAGAAACACTTTTTTTACCACCCAAAATATGAACAAAATGCTGATGAAAACCTAGCATTAAACATTATTGATAAGAACCTACAATTGAATGGATATTCTTTAAATAATTTTAATTTACCCGTTATATCTATATTTAGATTCGCGATTCGAACGTCGTCGATAGTAGACGTGTTTACAAACAGCTCCGCGAGTGTAATCTATTTAATTACTTAATTGTGAATCTTAGTATATAGTCTATTTCGTGAAGTGCTTGAAAATGTTAATTAAATTACTTAAAAGTGAATAACATCACATTCTACGTATAACTTTTTACTAACATCATGGCTTCCCCTAGTGGAAGTCAGGGCACACAAAGAAATATACCAGTTTTTACACCAAAGAAGTCATATGCCGACATCGCACATGCTCCAAAAAGAGATCAAGGGATAATACTTGACTGCATAGAAAGTCTAAATTTAACCGAGTACGCGTGTGCAGTTGGAAACATAGTGCAACCATTAAACATAATTTCAGCATCTAGAATCTCCAATAATCGAATTTGCATCTTCTTATCAAGCAAACAACTTGTCGAAGAAATTACAAATAAATACCAATTTCTAACAATTAACGGACTTAAAATTAATATCAGACCTTTAGTTAATAAACTTAAACGTGTTATCTTCTCAAATGTGCCTACGAATATCCCTAATCACTACCTAGAGGACATACTTAACGAATTAAAAATTAAAAAAGGTTCCCCAGTCACAGCATTAAGAGCAACTATCACCGAAACCGGATATCAACATGTGATAAGTCACCGACGCCAAGTTTTTATTCAACCTGAAGACTTAGACAAAGTTCCAGAAATATTTAAAATACTAGTTGAAGAAACAAATTATTTTATATATTCCAGCACCGAATCAATCAAATGTTTCTCATGCAACATGGAAGGCCATTTAGCTAAAAATTGCAAAAACTTAACAGAACAAAACACAGGAAATTATAATCTACAAGAAAAAGAGACAGAAACTAATGCTATAAAAAATACGCAAAATGTAGAAATCGAAAACGTAAGCAACACAAACGCAAACAACAGCACCAACACAGAACATTCAAATGAAGAAAATAAAAACAACAAAACCAGCAACAATCAATTAAAAAGACCTCCTCCGTCATCCACACTATCCGAAAAATCGTCCCTCTCAAACTCCGAACAACAAAATATACCACAGCCACTTGAAGATAATTCATCAACGCTCAAAACGACTAAAGATCACGAATTTATAAAGCCTAAAGTTAAAAAACACAAGAACAATGAAGAATCTAATCAATCAGTGAACAACTTGAAAAAATCATACACAAAATTTAGTGAAATATTATTTCCAGTAAAAGATAAAATTGAAAAGTCTGGAAACCTATACACATTAAACCACGACATGTTAGTTGAATTCCTAGAACGATCCCAAGGCTGTGTTAATATTTCATTACTTGCTCATGAATACACTAACGATCTATCAAATCTAATTCAAATGATCAACGATTATCACCAATATGTAAACAATCGATCCACGAAAAATAAACTAACCAGAATCAAAAACAAACTCTCATCACAACAAGAAACCGAAGACGATTCCAACTCAAGTCAAGTTACATTCTCGGACGACGACCAAACCTTCTAAATTGTACACATCTATAATATAAACAATGAATCCACAAAACACAAATAATAATCAAAATATCTATAACTATAATTTAAAAATCTTGTTTTGGAATGTAAGAAGCTTTCAACAAAGAAAAGAAGAAATCGAAACGTTACTGAAAACAGCAGATATTATAATCTGCGTAGAATCCTGGCTCACAGAAAAAATCAATGTAAATTTTCCTGGATTTCTCACATTCAGAAAAGATCGCTGCTTGTCAAAAGGAGGAGGAATACTTATACTTATTCGTAAGAACTTAGCGTATGTCGAACTAACCGATTTAAATTCTCCCGACAATTCTGTCGAAATTTGCGGTTTCAAAATCAACAATGTACAAACCGCAATTGACATAATAGTGTGTTACAGATCCCCCGGTCTCACATTATCACAACAACAATGGAATGAAATTGTTAAAAACGTTGAAAACCGTCAAAATTGTTTATTTCTCGGTGATTTTAATGCTCATAACATTGTTTGGAATTGTCATAACTCTGACACAAACGGCAGTAGATTTCTCAACGCTATTAACTCCTATGATCTTTTCATTCAAAATACAGATACTAAAACACACATTGATCTTTCGCGAAACATAAAATCTAATCTAGATATTGTTCTTTCCACTCTCAATATATCCGATAAAATTAATGTCACAGTCAATGATGAGACCTGGGGATCAGACCACTATCCAATATTTATAAGTATAGACACACAAAAATATCATTATAAAAAAAGAACATTTAGACTAAAAACCGTACGTACAGATTGGCAAAAATTTGAAAACTACCTTGAAGAAAACTACGAACAATTTCTTACGCTAAAATATGATCAAAGGTCAGCTTGTAAAAAATACGATATTTTCTTTGAGACAATTAAAAAAGCTATTGAAATTAGCACACCAAAAAAAAATTGCAAAAAGAAATTTAATTTAAACAATCCAGTTCCTTGGTGGGACCAGGAGTGCTCAAAACTTAAAAGAATACGCCGCGCGACATATAAAAAATGGCAGTTTTCAAATAATTTGTCTGATCTCATAGAATATAAAAAGGCTAAAACATTGTTTCGAAAAACTACTAAAGTTAAAAAAATAGAATGCTTTCGCAAATTTGCAAGTAATATAAATTTTAGAATTAACACAAGTTATGTCTGGAACAAATGCCAAATTTTTAAAAATAAATGGATAAAAACCTCTTTATCTCACACTTCTGAAAATGCGCAACTTAATGATGACATTGAAATATCTTTAAATAAAATAAGTCCAGCATGGGTAGAAACTAATCCTAATTGGCTACCAAAATGCCAAACCAACGAATTTTTTGATTACTTATTTGACTTTACTGAATTCAATACAGCTTTAGAATCCAAAAATTCAAATTCAGCACCCGGTCAAGACGGAGTCGATTTTGAAGTCCTGCTAAAACTGCCTACCAAACTCAAACTTATTTTGCTAGACATTTTTAACGAAATGCTTACAACTAGCAACTACCCTCAAAATTGGAAATCGTCCTTCATTCATTTTATTCCTAAACCTAACAATAACGGAGTCCGTCCCATTGCTCTCACTTCTTGTATTTGTAAATTATATGAAACCCTCATTAAAAACAGACTGACTTGGTGGGCGGAACACTTTGAATTCATACCAAAAAATCAAACAGGATTTCGCAAAGGTAAATCGTGTGCTAACAATTTGACAGACTTAACACTAAAAGTCGAAGAAGCTTTTTTAGAAAAAAAAAGTGTATTAGCGACTTTTCTCGATGTTCAAGGAGCTTTCGATAACATTAACACCGACATACTTCTTACTAAACTAGCCAAGATAGGTTGTTCCGAATCTGTAATACGATTTATACACTTTTTAACACATGAAAGAATAATTTATTCAAACACAAACACTCAACAATTCAGAACAGTCTACAAAGGTGTTCCACAAGGAGGTGTTTTGAGCCCTCTTTTATATATAATATACGTATCTGACATAACCGAAAATTTGCCAAAACTCATTAACTCTTCTCAATTTGCAGACGATCTTGCCCTCTACATCAAGTGCAAATCAATTAAAAGAGGAAAAAAAATTTTAGAGAACACAATAAAAAAAGTCAAAAATAATTTAGCCAATCTTGGGTTAGAACTTGTCGCAAGCAAAACAAAATTCATTCATTTTAATAAGAAAAATATCACTCCAGGCTCAACAGAACTTACGATAGACGATTTCAAAATAAAATCAACTGACTCTGCTCGCTTTTTAGGCATACATTTCGATTATAAAATGAATTTCAATACCCATATCAATTCAGTTATTAAAAAATGTTATAAAGCACTCAATATCATAAAATTTTTATGTGGCACTACATGGGGGGCAGACCCCACAACCCTGATCACATTATATAAAAGCTTTGTCAGGTCTATCATAGACTACGGCTCCTTTATATACTTTCCTACACGGAACAATACAATAAATAAAATTGAAAAAATCCAACGTGTCGCTATAAGATCGGCCCTAGGATACCGTCAAACAACACCTAACAACATAGTAATAGCGGAGTCCAAACTCCCACTCTTACAAGATCGCGCAAAATTTCTATGCAACTGCTTTATAACTAAATCACTTGCTAACACAGACTCCAATACCTCACAAGTCATCAAAAAATTTTTTCATATCAACAAAAAAGCTAATAACAACTCTAAGCGAATTATAAAACAATGTATTAAGACAGTCATGGAAAACGAAGAAATAATTAACAAACTCCAAAATTCCAACATTTATACTCATGACTATAAAACGATTAATACAATTATACCTATCTGTACCAACATAGGAGAAAAAATTAAAAACTTAACCATTAAAGACACAAATCAAATTTTTGAGGATTTTTTAAAAAATAGCGATGCAATCTCAATATATACTGACGGGAGCAAAATCCAAAATTCTAACTCTGTAGGATCAGCATGCGTATGTCCCGAACTAAACATCGAAATTACAAAATCAATTGCAAAAGAAGCATCGGTTTATACTGCAGAGTGCATCGCTCTATGTGATGCTCTAGAAGTCGCTCAAAACATAAAGAATCAAAATGTAAACATTTTCTCTGACTCTCTCAGTGCTCTTATGACTCTAAACACATCTAATCTCAATATTAAAAACAACTTACTTATATTACAAATTAAAAAATTATACATCAAATTCTGTAAAAATAACAAAAAATCAAATATCTTTCTTTATTGGATTCCTTCTCATATGGGTATT
This sequence comes from Theocolax elegans, assembly GCA_026168455.1. Lineage (NCBI taxonomy): Eukaryota > Metazoa > Arthropoda > Insecta > Hymenoptera > Cerocephalidae > Theocolax > Theocolax elegans. The sequence continues at coordinate 13,257,247 of CM047429.1, read as the reverse complement.
AAGGGCAATGAGAGAGCAGACGTTCTCGCAAAAGCAGCGACTGAAAAAATTATACCAGACATTAAATATATAAATTATACAGATCTATTCCAAAACTATAAAGAACGTTCGTGGCACGAAACCCAAAACACAATTCAATTCAAATCCAACACAACCGGAAAAACATACTTTGATCTTTATTATAAATCAAACAAAAAAAGATGGTTTTCCAATAAAAAAATTAACAGACAACTAATTGTAATGATCAACAGAATAAGATCCAACCACTATAATTTTGCAGAATCACTCAAACGTGTTAACATAGTTAACGACTCAACATGCAAATGTAACAAAGCCAAAGAGAACTTAAATCACATCTTATGGCAATGCGACATATACGAAAATGAGAGAAAACTTTTAATTAAATCTCTCAATACATTACAATTCTATCCGCCTTACAATGTCGAAATGTTTGTTAAAGAGCCTCACATAAAAGCATGTTATTGTATTCACACATTTTTAAAAAACTGTAAACTACAATTATAAAATGTACACTATTAGATATAAGTACTCAATGTAAAAACTCATGTATATAGCTATTAAGTCTCATATGAGATTAAAAATGCTAAATAAAAAAAAAAAAAAAAAATATCTATATTTATAGAAGATTATGCTGATAAATCAACAACACATAACAAAAGTTGCACATTTACTGAAATAAACGTCAAAGTAAATTCTTTAAAAAATCATAACAAAAACATTTTTGATACTATCGTGCAACATTTAAAAATAGAAGACAAAAAAAGCTTTTTTATTGATGGACCAGGAAGAAGTGGGAAAAGCTGTTTACTTAATGTTCTAATAGACTATCTTAAATTCTCAAACATTTCATTTTTATGTGTTGCTTGGACAGGGACTGCAGCAAATTTATTACATAACGGGAAAACAGTACACATAACATTTAAACTACCACTTAATATCACAGAATGTACTATATGTAATATTAAATCTAATTCAATAGATGGTAAAAATTTAAAAGAAGTTCAAATTATAATATGGGATGAAATATCTAGGACATCGAAATATGCTTTTGAAGCAGTCAATCGCCTATTTCAAGATATATGTAATAATAAAAAAATATTTGGTGGTAAAATGTTGGTTGTTTCAGGCGATTTTAGGCAAACATTACCAGTTATACGACATAGTAGTCGTACTGAAGTTATTGAAAATTCAGTTAAAAACAGTTACTTATGGCCGAATTTTATACGTATGACACTAAATGAAAATCTTCGAGTGACAGATAATGACAATTATTTTAGACAATCGTTATTAAATGTAGGTGAAGGTAAACGTTTAAATATGTATGAAGAAGAAAATGAACTGCTTGAAATCCCTCTTGATTGAATAACAAAAGAAAATGATATCATTGCAGAAATTTTTGGAAACGAAATAAAAATAAATGATAAAGTAATATTAGCCTTCACCAACAAGGACGTAATTGAAATAAATAATAAAATTTTGGCTATAATGGAAGGGCAAATTATTGAATACTTAAGTGTAGATACAGCAGAAGATGATAATGGAGAAAACTTAGATGTCATGTTACCTACAGAATTTCTTAATTCCCTTACACCTAATGGACTTCCTCTACATAAATTACAATTAAAAGTAGGTGCAATAGTAATTCTTCTAAGAAATTTAAATGTGAATGAAGGTCTTTGTAATGGAACAAGATTATTAGTAACAAAACTTATGAAACATTTAATTGAAGCAGAAATTATAAGCGGAAAAAAAATTGGAAAATTAGTTTTAATACCAAGAATCACTTTTTCACCATCTAAAGAAGATATACCATTCAACATGCGCAGAAAACAATTTCCCATTCGATTAGGTTTTGCAATGACTATTCACAATATGACAAATCACAAGGACAGTCATACAAACAAGTTGGTATCTATTTACCATCTCCAATTTTTAGCCATGGTCAATTATACGTAGCTCTTTCAAGAGCTAAAAGTAGAAAAAATTTAAAAATATTACTGTTAAACAATGCAAAAATAGAAAATGATACATTAAAAAATAAACACAAAATTTACACTAACAATATAGTGTTTAAAAAAGTATTGTAAATGTGTAGACGAAAATTTATACACATTTTATATAAATTTTATAAATAAATAAAAATGGAAGTATGAAAAAAAACATTAAAATATTACAACTATTGAATGATTAAAGTGAATATGCAAAATAATTAATAATTGATTGCGCTGAAAATCATTAAAATACAATTGAAAATCGGCTGCAACATATCATATTGTAAATGACAAATCATTACATTAATTATAATAAATAAAAAAAATGAAATATAAGAAAAATCCATTGAAATATTACTACTACTGAATCATTAAAATAAATATGCAAAATAATTGATAATAGCCTGCCGTTCGACAAAACTTACAGACTTCAAAAAAGAATCAGAGTTTCCCAAAATACAACGACCGAAAGTTTAATTCTTATAATAACGTATAAACAGGTATTTAAAATTATTATTTAAAAACTTAAATTTCTTAAAATTTTACAATTAGAATTATATTTGCATATATCATGTATAAAATATTTCGACAGAGCCGCCATTTAGATACAATCACTCACCCAACGTGCGTAAAAAATGATTTTCATAACACTCAATTTTATAATAACAATTACTATACAGATTCTATTAAATACCAAAATTTTTAAATATGCATTATAAAAACCATCACTTTGAAATAATACTACATTCACATACAAATTAAAACCATATATAACACAATGACAGTATTATATACCACTTTATAAAAAATGTTACCACCGCCATTAAACAAAAATATAATTTATGGGAGTATATAACATGCTTATATTTTATGTATTCTGTAAACAAATTATATTACATCAATTTATTTAAAATTACGATACCCCCCCAAATGGAAATTATTTTATGTGTGTGCATCTTAAATATATTAAATATATTGACATATTTCACTTTCTTCCTGAACACACGCACACACACCTTCTTTATAATAACCTATAATGATTATTTTTACACAGACACAATATATATATATATATATATATATATATATATATATATATATATATATATATTTACTCTTTGTCATATTTATTTTCTTTCTGTATTTAATTCTATCATTATTAGCGTCAAAATTTAACAGTATACTTTTCTTTCCTTAACTTACACTGTTACAGAGCCCTTATTATGTTACTATTAAATGGATCATGCATTGAAAAAATATATGATTCTTGAAATGTATACCTTACCAGCACATCCTCGCCGTAAGAGTCGAATACAATATTCATATGTTGGCTAACGCTGGAAGCATAAATATATTTTACGGAGCGTGTGTTACAACTATACACGAAAAATCTAAATGACTTCAGTTCAACATGTCTTGGTCTGCAGAAACGACATCAGGTTTTCATCAAATACACTATTCAAGAGTCTAACTCTCATCCAATAATGTATAAATAGTTATTTAAAATTATCTAATAAAACGAAAACATTGGAAAGTCGACACAAAACATATGGAGTTCTCACATCTTTTCAACTCGTCTACGCGAGATCAAGATTCGAGATGCCTTTTTGAAACGATTGCCCGCTCATATACTATAAAGGACCCCTGCAATAATGATGAAAATGGAGTCGAAATCTCACGAATGATTGACATTTGACGGATTCTTTGAATGTCACGAAATAATTGATAGTCATTAGATGATCAAGTTTTCAGTTGAACTTTATTTTCAGTTCTGTCTTTGATGTTTTTTTTAATCTATAACCTCTTTTAAAAAACCAAAATATTGGAAAGTCGACACAAAATATATCGAGTTCTCACACTCTTTTCAATCGTCTGTACAATAGTAGTTACATGTAATTTTAAAGAAATTTTGATTAATTTTAAAACTTTGGTAGTTAACTATCATATTTTGTTTATTTCTCAATTTTTTTTTACAAAAACGACATCTCAGTCACCACATTAATTACCGTCACATACCCAATTGTTGATCATGAACCAATTTCTGATCAGTGTATCATTTCAATAAAATAATAAGATTTACATAAATCTAAACGTTGCTACGCACAATTTGAAGGTTAAACAATCAATAATTGTTTAGTAGACTTAAATAAAAAGTGGTATATGTACCGAAAATTTACTGATCAGAAATTGGTACTTCCCACTTTTTTTTCTTAGATTGTTGCTTACTTTACAAATAGCACCTATTTTATTTTTCTGAGATGGCTAAAAGGAAGTTTAATACTTATACTTTCTGTATCCGTCTAAATATATACAATTATTAGCTTTTTTAACATAAAATTATTCTATGAACGTACAGATTTACCTTAATTGATCAACAATTGGGTATGTGACGGTATACCATAATCCTCTTCGCAATGCGCAAATTATCATTGTTGGTGTTAAGGGTAGAGTACGGTTATAAAAATATTTTTGTAATTTTTATAAAATATTATGTGAAATGTCATGTTTATAAAATATATTATAAAAAATATTCTTTTTTGATGATTTTTAACACATTCATCAAGTAAAATATTAAAATATTATCAAAAATAGGCTTAAAACAGGTGCAAATACAAAAAACTCCTTGCAGGATAAAAGTTGTCGAAGGGCTTTAATCCAAGAAAATTTAAATTTATATGCATATAAACTTCAACTTTACACAGCGAATTTGGTGTATCTATAAAAATGCAATTTCTGCCTTGATAAACCCAATTGGTTTACTAATTATTTAAAAAATGTAATGTTTTTCATTTAAAAAATGAACATAAAAATGTCACATTTAACTTTAAAGAAAAAAGGCTGTGGAACTATTTTACATATACTCATCTAAAATAAGCACGATCAAAATACAACCGAGTGAGCGTTAGCGAGCGAGGTATCTGTTGCTAGTTATATAATTATTACGATATTGTTTTAAATAAATGTTTATAAACAATGAACAAGACATTAACAGCGACTTTTTACACAAAATAATTGCGAAAGGAAATTAAAAAGATATTAACAAAGAGTTTATACACAAAACAAGTGTGAAAGGAAATAGAGATTAAAAAAGTAAAAAAATTATATTTAATCATGTACTAATGTACAGTTAATAGTACTTAATAGTGTACTAATTTTAGTAAGCAGCATGCATGTTTTTATAAAAAAAATGAAAACGAATGTTATTTACCATACATCGTGATGTAGCAAAGGAATTATATAAGAGTTTTTTTTATGGTAAATTAAACAGGCCTTGTTTCTTATATGGTCTACCAAAATCGTATTTTCTTCCGATAGATTTTTGACTTTACAGATACCAAAATTTATTGATGGCAATGGGTAATTTGCAATATTTTCCTTCTCTAAGAATTGTCTGCCAATAATTACATTTTGATCATTACTTTTACATATGTGTGAAATTAGTATTATTTCATTATTACTAGTGATGCAGCAGTTGTTTGGTTTAGAAATTTGCAGTTCAAAATCAGGAAATTTCAATGACCTATGGCTTGAATGATATCCTTCTGGAAGGGGTGTCAATAAAGGTCGATTTATTAATGGATAGGAAATAGTTTCTTTGACTTTGGACTTGAAATGACTTTTTTCCGTTAATCGACGGTAAATTTGTTGTAGTGGCTGTCCCTTCTTGCGAAGCAACCTTTTTAAAACCTGCATATAATTTTCGAAAGGAAAAGAGCTGTGGTTATCCATACAACCAAATTGTTTAGAATCATTAGCTAAATGAACAAGATTGTGGGTGTTCCATGTGATCCATTCTTTACCGTAAAGCGATTTCATTTTACGTACAAAGTAATGTAGAAGTTCATTTGCGTAATCATTATATTCACGCAGTTCGTAGGGTGGCATAAAATTCGCATGCTACAACTTAGCGTATTAAAATGCAACATATATTCATCTGGCAGAATATTTTGTAAAATTATTGGCCCAACATATAATAAAAACAGTCGGAATGTTGTTGCCTTCCAACGAGGTAGCTCCAGTAAAGATTGACCTTTTCTTGGGAATTCTTTCGGTATCCACGTACTTATAGCTAGAAAGGAGTCTGATATTTGCTCAAGTTGAAGCGCGTTTAATTGTGGATTTGTTCGAGGCCTAATCCAAAGCCGAATTAACAATTTCGTAACACCTAAACATACTAAATGCATATAGTCAAGAGGAACTTGGGAAACCATATCAAAGTTTAAATCTTCTAATGGGGAAATTGCATTATGATGTTCTGGCTGCATACGTTCTCGAAAGCTTGCATTAGTTCTTAGTGCTTCGTTTTCTTTAAGAAATACAACTCGACCATTCCACTCCCCCTTGACTGTACATTTTCTACATCCGTAACAACCATTAAATTGTTTGGTGCATAAAATGAAACTAGCTGCTGGACTATCACAAATAAGACACCTGATCAAAACTTGAATTTTTTTGTTATTGTAAATGAAACCATTTTCACATAAATTAGCATATTCATTTATAAAAGGCTGTAAATAAGTTGATGGTGACTTAGGTTTTTCTGTGCCATGGTATACACCAATAACGAATACCTCATTCCTTCTACTATCGTCGAAGATTCTTCCAAGAATTGGCCAAAGACTGCGTTGGGGTGATTTTGTTATTGGTAAACCATCTATATTAATATCAATATGAATTAATTCATTTTCCAATCTTTGTCTTTGCTTCGTTAAATTGTCAAGCAATGCCTTTTGCAAACCATAGTGAAAATATTCACCAGACTCGCAGATAATTCTGGGAGTTTTCTTCGGCGTAGTACGCAGTGAACGCACATCTTTCGGAAGATAATGTAAGCCAGCATCTCTTAATATCTTTAAAAGGTTATTCATATTATTGTCCGAAACATTACTTTCAGAAGTCCACTCCCCAATTTTACTTCTTACATACAGTTCGTTATTTTCCTCATCACTTGTTTCATTATCAGTAGAGACGTATTCGCTATCCGATTCTTCAATGTCTAAATCATAATTTGATTGTTCGCAGAAAAAAATCAATTTATTAATCTCTGTAGTAATATGGTCAATTTTTGGGCCAGTTTCAAAGGTATAATTTACTGTGTCATCTTTATCAACATCCTGTGACACTTCTGTATTTTCTATACTATCTTTATTGTCACTAGAATCAATATTTTTCGTTTCTTCGTCTTCATGAGTATCTAAATCAAAATTATCTTTGCAAGCAGCATTTACTCTTCTTCTTTTTTGGCGCTCAGATAACTGGTCAAATGGCTTACGTTCAGACATTCTGAAAAATATGTTAGCTTCAGTTTTGTTAAAGAGTAACAGAACAAGTACATATTGTACTAAAGACAGAGAAAAAACAAGATAACTTTCAAAGTTGGATTTTTTAAATTATACGTGTGTTGAGCGAAAAGTTGATTATCTTTTATTAAGGAGATAACTGACCCAAATTATAGGAATCTACACCTTTCAACCCAAAAATTATATCTACAATATCAAATTAAAAATCTAAAACCATTCGTAAGGATAGCTTAAAGCATAAGGGATGGTCTAAAGGATCGATCTTTGAAGAAAAAACAATATTTTTTAATAATAATTGAAAAAACAATTTTTAGTCGGTAATTACTGGTCAAAAAAGGCATAAACTTTCAACTCAAACATCGCAATTAAAATATTGATTTCAAAATTTGGAAAAATTTGAGTATATTGTTAAAAACATGACCGAGGGCCTGATTGACAGAATTTTAAAGTAATTATTTTGTTTATAAAAAATATTAAAAATAACAATTTCTGAGTGCGACATCTCCTTAATTTCGAGATTAAATATATATTTTCGAATTAATTAATTAATTACAAATATTATGAATTATGAAAATATAAAAAGGTCTAGAAATATAATCGATTACGTAATTCTTTTAGATTCCAAGAAAAATAGAAGAGTTTTGGCTTGTAAAATGTTTATGCAAACAATATTAAATTTTTATTTTTTTGAGCCTGCGTGTGTGTGTGGGTGTGGGTGTGTGTGGAAATTGAATCCATTTTTGGAGTAAGAACTGGCTAGTTTTTCAAAAAATGGCGGAAAAATGGTGTACATTTTTCTCCCAATAATGAAACGTTTTTTCTCACCTTTTTAGCCCATTATTCCTGGTCATATCGGCTGAATCTATTAATTTTGCCATTTAACTAGCTATTTATCAAGTCGCAAAAATGCTTTGCGTGATTTTGACCAATATAAGAAATAATTAATTTCGCTCGTTTGATACCAAGAAAAAAGTTTAAAACTATTTTCGACAAAATTCATTCCGAAATTCATATTAGTCAATATATCTTTGAAATGAGGATTTTCATGACGCAAATAATTAGCTAATCCAATATGTAAGTATGAAAGCAATCTAAGAGTTTTACGCACGAGAATGACTTTGCACCAACTATGCGTAAAGTTGTACATTTTGCACGTTTTTTGATGCTTAAATTTGCATTTTACGCATAGTGTGAAAAAAATATTCTTTTAATGCTTCAAGGTTTCAAATTCACGACTAAATAGATTTTAAATTACAAATGTTTAAAAAATCATAGGAAGCCACGTAATAAAAATTAGACGAGAAGCATTCTACATAATCATTTAAAATTTTTTTTTATTTTATAAGTAAACCAAACTTGAATCAAACATTAAAAAAGTAATAACTTAACCTTCTTAAGGGGGAATCATAGCCAAGTTTTATCCTCCCTAACTTACCGACCTCGAAAATCAAATAATAGTACATTACGATGCATGTGGCATAAATGGCCCATTATTTAAATGGGTCTGTTGTGTTACGAGTATCGTACAATATTTTATAGCATCTGCTGATATAAATCCGCTGTCACGCCTATCCGTGCATTAGCGGTCCATGTTTGCACCGTGAGGTTAGCCCCCGAGCGTAGCGAAGGGGAAATAATGGACTACTTATATATATATATATATATATATATTTATATATATATAAGCAGCACCTTTAAAGAGTATTGCTCAAAATTTTAAAATAAATCAACAATATAACAATTCAAAAATTGAAGTAGCACCTTTAAAGTGTAGCGCTAATATTGATAAGCTTTTAACAAAGCGTTAAGAATAATTCAATAAAATCATATCTAAAGTGTACACTTAATTTAAATATAAGCAACACCTAATAATATAATGTAAGCTACAATAAATATAATTTCATTTTTAATGCAGCCATATTATGAAACTAAACAGTTTATAAAATATATCAGTCCCAAGCCTGTAATCGCAAATTAATCCAGGTCATCTGGATGGCCAGGTGGTCAGGGTGACTTCCAGGTCATCTGGAAATCGTCTACTGGAAAGCCTGCATGCCAACCTGCTTGAATATGCAAAAAAAATTATCACTTCCTGAAGACGATGTTTAGGTGGTCAGGGTTCACCCCCATATCACCACCCCTTCTCCCTTCAAATTTTACCCCTCTTAAAAAAACAACTAAAAACATTAACCCCCAACAGTGCGTCAAAAAAAATGTGATACATCTATTTACCAAAAAATATTTACGTATTACTTACGTCACATCGACAATGACGTCATAGCGACAGGAGAGAGGTTTCTGATGGAAGCAACTTAATATAATACTAGCTATGAACGCTCGCTTCACTCGCGATTTACATATACTGATGGCATGACAACATTTTTACATAATTATGCACAACCGTATAACGGAAGTGTCTTATATTTTTGTCATCGAAAAAAGTGTTGTTCCTCAAATATCTCAAAAAGTTGTCCATCAATTTGATTGAAATTTTAAGGTTATATTCTTTATCATTTGGGAACTTTATAGTCCTATTTCCAGTTATAATGATATTTACAGATTCATAAATACAGTTATTCTTCAACAACTCAAAAACTTGAGGTTCTACAAAAAAATTTAAATGGACGAAATATTCGTTTCAAAATTACAAAACAGTTCCTATGAAATACTTTGCAATTGGAAACGAATTTCTTAAGATAAACATATAAAAACGCTTAAAAAAATGCTAAATGATCAATAATACACGTATTTTTGTAATAAATGAAAAACTTCAAATTCTACATAAAAACTTTGTATAGACAAAGTGTTTGTTTTAAAATTCCAAAAGTTTTTTCTATTGAACATTTTGCAGTTCGAAAAAAAATTTGATTAAATATCAAGTATAATTAATATAATATATATATCATATTAATATAACATAATTAATATAACATATATATCAGTTATATGTTACTTAAATTCCATAAACAGTTTCAGCAATTGAAAGTTCTGAAATCAAAGCAGACTAATCGATAAGTATTTTCTACTATCCCACAAATTTGTATTTTAATTAAATATTTTTATATATTAGGTACTTTATATATTTTTATATACGAGATCACTACATAACCGCAAAATATCGACAAAATAATTTGAGTCCGCATAAGTTCACACATACGTTTATATATTTATATATTATAGTTTATAAATTATATTAATAATTATATAAATAGTCAATATAATAAATTAATTATTAAGTAAAAATTAAAACAGTTGACAGTATTATAAATCTAATCATGTAAATTTGAATAAGGTTATTATATTTTAGGTTATTCGATAGAATAACGTATATAAAACGAATAACCCTATATCCAATAACCCAATATCCGGGCTAACCTCTCTACAGGGATAAATTCACTCTTACGTTATAATAATAATGAGGAATGAATCATTCTAAGATCATTCAAAGAAGTTAGAATGTCATATTAACATAGAAATATGTAATACAATAAAAGCTATAAAATATTTATTTAAATATTTTCATAAGGGTCCTGATACTGCTTTTGTAAAATTCACAATGGAAGCCATTAATAATGATATGGATAAAAATAATGAAGAGATATATAATTATCATGAAATATCACAACATTTGTCTACTAGATATGTATGTGCACCGGAGGCTATGTATCGTATCTTGGAATTTAAATCACATCAACAATTTTATGCTATTATAAGATTACCTGTTCATAAAGAAAATGAACAATATATATTTTTTCAAGAAGGACAACAAAATACATTCATTGATAAAAATATAGATACAACATTAACATCATGGTTTAAATTAAATAAAGATGACGAGAATGCAACACAATATCTATATACTAAAATTCCTTATCATTATGTTTTTAATGAAAAAATTAAAGCATGGACTAAAAGAAAACAATTTAATAAACCTATTATAAGTAGAATGTATTTCGTAAATCCAAATAAACGTGAAACATTTTTCTTACGACTATTATTATTACATGTACGAGGTGCAAAATCATTTGAAGATATTCGAACTGTAAATGGTATAGTTTACGATACGTATGAAATAACTGCTTGTTTATCGAGAGGTATTATTAGTACTGATGATGAGTGGGATAAATGTTTAGCAGAAGATGCAGTATTCAAATTTCCTAGATCTATGTGCAAACTATTTGCATTTATTCTTGTATTTCAAACACCAATTAATGCTTTGGATTTATATAATAAATATAAGATTCATTTTATGGATCCAAATTTATCAGAATTTGAGGGTGAAAAAAAAGCTTTGTATAATATTGAAAAAATCTTATTGTTACATGGAATGAAATTAAATGATTTTTCATTTACCTAATATGGATAATTATGAAGTAAATAAAGAGTATGATGATGAATTAGATATACATGATCATATTAATACCTTAGAAACTTTAATAAATTCTTTAACATTTAATCAAAAGAAAATATGTGATATAATCATCAATGCAACAATTAATAAATTTGGGAATAAGTATTATTTCATTGATGGTCCTGGTGGTAGTGGAAAAAGTTATTTACATAATGTAATTATTACTTATTTAATATCAATGAATATTCCTTTTCTTACAATAGCTTGGACTGGTATTGCTGCTAATTTATTAATTAATGGAAAAACTGTTCATAGTACATTTAAATTACCCTTAAATATAAATGAACAATCAACATGTAATATTAGTCCTAATTCAGAATATGGTACTTACTTAAAAAATATTAAAATTATAATTTGGGATGAAATTTCAATGGTATCTAGATATGCTTTTGAAACAATTGATAAATTTTTCCGAGATGCGTGTAAAAATGATCTTCCTTTTGGAGATAAAATTATTGTAACTTCTGGAGACTTTAGACAAACACTACCAATAGTACCACATGGGAATAGAACTAAAATTATTGAAACTTGCATCAAAAGAAGTTGTTTATGGCCATATTTTTCAAGGTTATCATTGACTGAAAATTTAAGATTGCAAAAGCCAGATACTAGTTTCAAAAAGTGGTTACTTGATATAGGAGAAAATAAAAATTTAACAAAATATGAATTAGAAAACAATGTCAAAGAAATACCAACGCAATTCATTTGTGATAACAATTTAATAACAGAAATCTTTGGAGATAAGATAAATCCTAATGATCCAACATTAAAAAATAAAGTAATATTATCGCCTTTAAATTCTAATGTATTAAAACTTAATGAAGATATATAGTAAAAAAAATTGATGGATGTAGTTATACATTTTATAGTGATGATAGAGTAGAAAGTGATGATAATGATACATTACAAGAATCAATCCCAACAGAATTTTTAAATTCATTAACACCCAATGGATTACCTTCACATAAATTAATATTAAAAAAGGGTGCAATAGTTAGTTGTTTGCGAAATTTGGATATCAATGGTGGACTATGTAATGGAACAAGAATGATAATCAAGGATATGAAACAGTATGTTATAACAGTAGAAATAATTACAGGTAAAAATGCTGGCAAGATAATATTATTACCACGTATTGATTTATATCCATCATCAGAAGAAATTCCGTTTCATATGATAAGAAGACAATTTCCAATAAGACTTAGCTTTGCTATGACTATAAACAAAGCTCAAGGTCAATCCTTTGACAAAGTTGGTTTATATTTAAATACTCCTGTTTTTAGTCATGGTCAATTATACGTAGCTTTATCAAGAACAACATCAAAGCGGATAATTTAAAAGTATTTATAGATAATAAATTTATTAATAAAAATGATAATGTAATAAAATATAGAAATAAAAAACTTATCCTCAGTGAAAACGCAAAAATTTATACAAAAAATGTAGTTTATTCGGAAATATTTGAATATTAATTTTATATATATATATATATATATATATATATATATATATATATATATATATATATATATATATATATATATATATATATATATACCAATCAGGCACTTTGAGGAGAAATTTTTAACATATTGGGCACTTCGAGGAGAAATCCGTCACTTGGAGGAGCTCCTCGAAGTACTGTTCATGAGTTCTCACGTGAGATTTTATAGGGTCGGCCTATTTTAATTATGCCGGCTATTTTATTATGTTTGAGTACTGTGGAAGATTAAATTTTGATGGGTTAGATATGACAAAAGTATATCTTTTGGATGAGTTAAGTGGCATGTCTAACTCACACCAATACACTTGTACACTGTATAATCTATAAGCTGCTTCATGCACAAACTATCAGCGTTAAATAAAACCGTGTACTTAATTGTTGATAATTAAAAGTTGAAGACATAATTAACAGTTCTTTCGAACTACGGAATGTTATGCACACAATATCGATAAAACCGCGATCAAATTTAAATTCACGTTTTGTACTTAACACATTTTTTTATATATTATAAGAAATATGAAAACTGAAATTGGTGATTGGGCAGTAAACAAAAATTTTTTTCTCATATTGTGATTGTCAAATTACTTTAATATAGAAAATGTATTTGCATTATTAACTGTAGTAGCAACACTTTAAATTCAACCGAGGGAGCGTGAGCATCGGGGTTAAAGATTGCTAGGCTTTATTTTTTGCTAATAAATATTGTCAGTACATCTTGGATATTTGAAATTTTAAGTTTTTGCCTACACCGAAACATAATTTATTGAAAAATAAAATCATCCTTGTTAAATCCCAGAATTTGCTGTCGATTTTACCGATTGCAAATAGGCAATTTCTAGGAATTCATCGTCGCTTTTAACTGTCACAATACGGTATTTCTATATCGTCAAAATGGCGTGTTACAGAATTATGAAATAAATACATATATAAATATAACATAACTGTCATTTGAAAATTCGAAAAACAAGCAGCAGCAGACGACAGAATAAACGAACAAACCTACTTTTCTCTCTGCACAAGTTTGCTCGGCCTGAAACTAGTCGTTTTCTCTCTTCTCCGTGAGCGCGATCTGAAGTTTGCCGAAGGAAGCAAGTGTGAAATCTTTTTCTCCTACGCTGAGGGAGACTCAACTGCATACTTCAAAGAGCACAACAATAACAGCGAGCGGCGAGCGGCGATACCCTCTGAAGTGAGTCAGCCAGTGTCCCATCCTAGCGCGCGCCGTTCGAACACCTCAAATCATCACTCGCAAACAGTATCAAAAAATCAACAGTAGTAAAAATACATTAACCCAATTACCCCACGCACCCCAAGACTGCGTATCAAATTATGTTTGCAAATAATCGTAGATGAAAAGAGATTAAAAAGGAAAAAATTTGAATAATGAGAAATAACGATGCACAAATCCAAAACCAAAATCCATAAATTCAACTATCCCACGGGCCCGGGGTCTATATAAAATAAACGCCGGTATATCGGAGGAAGGCGAGCAGCCGCAAGGAATAAATCCAAAACATATAACATTAAATAAAACTACCCCACAAGCCCGAAGTGTATATAAAAATACGACTGCAATTAAAACGAAGGCGTGCGGCCGAGACGAATACATCTAAAACATAAACGCTCAAATCCAACTACCCCACGGACCCAAAGTCTATATAAAATAGCGCCTACACATAAAAGGAAAACGCGCGGCCGCGAAGAATAAATCGAAGTCGAAAGCCTCAAATCTAACCATTCCACGGGCCCGAATTCTATAATAAGATATGTTGGTATATCGAAGGAAGGCAAGCGGCTGCGAGAATTAAATCCAAAATACATTACCTTAAATCAAACCAGCCGCTGATCCAAACGTCCATCCCTCATACGGATCCCTCCAAAACAATCTTTGGCGGAGAGCCCGGAGCGACGTGTTCCGAAAAAGACCGTGAGATATACATCAGAGCCACCCATGTAAACAACTCCGATTATTTAAATTTTTATTTTTTTAAAGCAATATGAATAGCCGTTAAGATGCTATCCCTCATGCCAAAATATATCACCAAATTCTTAGAATACGAGCTCTGCCCTTTAAATAGACTAATAAGCAAGCGTAGCCTTGATAAATAATAAAATGCTATGATTTATGCGATCAGACCACCGAAACTTTCCTCATGTCAGTCAATATCTACTTTTTTTACCTGATATGACGAAAATCGAAGCGGTCTAACTGTTTAAAAAAGGTGACCAGGAGATTACGGAAAGTTTACGGTTTCTTACGGAAGACCCACGGAATCTTACGGAAGCCTAACCAGAAGGCATACGGACATCTACGGAAGTCCACGGAAGTACTACGGATTCTTACGGGAGGCCCACGGAGTCTAACGAATGGCATACGGAGATCTGCGGAAGACCCACGGAAGGTCTACGGAATCTCACGGAAGGCCTGCGGGGTCTTACGGAAAGCTTACGGATTCTTACGGAAAGCTTACGGTTTCTTTCGGGAGGCTCACGGAGTTTCACGGAAGGCATACGGGGTCTTACGGAAAGCTTACGGATTCTTACGGAAAGCTTACGGTTTCTTACGAGAGGCTCACGGAGTCTCACGGAAGGCATACGGACATCTACGGAAGCTCCACGGATATATACGGAACTCTACGGAAGGGCTACGGAATCTCACGGGATGCCTACGGAATCTCACGAAAAGCTTACGGTTTCTTGCGAAAGGCCCACGGAATCTTAAGGAAGCCCCACGCAAGGTCTACGGAATCGCACGGAACGCCTACGGATTCTTACGGAAGGCCCGCGGATTCTTACGGAAGCCTCACCGGAAGGCATACGGACATCTACGGAAGTCCACGGAAGTACTACGAATTCTTACGGAAAGCTTACGGTTTCTTACGGGAGGCTCACGGAGTCTCACGGAAGGCATACGGACATCTACGGAAGACCCACGTGAAGGAGCACGGAATATCACGGAAGGCCTACGGGTTCTTACGGAAAGCTTACGGATTCTTACGGGAGGCCCACGGAGTCTAACGGAAGGCATACGGAGATCTGCGGAAGACCCACGGAAGGTCTACGGAATCTCACGGAAGGCCTGCGGGGTCTTACGGAAAGCTTACGGATTCTTACGGAAGACATACGGTCATCTACGGAAGCTCCACGGATATCTACGGAAGTCTACGGAAGGGCTACGGAATCTCACGGGATGCCTACGGAATCTCACGGGATGCCTACGGAATCTCACACTAAGTCTACGGAATCTTACGGAAAGCTTGCGAAAGGCCCACGGAATCTTAAGGAAGCCCCACGCAAGGTCTACGGAATCGCACGGAACGCCTACGGATTCTTACGGAAGGCCCGCGGATTCTTACGGAAGCCTCACCGGAAGGCATACGGACATCTACGGAAGTCCACGGAAGTACTACGAATTCTTACGGAAAGCTTACGGTTTCTTACGGGAGGCTCACGGAGTCTCACGGAAGGCATACGGACATCTACGGAAGACCCACGTGAAGGAGCACGGAATATCACGGAAGGCCTACGGGTTCTTACGGAAAGCTTACGGATTCTTACGGGAGGCCCACGGAGTCTAACGGAAGGCATACGGAGATCTGCGGAAGACCCACGGAAGGTCTACGGAATCTCACGGAAGGCCTGCGGGGTCTTACGGAAAGCTTACGGATTCTTACGGAAGACATACGGTCATCTACGGAAGCTCCACGGATATCTACGGAAGTCTACGGAAGCCCCACGGACATCTACGAAAGCCCCACGAAAGGACTACGGAATCTCACGGAACGCCTACGGATTCTTACGGAAGGCCCGCGGATTCTTACGGAAGCCTCACCGGAAGGCATACGGACATCTACGGAAGTCCACGGAAGTACTACGGATTCTTGCGGAAAGCTTACGGTTTCTTACGGGAGGCTCACGGAGTCTCACGGAAGGCATACGGGGTCTTGCGGAAAGCTTACGGTTTCTTACGGGAGGCTCATGGAGTCTCACGGAAGGTATACGGGGTCTTACGGAAAGCTTACGGATTCTTACGGAAAGCTTACGGTTTCTTACGGGAGGTTCACGGAGTCTCACGGAAGGCATACGGACATCAACGGAAGACCCACATGAAGGAGCACGGAATATCACGGAAGGCCTACGGGTTCTTACGGAAAGCTTACGGATTCTTACGGGAGGCCCACGAAGTCTAACGGAAGGCATACGGACATCTACGGAAGCTCCACGGATATCTACGGAACTCTACGGAAGGGCTACGGAATCTCACGGCATGCCTACGGAATCTCACGGAAAGCTTACGGTTTCTTGCGAAAGGCCCACGGAATCTTAAGGAAGCCCCACGGAAGGTCTACGGAATCTCACGGAACGCCTACGGATTCTTACAAAAGGCCCGCGGATTCTTACGGAAGGCATACGGACATCAACGGAAGACCCACATGAAGGAGCACGGAATATCACGGAAGGTCTACGGAATCTCACGGAACGCCTACGGATTCTTACAAAAGGCCCGCGGATTCTTACGGAAGGCATACGGACATCAACGGAAGACCCACGGAAGGTCCACGGAATCTCACGAAAGGCCTGCAGGGTCTTACGGAAAGCTTATGGATTCTTACGGAAAGCTTACGGATTCCTACGGAAGGCATACGGACATCTACGGAAGCTCCACGGATATCTACGGAACTCTACGGAAGGGCTACGGAATCTCACGGCATGCCTACGGAATCTCACGGAAAGCTTACGGTTTCTTGCGAAAGGCCCACGGAATCTTAAGGAAGCCCCACGGAAGGTCTACGGAATCTCACGGAACGCCTACGGATTCTTACAAAAGGCCCGCGGATTCTTACGGAAGGCATACGGACATCAACGGAAGACCCACATGAAGGAGCACGGAATATCACGGAAGGTCTACGGAATCTCACGGAACGCCTACGGATTCTTACAAAAGGCCCGCGGATTCTTACGGAAGGCATACGGACATCAACGGAAGACCCACGGAAGGTCCACGGAATCTCACGAAAGGCCTGCAGGGTCTTACGGAAAGCTTATGGATTCTTACGGAAAGCTTACGGATTCCTACGGAAGGCATACGGTCATCTACGGAAGCTCCACGGATATCTACGGAAGTCTACAGAAGGGCTACGGAATCTCACGGGATGCCTACGGAATCTCACACTAAGTCTACGGAATCTTGCGGAAAGCTTACTGTTTATTACGAAAGGCCCACGGAATCTTTAGGAAGCCCCACGGACATCTACGGAAGCCCCACGGAAGGTCTACGGAATCTCACGGAACGCCTACGGATTCTTACGGAAGGCCCGCGGATTCTTACGGAAGCCTCACCGGAAGGCATACGGACATCTACGGAAGTCCACGGAAGTACTACGGATTCTTGCGGAAAGCTTACGGTTTCTTACGGGCGGCTCACGGAGTCTCACGGAAGGCATATAGACATCTACGGAAGACCCACGTGAAGGAGCACGGAATATCACGGAAGGCCTACGGATTCTTACGGAAGGCCCGCGGAATCTTACGGAAGCCTCACCAGAAGGCATACGGACATCTACGGAAGTCCACGGAAGTACTACGGATTCTTACGGGAGGACCACGGAGTCTAACGGAAGGCATACGGAGATCTGCGGAAGACCCACGGAAGGTCTACGGAATCTCACGGAAGGCCTGCGGGGTCTTATGGAAAGCTTACGGTTTCTTACGGAAGGCATACGGTCATCTACGGAAGCACCACGGATATCTACGGAAGTCTACGGAAGGGCTACGGAATCTCACGTGATGCCTACGGAATCTCACACTAAGTCTACGGAATCTTACGGAAAGCTTACTGTTTATTACGAAAGGCCCACGGAATCTTAAGGAAGCCCCACGGACATCTACGGAAGCCCCACGGAAGGTCTACGGAATCTCACGGAACGCCTACGGATTCTTACGGAAGGCCGACGGAGTCTTACGGAAGGCCTACGGACATCTACGGAAGGTCTACCGATTCTTACGGAAAGCTTA
This sequence comes from Theocolax elegans, assembly GCA_026168455.1. Lineage (NCBI taxonomy): Eukaryota > Metazoa > Arthropoda > Insecta > Hymenoptera > Cerocephalidae > Theocolax > Theocolax elegans. The sequence goes on along the minus strand of CM047429.1, from coordinate 13,238,005 downwards.
CGGATTCTTACTGGAATGGTATTTACTACGGAAGATAACGGATGTCTTACGGATTCTTACGGAAAGATGATCTTCTACGGAAGATAACGGAAGTCTTACGGAATCCTACGAAAAAAGTGTTCATTTTCTACTTTTTTCTAGTTTTTTACACGGAATGTTACACGGGACCTGTCCGGTTAGACACTTTCAGATTTCCTATTTTTCCTTCTTAAGTAATAGTTGATATATTTCTTATTCAATTACTGCTTTTATTAACTTTTATTAACTTGTAATTAACGTTTCTTTTTTTTCTAAATACATGTTTTGAAGTGAAAAAAAATAAAAAACAGAATAATAGCCATAAACAAGTGTAAATGTTTAAATATTTATATTTAAATTTTTTCTTAAAATTTTCAGTAGTATCGAAAGATTTGATTGTTATATGTACTTAGATACTTTATGTTTGTAATTTAAAAATTTTATTTTACGTTTAACTATTATTAATTTTATTGTTCAATTTAATTAACTTTCAAGGAATTATATGTATATATGGGCTATTTCACGTCAAGTGGTACGATGAAAATTTTAAATCGCTCCAAAATTTGAATTCAGGCTGGAAATATCTTTCAGAAGATAGAAAAAAATTTTTAGGTGTTAAAAATAATTTGCCTAAGAGTTATTCCACCATGAAAAATGGAAATTTTTCAATTTTTTAGAAAAATTTCTATTTTCAAAGCCATTTATCTCAAAATCTATTGATATTTTTGAAAAAACATTAAAAACAACTTTTGTTCAAAATAATCTTTAGAACTTATCTACCTCGGTTACAATTCTTAATTTTAAAATCTCGAAGAGATAGGGCACTTGGAAATATTGAATATCAAAGAAGGCGACCACGCCACAATCGATTTTGATCTAACACCGCTCAAAAGATCACATTTTTCGCGAGCTTTCGAATGGCGGTGGTTAGATTATTGCCCAAGACCGTTGGTGTAAGTTATACCCCATAAACCTCATAAAATCACTCATTTTCATGTATTTTAGGGCATAACTTACACCAGCGGTCTTGGCCAATAATCTAACCACCGCCATTCGAAAGCTCTCAAAAAATGTGATCTTTTGAGCGGTGTTAGATCAAAATCGATTGTGGCGTGGTCGCCTTTTTTTGATATTCAATATTTCCAAGTGCCCTATCTCTTCGAGATTTTAAAATTAAGAATTGTAACCCAGGTAGTTAAGTTCTAAGGATTATTTTGAACAAAAGTTGTTTTAATGATTTTTCAAAAAAATCAATAGATTTTGAGATAAATGCCCTAAAATACATGAAAATGAGTGATTTTATGAGGTTTATGGGGAATAACTTACACCAACGGTCTTGGCCAATAATCTAACCACCGCCATTCAAAAGCTCGCGAAAAATGTGATCTTTTGAGCGGTGTTAGATCAAAATCGATTGTGGCGTGGTCGCCTTTTTTTGATATTCAATACTTCCGTGCGTTATATTTCTTCGAGATTTTAAAATTAAGAATTGTAACCCAGGTATATAAGTTCTAAAGATTATTTTGAACAAAAGTTGTTTTTAATGTTTTTTGAGATAAATGGCTTTGAAAATAGAAATTTTTCTAAAAAATTGAAAAATTTCCATTTTTCATGGTGGAGTAACTCTTAGGCAAATTATTTTTAACACCTAAAAATTTTTTTCTATCTTCTGAAAGATATTTCCAGCCTGAATTCAAATTTTGGAGCGATTTAAAATTTTCATCGTACCACTTGACGTGAAATAGCCCAGTTATATATATAAATATATATATTTTCATATAAGTATATATATATATAGGCTATTTCACATCAACTGGTACGATGAAAATTTTAAATCGCTCCAAAATTTGAGAACAGGCTGGAAATATCTTCAAGAAGATAGAAAAAAAATTTTAGGTGTTAAAAATAATTTGCCTAAGAGTTATTCCACCATGAAAAATGGAAATTTTTCACTTTTTTAGAAAATTTTCTAATTTTAAAGCCATTTATCTCAAAATCTATTAATTTTTTTGAAAAAACATTACAAACAACTTTTGTTCAAAATAATCTTCAAAATTTATCTACCTCGGTTACATTTCTTAATTTTAAATTTTCGAAGAGATAGGGCACTCGAAATTATTGAATAACAAAAAAAGGGGACCACGCCACAATCGATTTTGATTTAACACCGCTCAAAAGTTCACATTTTTTGAGAGCTTTTGAATGGCGGCGGTTAGATTATTGGCCAAGACCGCTGTTGTACGTTATGCCTCATAAACCTCAAAAAATCACTAATTTTCATGTATTCTAGGGCATAACCTACAACAGCGGTCTTGGCCAATAATCTAACCGCCGCCATTCAAAAGCTCTCAAAAAATGTGATCTTTTGAGCGGTGTTAGATCAAAATCGATTGTGGCGTGGTCGCCTTTTTTTGATATTCAATATTTTCGAGTGCCCTATCTCTTCGAAATTTTAAAATTAAGAATTGTAACCGAGGTAGATAAATTTTGAAGATTATTTTGAACAAAAGTTGTTTGTAATGTTTTTTCAAAAAAATTAATAGATTTTGAGATAAATGGCTTTAAAAATAGAAAATTTTCTAAAAAATTGAAAAATTTCCATTTTTCATGGTGGAATAACTCTTAGGCAAATTATTTTTAACACCTAAAATTTTTTTTCTATCTTCTTGAAGATATTTCCAGCCTGTTCTCAAATTTTGGAGCGATTTAAAATTTTCATCGTACCACTTAACGTGAAATAGCCCATATATATATATATATATATATATATATATATATATATAATAAACTATGATTTATAATATTGTACCAAATAATATAAATATTTTCTTTTCTGAAAATCTTTAAAGAACTCCTATTTAGTTATACCCTATTTAGCTTTTTTTAGTTATAGATTTTGTGTTTACAATACTATTCAAACAATATCACTATATCCAATGAAAAATATTACAAATGGCGCTCAACGGGCTTAGAATTACTTATGTAATTTATACAACCTACAATACAAAATTATTTAATTAAAGTATATTTGTTCTTTCGGATAGTGTGGATGGAGAATTATAGTTTTACAAATATATCTAAATCTGGTAGAATATCGCGACAAAAATTTCATAAATTAAATTTTAAACTAAGATCTAATATAAACAAAAAAAATATAGAGATGTATCAAGACGCGGAATTGCAAAAAATGGAGACGGAAAGACAAAGACTACGTGAACAACAAGAGCAGGAGAGATTGGCTTCCGAGGCGAGAGAGAGAGAGAGACAAACACGGACACTGAACACAAATTCGAGAGACAATTTTACACCCCATGATGAAAACGAGAGTCTCGATCAGCAAAGGAGAGATAGACAACAAAATCAACAACAACTCGATAATGACGCAAACGATATTAATCAAGGTGAGCGTGAAAAAATCGAAAGACAACGCGCAGAATTAAATCGTTTAAGAATGGAACTCGATAGACGCGAACGCGAGTTAAACGAGACATGAACAAATAAATAGTAATGATTTTAATTCGCAGAGAGTCACTTATGCAAGTGATTTAGCCGCCTATTAAATAATATGCAAGTTAATAATATCGATTTACATTTACCAAAATTTAGTAATGACATGGAAAAGAATCCGAAAGAATTTTTGCTAGAAATGGATCGATATTTTCGAGTAAAAAATATTAGTAACGAAATACGCAAATTAGCCATGATGGATCATGCATTAGAAGGGAGAGCACGCATTTGGTTCGAATGCAACCGACAGATATTTGATACTAATATAGAATTTAAAAAACAATTTAATTCGGAGTTTTACTCGGTTCCTATTAGTGTAAAGATAAAAAATCGATAGAACGCGAGATGATATGACCCTAATAACGGTGATTTATTATCATATTTTTATAATCAAAGAAAAGAAGCATCACATTTTGAACCACGCTTAAGTGAATATAAAACCAATTATACTATAATTGAACAAATGCCATTTAAAATAAGGGAAAATTTAGCATCTATTAATTTTAATAATACAAATGCAGTTGCACAAGCGTTAACACAGTTTGACCATGTACAAAACGAGAAAGAAAGTAATAATAATTACGGCAATCGAAACCAAAGTGCGGCAATTAGGCATATACAACCGTACAATACGCGACAACAATATTATTCTAGATTTGAAAATCGGCAATATAGAAATAGAAGAGATAATAATGAGCATAACTATCGAAATTCGTATTATGATAGATCGCAAGACGAACGAAATAGACACAAAAACTATCAAAACACGGGGATTAAGGCGATGTGATACCCAAATTACAGGAACCTACATCTAAAATCCCAAAAATTTAAAAAACTAATGGAATTAAAAATCTGAAAAAATTTACAGGTAATGCTGAAAGCAAATAGAATACCGTTACAGAGCGTTTTTTTCAAAATAATTAATTTAAAATGAATTATTTAGAAATAACCATTTTTTGGTCGGTAATATATAGCTAAAAACAAAGCTGCACGGCTGCTCAAAAATCTCGTTGATTTATTGATAAAAAGCTTGAAAAAATTCATAGACTATCTTTAATGTAAATACAACACCGTTACAGAGCGTTTTTTTCGATAAAGTATACTGTTTGCTTGAGAAAAAATAAATACTGATTTTGTTTTAATGGGTTCACATCTCCTTAAGGGGAGGTCGTACAAAACTGATTGATGGGTTAACAGATTTGACAGATTTGACAATTTGAGGTTATGAAAAAAATAATTATAGTATCATATAATATGTAGTAATATACATAACAATAGGTAAGGCACACCGCATGTGTGTCTAATAGCTAACCGATCGATTCGACAGATCGAGGCCTATAAGAATATTACACAGCGCCACCATTAGGCAAAATGAAAAAACTTATATGTTTCGCAGATAACCTGCAAAACTGTTTAGTATTTGCAAACTAATTTTAGCTGTTTTGCATAATTTTTTATACAAAATCTTACCAGAGCGCCATTCTATACTTTATTACGATTGTTCTGGTAAAATTTTGTATCATGACATAGCGTAGAAGCAAAAATTAGTGAAGAACCGTAATTAAACTGCATCTCATACGATGGTCAGATAATTTACGGTAAATAATAATAATACGAAATTTTTCGATTAAATTAAAACCAGAGCGCTATTCTCCTGACCAAATTAATGATGTGTGCCAAATTTGGAGTAATTTGATCCATCAAAAGAGGAGAATAGTGCAGAATACAAATTTCCATTTACGCACTAAAACAGTGACATATTTGATTGACAGGTTTCTCTGTTACGACCTCCCCTTAAGACGAGGCCGTAGCCCTATGCTTTATACACAGTAAGCGACATTTCTGTTTTCCACTATTCTCTGAGAATTTTAATTTTTTTCACATCATCTCTGCAGAGCGCCATTCTACAGACCATTGACTATGGCGCTCAGCTAAGAAATTTTGAAAGAAATAATAATTCTCAGAATATAGTACAGAACAGCGACGTTGACATCCGACCTCCCCTTAACAGAGACGCGAATTCGCACTTTCGATTACCTGACACAAGAAAACCGCCTCCCGGCTGGTCGGCAAACGTATGCGGAAACAATAATGGAGGGGTAAATAATAATACCGAAACTCAACGTTTAAACGAGGCATCGACGCGTTGAAATGCGGTCCGACGACGCGTCGTGATAACACTGACATTATAGAAGACTTATCATACGATATTACAAATTCGAAGGACCCTTGCGAGTTAAACTGGAAAATAGAGAAGCCACAATGCCCACATTTAAAAATGGTTTTAAAAAATCGCGATTATGAGCGAGAGGTTTGGGCAATGGTCGATTCGGGCAGTGTTATAACTTGTATCGCCAAAGATTTTTATGAACAAATTGTTAAAGGTAATTATTTTGAAGAGTTGCCAGTTTCTAATTTATTAGTTTCGGTCGCTAAAGGAAAAAAAGCTACTGCTATTAAAAAACAATTATAGATTGAATTTGAAATAGAGAAATATAAGAGTGCGCATGCATTTTTAGTAGTGCCACATTTAACTATGGATATTATATTGGGTGACGATTGACACTGGAAACATGGAATAAATTTAAATTACATGAACGCGACAATTAGTATAAGACACCATGTGCTTTCAAGTGAATTTATTCGGTTCGAGCGAAGCACTGCGGACAAGTTATTGATAGTTAAAGATAATGATGTGACATATGTATTTGTCGTAAAAGAAAAACATATTGATTGTATAAAAAATATAGAAAATTATTGTGATAATACTATAAAAATTAAGGAAACGATTATGAAACAAAAAGAAAATATATTAAATGTTACTGGAAATAATTGTAAAAATAAACTAGTTAATTATCAAAATAATAATGTTGAAATAATAAAAGAAATAGAAAATTAAATTATTAATAATGAAGTGAATATAAATATAAATAAAATACAAATAAATCAAATAAAGACGAAAGAAATACATAGCTTGACCGATGAGTTTCGAACGGCCGCGCGACAGCTAACTGAATTAAACGAACGAGAGAGAGAGGTATTTTTTGAATTAATGTGTCGTAATAAAAAGGTATTCTTAAATAAAAATGAATGTGCTGAAGGATATGAACACGAAATTCGCTTAAAATCAAATAAACCTAGAGTCAAACATTCTTATTCAGTGCCATTCGCTATTCGCGGGGAAGTCGAAAAAGTAATAAATCAAATGTGTATAGACGGAATAATAGAATCAGCTGTTAGTCAATATTGTAATCCACTACGGATCGTGAGAAAAGGCGATGGGTCAAGAGTATGTTTAGATGCCCGCGAACTTAACAAACATATTGAAGATGATTTAGAGTCCCCTCCTCTCATCAACGAGCTTCTGCAAAAGTATTTTAAATGCGTTTGGTTTACGAAATTAGATTTATTAAATGGTTATTGGCAAATACCTTTAACTAAAGAATCGAGAAAGTATACAGCATTTAAATTCAATAATAAAATATATCAGTTCTGCAGGGTTCCTTTGGAATAAAAACAGCTGGTGCTGGATTTTTAAGAGCAATAAAAAATGCACTTGGCGATTTAATATGTTTAAAAGATGTCTCAGCATACATCGATGATATATGTATTGGTACAAATAATTTTACAAAACATATGGAAGTATTAGAAAAAATATTTAAAAAATTAATAGAATTTAATTTTACCTTAAATTTTAAAAAATGCATATTTTTACAAAGAAAAGTACAATTTTTAGGGTTTATTTTGCCAAGGCCAGATAAATTAAAAGAGTTAGAGGAATTTGCCGAATTAAAAAATAAAACCGAGTTACAACGTTATTTAGGTGTCTGTAATCATTACAGGCAATTCAATATTAATCACAGTAATGATATAAATCCTATGAGAGAGCTTTTGCAGAAGGACGTTGAATGGAAGTGGGAGCAGAGACATTCCGAGGCTTTTCGAATATTAAAAAAACATTTTATAAATTGCGTAAGTTTAAGCCATGTAACTCCCGGAAAAGTATTTAATATACAAACCGACGCTAGTGATAAAGGAATAGGAGGAATATTATATTAAAATGATGATAACGGTAATCAATGTTTAATAGCAGTGGCATTGCGTTGTTTAACAAAAACAGAAATCAAATATACTACATGCGAAAAGGAATTGCTAGCTATAGTATATGCAATAACGAAATTCATTTGCTATATCGTGGGACAAATCTGTAAAATAATTATAGATCATAAAAGCTTGACATTCGTAGAATCGACCATGTACCAGAATTCTCGACTTATACGTTGGAGTCTTTTACTTCAACAATACGATTATAAAGTAGAACATTGTCGCGGCGTAGATAATATTTTTGCGGATTTTCTGTGTCGAAATCCCGACGGTCAATTTTCGAGTCAAAGCGAGAAGAAAGTTATGATCGCGATACTTGAGAGATGTTTACATACGCACATAAACAATGACGAGCCCTCAGTTTCTATTATTCATCTACTTAAAACCCAAGAATGGGATAAACAGAGATGGAAGAAAATAGGCGAAAAACAAAAATCAGATGTTCGTTTAAAGAAGCAAATTGAAGCAATAACGCGCGGAGATAAAATCGAAATATTTCAAATTTACGAATGTGCTTTTTCATAGAGAAAAAAATTCCGAAAATTGGCGTATAGTAATTCCTAGTGATTTAACAAAAGAATTAACAGAAAATATTCATCATAAGCTGGGGCATCCAGGTGTATTAAAAACATTGTCATATTTGCGACAGTATTTTTATTGGCCTATGATGTGTAAAACGGTAAAAATGCACATCGCTACGTGCGATCTATGCCAGCGTGTTAAATATCTCTCAGTAGCGATGGAGGGGGAATTGCAATATATTAAAACTGATAATCCGGGCGAACTAATTACTGTCGATTTTTATGGGCCACTCTCAGCTGCGCGATTAGGAATGCGGTATATTTTAGTAGTGATGGACGCATTCTCGAAATATACACGATTATTCCCGTTGCGCCGAGCGACGACAGCGGCTAGTTTGAACCGAATTATAAATCGATATATAACTGAATGCGGAAAAATGCAAAAAATAATGAGTGACAATGGGAGTCAATTCGCCTCGCATAATTGGAAAGCGCAACTTAAAGAATTAGATATAAAAATATTATATAGTTTGGTAAGACACCCCCAATCGAACCCAACCGAACGAGTGATGCGCGAGTTGGGACGATACGACATGGTTAAATCATATAACAGAAATCGAGAACAATATTAATAGAACGATTCACCATAGCATTTACTCCGTACGAATTACACTATGGTTCGCGTATGGAAGACGAAATCACAAAAATTGTAAAATACCCACCGACGAAAAAATTAGATTATAATAAAATGATTGAAACTGCTCGCGAAAATTTAAGAAGAAATTTCGAATCAAGAAAAAAGCAACAAAAACATATTTCAAAGATAAATTTAGAAATAGGTGACTTAGTACTATTGAGAACCCGTCATTTATCTAATGCTAATGATAGAGTCACCCACAAGTTTTTTCATTTATTTGAGGGACCCTACAAAATATGCAGAAAGATTGGAAAAAATGCGTTCGCGATACATGATCTAAATGACAAGGAGATCGGAATTCATAATCGAGTCAATTTGCGTAAATACTTCTCTGCAAATGAATAGAATAAGTAAAATATTTAACAAAAAATAAATCAGATAATTTAGTTGACGACGAAATAAAGTTGTGAAATGTTGTATATATATGTAGAAAAATAATATTAGTAAATCTGTAGAGCGTTGAAATTAAAATAAATACATATGTATATATGTATATATGTAAATAAATCGACGATGTATATAAGATGTAAATATCGAATGTAAAACGATAGAAAAACTACGGATCCGTAATAATAGCTGAATTCTTCGAGCGAAGCACAATAACAATGTGTACTAGAATCTATTATTATATTAAAATTTTGTTTCTGTCCGTCCGTCCGTCCGGGAGCGGGAGAGCGAGAGAGCGAAAGAGCGAAAGAGCGAACGAGAGAGAGAGAGAGAGAGAGAGAGAGGGGGGGGGGGAGAGGGGGAGAGGGGGAGCGAGAGAGAGAGAGAGAGGGGGGGAGAGGGGGAGAGGGGGAGCGAGAGAGAGAGAGAGAGAGAGAGAGCTTCCATGACTGATAAGTCATGGTACTCGTCAGTGTGCAGAACACACTGGATCTCGTGAGTGCGCGCGGAGTTTATATATGCCCGGCTGCTTCGCGCCCCCTCCCCGTCAGACGATACGTATTGAGCGCATGTGTGCTTTGTTACGTGCCAGAGAGAGGGAGATAGTGGGAGGGAGAGAGGGTATTATGATTATGATATTAATAATAATAATAATTATTATTATAATAATTATTATTATTATTAATAAACTCCGCCGCGCCGGTCCCAAGCCCGGGACTCTCAAGGGCCGATCGAGAGAGGAGGCAGGTGAAACTGCTTTCTCAACCGACCCAGCCCGGACAGAGGAGGAGGAGGGGCACACAAACAATAATACTCTTACACATACACTTTCATACATAATACTGACACGGAACCCTGCTGAGACTGCCTGGGCCGGTGTGGCGAGGGCGGAATTTGGGCTCGAGTGCAGGGAGAAGTCGCGGGGGGTAGGCTCGATGCGGTACATCCCATAAACGGATGTTTTACCGCTGATAAAGCTGCACGCCCCAATTGTTAAGTAAGATGTGAGGAAGCCTATCAAGCGGTACTCTCACTGAGGAGGCTATACGGGCGGGAGCGGGCAAAGCGTGGGGTACCCAGTACACCACCGTAGGTAGACGCGGGGGTTACTGATAAAAAGGTAGCAGGCGCCGTTGATACACCCGCTGACCGAGGTGGAAGTCCTATAAACGGACGGTGTTTCCACTGAGTCAAGCTTGTCTCTCAAAGTCCCGACCAACCAAGGCGTGTTCAAGCGCTGTGGCCCACTTTCTCGTCCGGACCACTAAAGGTCCTTGCGATCAAAAGCAGGAACCTACACCCCACTAAACTGACAGACACAGACATTTCCACAAACATTCACACAATTACAGACATTCACAAGGACTGGCCGTTGCCGTGCAGCCCCGGGGACCGGTTCAACGTCTGGGTCGGCTGTTCCACCGGCCCAGTCGGGGGGCCCGCTGTGAGCTTAGCTCTGCCGAAGGGGAGGTATAGTGACGGACCTAGCCAGCACCTTCGGGACCTCAGTCGGGTAGTGTGCATTGAGTTCGGATGTCGGAGTCCGTTCTGCGTCGAGCGAGTGCTTGTCGTCCGTGTTTTCCGGGCAAAGCTAAGTGGCCAAGACGTCGGGCCCCGGGGAACTGGGGTAGGTAGACCATGAATCCTACGGGATCATGGCCGCCGAGGGTACACCCGTTCCTGTCTGAGCCAGCCCGCTCTCTTGCACACGATTGCTGGCAGAAGAAACACGAATGGCGAATCAACGGAAAATCACTGAATACAACGCTGCCATAAGAGAGGCATCACACGACCAAGAAGATACGGTCATTATCGGCGGACTACCCGGAGCCGCTAAGGTAGGCAAAGAGCCTACAAACTGCGAAAATGCTGCCGAATTAGCATCCTTACGTAAGGATATTAATACGGCAGAAGAAAGGGGAGAGAAGACCTTCACGATAATTCGTGAGCTACTAAAGAGCATGACGGATGCTCTAAAGAAGCAGCCTAATATTAGCAAGGCTATAAAAGAAGGACTCCCTGTTCTTCAGGGAAAAATAGAAGAGCTCGAGGAGGACAGGCGACTTATTATAAAGGCCAAGCGAGCATTGGTAGAGAGATCCAGCCAAGCTTGGTCCAATAAAGTCGGCACGCCTCAGACGATCCCGAGTACAAAAAGGCAATCGTCCATTTCACCCTCAGATCTCATGGAGGGGGGACGATCAACAAAGAAAAAAAAGGAGGTGCCTAAAACTCTCCAGGCAAACGGAGACAAACCTTCGACCAGACAGGAGGGCTGGACCGAAGTAGTAAAAAAGAAAAAGAAGAAGAAGAAGAAGCAAAAGAAGGAGGAGGAGAAAGGCGACAAGGGGAAACTCAAAGGGGCGGCCGGCAAAACAAAGCCGGAAGCCATCGTATTGAAGCCAGCCGAAGGAAAGACCTACGCCGACATACTCGGAGGTATACGACACCAGGTAAACCCAGCCGACCATGGGGCGGTTATCAAGGGTATTCGACGCACCAGGACCGGAGATGTCCTGATCGAGCTAAGACATGTCGAGAGCTCGAAAAAGTACGAATTTGCCCGGGTGCTCAAGGAGGCAGTAGGAAGCGCACCTACTCTACGCACTATTACCCCTACAGCTGTCCTTGAGATTAGGGATATTGACTGCTGCAGCACGCAGGAGGAAGTCAGCGAGGCTATTGTGAGAGCAATGGATAGCGGGGAAGAGCCTGTTAGCCTAAGACTCACGAAGCCGAACAAAGCTGGGCAGGTTCTGGCAATTGTTACCATTACTGAGGTAGCAGCTAAGAAACTGCTCGAATCGGCCCGCCTAAGAATTGGATGGGTCGACTGCCGTGTGCGCCGGCGGCAGGTTGTCGTGCGCTGCTACAGGTGCCTGGGATATGGACACCTTGGCGTGGAATGCAAGGGGCCTGACCGCAGCAAGTGCTGCTATCGGTGCGGCGTACAGGAGCACAAAGCCGCAGATTGCAAGGCGGTTTCAAAGTGTTTCCTGTGCACTGAGACGGGCGCCACGGCTGAAGCAACGGCTCACGTTGCAGGATCGAATGTCTGCAGGGCCTTCCAACAGGCTCTGAAAGGAGGTCGCCGCAATGGTTAAGGCTTTGCAGGCCAACCTTCACAGGAGCAGGACGGCCCACGACCTACTGGCCCAGATCTGTCTTGAGAAAGATGCTGACATCGTTTTGGTCAGCGAACAGTATCGCGACAGAGAAGGGCCAAACTGGTACCGTGACACGCTGGGAACCGCCGCCATATGGGTCTTCAACCCACAGCACCTGCCTGTGGTGCGCCATGGATCTGGTTGCGGCTTCGTCTGGGTGGGGGGCAGCGGAGTCACATACTTCAGCTGCTATCTCACCCCGAATGAGAGCATCGAGGGCTTCCAGACCAAACTGGATGCCCTTGAGGATGCAATCAGAAACATGGAGGGAGAGCTGATAGTGGCCGGAGACTTCAATGCGAAGGCAGTTGAATGGGGAGAGAAAGTCCCAGACTCCAGAGGGGGACGAGCCATGGACATGGTGTCCAGGACAGGGCTGGTGATATTAAACACCGGCTCTACGTCTACCTTCAGGAGACTGGGATATAGAGGGACCATAATCGACGTCTCTTTCGCGACAGAACACCTGTCCGCCAACGTGCGGGACTGGCAGGTGATCGATGACTATACAGCCAGCGATCACCAGTTCATCACGTTCCGCGTACGTGAGGATGGGCCAGCCAGGGCAGCTTATCGGAGCTGCCATGGCAGGTGGAACGTCGACGGGATGGACGTCGAAAAGTTGTCTCTGGCCCTAGAACGCGGTCAGCGGTCCCTGGTGGAGATACCGGAAGGATCGTCCGCCTCGGAGCGGGCTGAGCTGGTGACGGGTAGCATAATGCGCCTGATCCTGCGGGCCTGTCGAGAGGCAGTACCCTTCAAGAAGGCGGCGGGAAGAAGACGTCCTGCTTATTGGTGGACGGAAGAGATCGCGGTCTTACGGCGGCAGTGCTTACGGCTGCGGCGCCTAGCTCAGAGAGCTAAAAGGCGGGACCGCGACTCGGCGCTCAAAATAATGGAGCATCAAGCGGCGAAGAAAGCTCTCAGTCGAGCGATACAAGCGAGTAAGTACCGATGCATGGAGAAATTGCGAGAGGACCTTAACAATGATCCGTGGGGGTTGGGGTATAAAATCGTCATGCGCAAAGTAGGGGCCTTTGCAAAAAGTGCCCCAATGAGCGCTGACGTCATGGACAAGATCGTCCATACCCTCTTCCCCACTCATCCGAAGCGCACGGATGATCTCGCGGTCCCAGAAGGGCTTCACCAGAGCGGAGTTACAGGCAGCGGCGCGCACCTTGAAGTGCAAGAAGGCGCCGGGACCAGATGGGATACCAGCTGAGGTACTGAAAGCTGTGGCGCAGAGCCATCCAGAGCTCTTGCTTTGTATGTTCAATTCCTGCCTTCGGGCGGGGAAGTTTTACGCGCCCTGGAAGGAGGCAAGATTGGTTCTGATAAGCAAGGGCAAAGGACCGGCGGATGCGCCATCATCGTACAGGCCGCTGTGCATGCTGGACACCGCGGGTAAACTCCTCGAGAAGCTGGTGCGATCGCGCCTGCAGTCTGTGATCGAAGCTGCGGGCGACCTCTCTGAGAACCAGTACGGCTTTCGGAGAGGAAGGTCCACCATAGACGCTGTTCAGGAGGTAGTGGAGGCGGCCAGGAGCACAGAGAGCGGAAATCACTATTCCCGCCCTATCTGTCTCCTGGTGACTTTGGACGTCAAAAACGCCTTCAACTCGCTAAGATGGGCCGACGTGTTGCAGGCTCTGGAGCGAAACTTCAATGCACCGAGGTATCTCTTGCAGATCCTTGGGGACTACTTGAGGGACGGCTTCATCCTGTATGACACAGCGGATGGCCAGAGACGACGAGAGCTCACGGCAGGGGCGGCCCAGGGTTCCATACTGGGTCCCGATGTATGGAATTTTTCCTACGACGGGCTACTCAGGCTGGAATTGCCAGAGGGTTGCACGATGATTGGGTACGCGGACGACGTGGCTGTAATCATAATCGCAAGAAATATGGAGATAGCTCAGTCGCGGCTCGATCAGGTCATGAGCCGTGTTCGCCGCTGGATGGAGGAGCATGGGCTAGAACTGGCGATGGCAAAAACCGAGATGAGATCCTCACCAAGAAGCGCGTACCAAAAGTAGTGCCACTAAATGTCGGCGGAGAAGCCGTAACCACGAAAATGGTTACCAGGTACCTGGGGGTGATGCTGGATTCAAAGCTCACCTTCTGGGACATGATCAAAAAAGTGGCAGACAAAGCGGTCGTAGTAGCGACGAACCTGAGCAGGGTAATGGCCAACATTGGGGGTCCCCGCCCGTGCGTCAGGCGCCTGTTGCTGCGGACCGCTGAGTCGATAATGTTATACGGAGCCGAAGTATGGGCCGGAGCGCTGCGACACGACAAGTATCGCAAGCGCCTCCTGGCAGTCCAGCGAAGGTGCGCGCTTCGAGTGACGAGCTCGTATCGCACGGTGATGACCTCCTAGCCCTGGAGCGCCGAACCGTCTACCAGACGAAGTAGGAGCTTGGGCCAGCGAGGGCTAAGGAAGCTGCAAGAGCGCAGACCTGGCTCTCCTGGCAAGAGCAGTGGGAGCGGGAGACGCGCGGAAGATGGACGGCGAAGCTAATTAGGCAGCTGTCCCCATGGCACGATAGGCAGCATGGAGAGGTGAATTTTTATCTCACCCAGCTGCAGACGGGCCATGGGTACTTCCGCGCCTATCTGCACCGTATGGGCAAGGCGATGAGCCCGCAGTGCTTGTACTGCGGGCTTGATAAAGACGATGCCCTCCACACGTTCTTTGTATGTGAACGGTAATAAAACTTCTGCAATAAAATGCTTTCCCCCCCTCTATAAAAAACAAAAAAAAAAAAAAAAAAAGAATTATTAATAATGATAATGATAATGATAATCATAATGATAAACATAATGATAATTATAATGATAATTATAATGATAATGATAATGATAATAATAATCATATTGATTTTTTTTTTTTTTAAGAGGGAGGGAAATCAATTTATTGCCGATGTGCGGGACTCTTCAAAATCCTCGGATTATTCATAATAATGATAATGATAATTATAATTATTATTATTTTAATTATTATGTTATTATTCATAACGATAATGATAATTATTATTCACAAGAGGAAGAGGTAGTGGATGAAGGAGAGAATTTCATGTGTAATCCATTTGCTCTCTGTGTTTTACAGAGTTGAGATTGTTGTTATTATTCAGAATAAAATTATCAATAATAACACTCACATTACAAATGGTTGTACAAATTAAGATGGCGATTTCTCAGCCAATATTTAATCATTACGTAACAATTATATTTAGTCAATTTATAATAATTCCTATAATAAGTTTATAATTATATTTTTTAATTATTTAAATCTAATAATAAGTTTGAATAAAATATTATGACGATTTTTAGTCACATTTAGTTAATTCATATATATAATATACAATATTGTTATGTCTCTAATTAATAATAAACAAATTAATAATAAGTTTATTTTTTAATTATTTAATTATGATGGCGATTTCTCAGCCGATATTTAATCATTTCGTAACAACTCATAATTAGTCAATTTATAACAATTAATAATAAGTTTATTTTTTAACTATTTAATTATGATGGCGATTTCTCAGCCAATATTTAAACATTTCGTAACAACTCATATTCAGTCAATTTATAACAATTAATAATAAGTTTATTTTTTAATTATTTAATTATGCTGCCGATTTCTCAGCCAATATTTAATCATTTCGTAACAACTCATAATTAGTCAATGGATTTCTCAGCCAATATTTAATCATTTCGTAACAACTCATAATTAGTCAATTTATAACAATTAATAATAAGTTTATTATTTCATTATGATGGCGATTACTTAGCCAATATTCAGTCAATTTAGAACAATTAATAAAAAGTTTATTTATTAATTATTCATATATCTAATAATAAGTTTAAATAAATCATGATGGCGATTTCTCAGCCAATATTTAATCATATCGAAACATCTCATAATCAGTCAATATATAAGAATTAATAATAAGTTTATTTTTTAACTATTTAATTATGATGGCGATTTCTCAACCAATATTTAATCATTTCGTAACAACTCATAATTAGTCAATTTCTAACAATTAATAATAAGTTTATTTTTTAATTATTTAATTATGTTGGCGATTTCTTAGCCAATATTTAATCATTTCGTAACAACTCATAATTAGTCAATTCATAACAATAAATCATAAGTTTATTATTTCATTATGATGGCGATTACTTAGCCAATATTCAGTCAATTTAGAACAATTAATAAAAAGTATATTTATTAATTATTTATATATCTAATAATAAGTTTGAATAAACATGTTGGGGATTTCTCAGCCAATATTCAGTCAATACAGAACAATTAATAATAAGTTTATTTTTTTTTAATTATTCATCTAATATATAATAAGTTTAAATAAATCATGTTGGCGATTTCTCAGCCAATATTTAATCATATCGAAACAACTCATATTCAGTCAATTTATAACAATTAATAATAAGTTTATTTTTTAATTATTTAATTATGATGGCGATTTCTCAGCCAATATTTAATCATTTCGTAACAACTCATATTCAGTCAATTTCTAACAATTAATAATAAGTTTATTTTTTAATTATTTAATTATGTTGGCGATTTCTTAGCCAATATTTAATCATTTCGTAACAACTCATAATTAGTCAATTCATAACAATAAATCATAAGTTTATTATTTCATTATGATGGCGATTACTTAGCCAATATTCAGTCAATTTAGAACAATTAATAAAAAGTTTATTTATTAATTATTTATATATCTAATAATAAGTTTGAATAAACATGTTGGGGATTTCTCAGCCAATATTCAGTCAATTCATAAAAATTAATAATAAGTTTATTTTTTAACTATTTAATTATGATGGCGATTTCTCAGCCAATATTTAATCATTTCGTAACAACTCATATTCTGTCAATTTATAACAATTAATAATATGTTTATTTTTTAATTATTTAATTATGCTGCCGATTTCTCAGCCAATATTTAATCATTTCGTAACAACTCATAATTAGTCAATTTATAACAATTAATAATAAGTTTATTTTTTAATTATTTAATTATGTTGGCGATTTCTTAGCCAATATTTAATCATTACGTAACAACTCATAATTAGTCAATTCATAGCAATAAATCATAAGTTTATTATTTCATTATGATGGCGATTACTTAGCCAATATTCAGTCAATTTAGAACAATTAATAAAAAGTTTATTTATTAATTATTTATATATCTAATAATAAGTTTAAATAAATCATGATGGCGATTTCTCAGCCAATATTTAATCATATCGAAACAACTCATATTCAGTCAATTTATAAGAATTAATAATAAGTTTATTTTTTAATTATTTAATGATGATGGCTATTTCTTAGCCAATATTTAATCATTTCGTAACAACTCATAATTAGTCAATTCATAACAATAAATCATAAGTTTATTATTTCATTATGATGGCGATTACTTAGCCAATATTCAGTCAATTTAGAACAATTAATAAAAAGTTTATTTATTAATTATTTATATATCTAATAATAAGTTTAAATAAATCATGATGGCGATTTCTCAGCCAATATTTAATCATATCGAAACAACTCATATTCAGTCAATTTATAAGAATTAATAATAAGTTTATTTTTTAATTATTTAATTATGATGGCGATTTCTCAACCAATATTTAATCATTTCGTAACAACTCATAATTAGTCAATTTCTAACAATTAATAATAAGTTTATTTTTTAATTATTTAATTATGTTGGCGATTTCTTAGCCAATATTTAATCATTTCGTAACAACTCATAATTAGTCAATTCATAACAATAAATCATAAGTTTATTATTTCATTATGATGGCGATTACTTAGCCAATATTCAGTCAATTTAGAACAATTAATAAAAGTTTATTTATTAATTATTTATATATCTAATAATAAGTTTAAATAAATCATGATGGCGATTTCTCAGCCAATATTTAATCATATCGAAACAACTCATATTCAGTCAATTTATAAGAATTAATAATAAGTTTATTTTTTAATTATTTAATTATGATGGCGATTTCTCAACCAATATTTAATCATTTCGTAACAACTCATAATTAGTCAATTTCTAACAATTAATAATAAGTTATTTTTTAATTATTAATTATGTTGGCGATTTCTTAGCCAATATTTAATCATTTCGTAACAACTCATAATTAGTCAATTCATAACAATAAATCATAAGTTTATTATTTCATTATGATGGCGATTACTTAGCCAATATTCAGTCAATTAGAACAATTAAGAAAAAGTTTATTTATTAATTATTTATTTATCTAATAATAAGTTTGAATAAACATGTGTGGGATTTCTCAGCCAATATTCAGTCAATTCATAAAAAATTAATAATAAGTTTATTTTTTAACTATTTAATTATGATGCTATTTTCGCAGCCATTATTTAATCAGTTCGTAACAACTCATATTCAATCAATTTATAACAAT
The DNA here is from genome assembly GCA_026168455.1 of Theocolax elegans. Classification (NCBI taxonomy): domain Eukaryota; kingdom Metazoa; phylum Arthropoda; class Insecta; order Hymenoptera; family Cerocephalidae; genus Theocolax; species Theocolax elegans. The sequence continues at coordinate 13,219,130 of CM047429.1, read as the reverse complement.
AAATAATAATTTATTTTTTAAATTATTTATTATGTTGCGATTTCTTGCCATATTTATCATTCGTACAACTCATAATTACAATTCTAACAATATCATAAGTTTATTTTTTAATTATTTAATTAGTTGGCGAGTTCTTACCAATATTTAATCATTTGTAACAACTCCATAATTAGTCATTTAACAAATTATAATAAGTTATTTTAATTATTTAATTATAGCCAATATTCAGTCAATTTAGAACAATTAATAAAAAGTTTATTTATTAATTATTTATTTATCTAATAATAGTTTGAATAAACATGTTGGGGATTTCTCAGCCAATATTCAGTCAATTCATAAAAATTAATAATAAGTTTATTTTTTAACTATTTAATTATGATGGCGATTTCGCAGCCATTATTTAATCATTTCGTAACAACTCATATTCAATCAATTTATAACAATAAATAATAAGTTTATTTTTTAATTATTTAATTATGTTGGCGATTTCTTAGCCAATATTTAATCATTTCGTAACAACTCATAATTAGTCAATTTCTAACAATTAATCATAAGTTTATTTTTTAATTATTTAATTATGTTGGCGATTTCTTAGCCAATATTTAATCATTTCGTAACAACTCATAATTAGTCAATTTATAACAATTAATAATAAGTTTATTTTTTAATTATTTAATTATGTTGGCGATTTCTTAGCCAATATTTAATCATTTCGTAACAACTCATAATTAGTCAATTCATAACAGTAAATCATAAGTTTATTATTTCATTATGATGGCGATTACTTAGCCAATATTCAGTCAATTTAGAACAATTAATAAAAAGTTTATTTATTAATTATTTATATATCTAATAATAAGTTTGAATAAACATGTTGGGGATTTCTCAGCCAATATTCAGTCAATACATAACAATTAATTATAAGTTTATTTTTTTTTAATTATTCATCTAATATATAATAAGTTTAAATAAATCATGATAGCGATTTCTCAGCCAATATTTAATCATAGCGAAACAACTCATATTCAGTCAATTTATAACAATTAATAACAAGTTTATTTTTTAATTATTTAATTATGATGGTGATTTCTCAGCCAATATTTAATCATTTCGTAACAACTCATAATTAGTCAATTTATAACAATTAATAATAAGTTTATTTTTTAATTATTTAATTATGTTGGCGATTTCTTAGCCAATATTTAATCATTTCGTAACAACTCATTATTAGTCAATTCATAACAGTAAATCATAAGTTTATTATTTCATTATGATGGCGATTACTTAGCCAATATTCAGTCAATTTAGAACAATTAATAAAAAGTTTATTTATTAATTGTTTATATATCTAATAATAAGTTTGAATAAACATGTTGGGGATTTCTCAGCCAATATTCAGTCAATACATAACAATTAATAATAAGTTTATTTTTTTTTAATTATTCATCTAATATATAATAAGTTTAAATAAATCATGATGGCGATTTCTCAGCCAATATTTAATCATTTCTTAACAACTCATAATTAGCCAATTTCTAACAATTAATAATAAGTTTATTTTTTAATTATTTAATTATGCTGCCGATTTCTCAGCCAATATTTAATCATATCGAAACAACTCATATTCAGTCAATTTATAACAATTAATAATAAGTTTATTTTTTAATTATTTAATTATGCTGCCGATTTCTCAGCCAATATTTAATCATATCGAAACAACTCATATTCAGTCAATTTATAACAATTAATAATAAGTTTATTTTTTAATTATTTAATTATGATGGCGATTTCTCAACCAATATTTAATCATTTCGTAACAACTCATAATTAGTCAATTTATAACAATTAATAATAAGTTTATTTTTTAATTATTTAATTATGATGGCGATTACTTAGCCAATATTCAGTCAATTTAGAACAATTAATAAAAAGTTTATTTATTAATTATTTATATATCTAATAATAAGTTTGAATAAACATGTTGGGGATTTCTCAGCCAATATTCAGTCAATACATAACATTTAATAATAAGTTTATTTTTTTTTAATTATTCATCTAATATATAATAAGTTTAAATAAATCATGATGGCGATTTCTCAGCCAATATTTAATCATATCTAAACAACTCATATTCAGTCAATTTATAACAATTAATAATAAGTTTATTTTTTAATTATTTAATTATGATGGCGATTTCTCAACCAATATTTAATCATTTCGTAACAACTCATAATTAGTCAATTTCTAACAATTAATAATAAGTTTATTTTTAAATTATTTAATTATGTTGGCTATTTCTTAGCCAATATTTAATCATTTCGTAACAACTCATAATTAGTCAATTCATAACAATAAATCATAAGTTTAATATTTCATTATGATGGCGATTACTTAGCCAATATTCAGTCAATTTAGAACAATTAATAAAAAGTTTATTTATTAATTATTTATATATCTAATAATAAGTTTAAATAAATCATGATGGCGATTTCTCAGCCAATATTTAATCATATCGAAACAACTCATATTCAGTCAATTTATAACAATTAATAATAAGTTTATTTTTTAATTATTTAATTATGATGGCGATTTCTCAACCAATATTTAATCATTTCGTAACAACTCATAATTAGTCAATTTCTAACAATTAATAATAAGTTTATTTTTTAATTATTTAATTATGTTGGCGATTTCTTAGCCAATATTTAATCATTTCGTAACAACTCATAATTAGTCAATTCATAACAATAAATCATAAGTTTATTATTTCATTATGATGGCGATTACTTAGCCAATATTCAGTCAATTTAGAACAATTAATAAAAAGTTTATTTATTAATTATTTATATATCTAATAATAAGTATGAATAAACATGTTGGGGATTTCTCAGCCAATATTCAGTCAATTCATAAAAATTAATAATAAGTTTATTTTTTAACTATTTAATTATGATGGCGATTTCTCAGCCAATATTTAATCATTTCGTAACAACTCATATTCAGTCAATTTATAACAATTAATAATAAGTTTATTCTTTAATTATTTAATTATGCTGCCGATTTCTCAGCCAATATTTAATCATTTCGTAATAACTCATAATTAGTCAATTTATAACAATTAATAATAAGTTTATTTTTTAATTATTTAATTATGTTGGCGATTTCTTAGCCAATATTTAATCATTTCGTAACAACTCATAATTAGTCAATTCATAACAGTAAATCATAAGTTTATTATTTCATTATGATGGCGATTACTTAGCCAATATTCAGTCAATTTAGAACAATTAATAAAAAGTTTATTTATTAATTATTTATATATCTAATAATAAGTATGAATAAACATGTTGGGGATTTCTCAGCCAATATTCAGTCAATTCATAAAAATTAATAATAAGTTTATTTTTTAACTATTTAATTATGATGGCGATTTCTCAGCCAATATTTAATCATTTCGTAACAACTCATATTCAGTCAATTTATAACAATTAATAATAAGTTTATTTTTTAATTATTTAATTATGATGGCGATTTCTCAACCAATATTTAATCATTTCGTAACAACTCATAATTAGTCAATTTCTAACAATTAATAATAAGTTTATTTTTAAATTATTTAATTATGTTGGCTATTTCTTAGCCAATATTTAATCATTTCGTAACAACTCATAATTAGTCAATTCATAACAATAAATCATAAGTTTAATATTTCATTATGATGGCGATTACTTAGCCAATATTCAGTCAATTTAGAACAATTAATAAAAAGTTTATTTATTAATTATTTATATATCTAATAATAAGTTTGAATAAACATGTTTGGGAGTTCTCATCCCATATTCAGTCAATACAGAACAATTATAATAAGTTTATTTTTTTTAATTATTCATTAATATATAATAAGTTTTAATAAATCATGATGGCGATTTCCAGCCAATATTTAAATCATTTCGTACAACTCTATTCAGGCAATTTATAACATTATAATAGTTTATTTTTTAATTATTTATTATGATGGCGATTTCTCAACCATTTTTAATCATTTCGGGGGGTACAACTCTAATTAGGTCAATTTATAACATTAATAAATAAGTTTTTTTTAATTATTTAATTATGTTGGCGATTTCGTAGCCAATTTAATCATTTCGTAACAACTCATAATTATTCAATTCATACAATAAATCATAAGTTGATTATTTCATTATGATGGCGATTACTTAGCAATATTCAGCAATTTAGAACAATGTAATAAAAAGGTTATTTATTAATTATTTATATATCTAATAATAGTTTTGAAATAAACCTGTTGGGTTTCTCACCAATATTCAGTCATCATAAAAATTCATATAAGTTTTATTTTTTAACTATTTAATTATGATGGCGATTTCTCAGCCAATATTTAATCATTTCGTAACAACTCATATTCAGTCAATTTATAACAATTAATAATAAGTTTATTTTTTAATTATTTAATTATGATGGCGATTTCTCAACCAATATTAATCATTTCGTAACAACTCATAATTAGTCAATTTATAACAATTAATAATAAGTTTATTTTTTAATTATTTAATTATGTTGGCGATTTCTTAGCCAATATTTAATCATTTCGTAACAACTCATAATTAGTCAATTCATAACAATAAATCATAAGTTTATTATTTCATTATGATGGCGATTACTTAGCCAATATTCAGTCAATTTAGAACAATTAATAAAAAGTTTATTTATTAATTATTTATATATCTAATAATAAGTTTGAATAAACATGTTGGGGATTTCTCAGCCAATATTCAGTCAATTCATAAAAATTAATAATAAGTTTATTTTTAACTATTTAATTATGATGGCGATTTCTCAGCCAATATTTAATCATATCGAAACAACTCATATTCAGTCAATTTATAACAATTAATAATAAGTTTATTTTTTAATTATTTAATTATGTTGGCGATTTCTTAGCCAATATTTAATCATTTCGTAACAACTCATAATTAGTCAATTCATAACAGTAAATCATAAGTTTATTATTTCATTATGATGGCGATTACTTAGCCAATATTCAGTCAATTTAGAACAATTAATAAAAAGTTTATTTATTAATTATTTATATATCTAATAATAAGTTTGAATAAACATGTTGGGGATTTCTCAGCCAATATTCAGTCAATACATAACAATTAATAATAAGTTTTTTTTTTTAATTATTCATCTAATATATAATAAGTTTAAATAAATCATGATGGCGATTTCTCAGCCAATATTTAATCATATCGAAACAACTCATATTCAGTCAATTTATAACAATTAATAATAAGTTTATTTTTTAATTATTTAATTATGTTGGCGATTTCTTAGCCAATATTTAATCATTTCGTAACAACTCATAATTAGTCAATTCATAACAATAAATCATAAGTTTATTATTTCATTATGATGGCGATTACTTAGCCAATATTCAGTCAATTTAGAACAATTAATAAAAAGTTTATTTATTAATTATTTATATATCTAATAATAAGTTTGAATAAACATGTTGGGGATTTCTCAGCCAATATTCAGTCAATTCATAAAATTAATAATAAGTTTATTTTTTAACTATTTAATTATGATGGCGATTTCTCAGCCAATATTTAATCATTTCGTAACAACTCATATTCAGTCAATTTATAACAATTAATATAAGTTTATTTTTAATTATTTAATTATGATGCGATTTCTCAGCCAATATTTAATCATTTCGTAACAACTCATAATTAGTCAATTTATAACAATTAATAATAAGTTTATTTTTTAATTATTAATTATGTTGGCGATTTCTTAGCCAATATTTAATCATTTCGTAACAACTCATAATAGTAATTTCATAACAATAAATCATAAGTTTATTATTTCATTATGATGGCGATTACTTAGCCAATATTCAGTCAATTTAGAACAAATAATAAAAAGTTTATTTATTAATTATTTATATATCTAATAATAAGTTTGAATAAACATGTTGGGGATTTCTCATCAGCCAATATTCAGTCAATACATAACAATTAATAATAAGTTTATTTTTTTTTAATTATTCATCTAATATATAATAAGTTTTAATAAATCATGATGGCGATTTCTCAGCCAATATTTAATCATTTCGTAACAACTCATATTCAGGCAATTTATAACAATTAATAATAAGTTTATTTTTTAATTATTTAATTATGATGGCGATTTCTCAACCAATATTTAATCATTTCGTAACAACTCATAATTAGTCAATTTATAACAATTAATAATAAGTTTATTTTTTAATTATTTAATTATGTTGGCGATTTCTTAGCCAATATTTAATCATTTCGTAACAACTCATAATTAGTCAATTCATAACAATAAATCATAAGTTTATTATTTCATTATGATGGCGATTACTTAGCCAATATTCAGTCAATTTAGAACAATTAATAAAAAGTTTATTTATTAATTATTTATATATCTAATAATAAGTTTGAATAAACATGTTGGGGATTTCTCAGCCAATATTCAGTCAATTCATAAAAATTAATAATAAGTTTATTTTTTAACTATTTAATTATGATGGCGATTTCGCAGCCAATATTTAATCATTTCGTAACAACTCATATTCAGTCAATTTATAACAATTAATAATAAGTTTATTATTTAATTATTTAATTATGATGGCGATTTCTCAGCAAATATTTAATCATTTCGTAACAACTCATAATTAGTCAATTTATAACAATTAATAATAAGTTTATTTTTTAATTATTTAATTATGTTGGCGATTTCTTAGCCAATAGTTAATCATTTCGTAACAAACTCATAATTAGTCAATTCATAACAATAAATCATAAGTTTATTATTCCATTATGATGGCGATTACTTAGCCAATATTCAGTCATTTAGAACAAATTAATAAAGTTTATTAGTAATTATTTATATATCTAATAATAAGTTTGAATAAATTATGTTGGCGATTTCTCAGCCAATATTTAGTCAATTTAGAGAACAATTAATAATAAGTTTATTTTTGAATTATTTATATCTAAAAATAAGTTTGAATAAATTATGTTGGCGATTTCTCAGCCAAGTATTCAGTCAATACAATAACAATTGTAATAATAAGTTTATTTTTTTAATTATTCATCTAATATATAATAAGTTTAAATTAAATCATGATGGCGATTTCTCAGCCAATATTTAATCATATCGAAACAAACTCATATTCAGATCAATTTATCAACAATTATTAATAAGATTTTATTTTTTAATTATTTAATTATGTTGGGCGATTTCCTAGCCAATATTTAATCATTTCGTAACAACTCATAATTAGTCAATTCATAACAATAAATCATAAGTTATTATTTCATTATGATGGCGATTACTTAGCCAATATTCAGTCAATTTAGAACAATTAATAAAAAGTTTATTTATTAATTATTTATATATCTAATAATAAGTTTGAATAAACATGTTGGGGATTTCTCAGCCAATATTCAGTCAATTCATAAAAATTAATAATAAGTTTATTTTTTAACTATTTAATTATGATGGCGATTTCTCAGCCAATATTTAATCATTTCGTAACAACTCATATTCAGTCAATTTATAACAATTAATAATAAGTTTATTCTTTAATTATTTACTTATGCTGGCCGATTTCTCAGCCAATATTTAATCATTTCGTAACAACTCATAATTAGTCAATTTATAACAATTAATAATAAGTTTATTTTTTAATTATTTAATTATGTTGGCGATTTCTTAGCCAATATTTAATCATTTCGTAACAACTCATAATTAGTCAATTCATAACAATAAATCATAAGTTTATTATTTCATTATGATGGCGATTACTTAGCCAATATTCAGTCAATTTAGAACAATTAATAAAAAGTTTATTTATTAATTATTTATATATCTAATAATAAGTTTGAATAAATTATGTTGGCGATTTCTCAGCCAATATTTAGTCAATTTAGAACAATAATAATAAGTTTATTTTTGAATTATTTATATCTAAAAATAAGTTTGAAAAATTATGTTGGCGATTTCTCAGCCAATATTCAGTCAATACATAACAATTAATAATAAGTTTATTTTTTTTAATTATTCATCTAATATATAATAAGTTTAAATAAATCATGATGGCGATTTCTCAGCCAATATTTAATCATATCGAAACAACTCATATTCAGTCAATTTATAACAATTAATATAAGTTTATTTTTTAATTATTTAATTATGTTGGCGATTTCTTAGCCAATATTTAATCATTTCGTAACAACTCATAATTAGTCAATTCATAACAATAAATCATAAGTTTATTATTTCATTATGATGGCGATTACTTAGCCAATATTCAGTCAATTTAGAACAATTAATAAAAAGTTTATTTATTAATTATTTATATATCTATAATAAGTTTGAATAAACATGTTGGGATTTCTCAGCCAATATTCAGTCAATTCATAAAAATTAATAATAAGTTTATTTTTTAACTATTTAATTATGATGGCGATTTCTCAGCCAATATTTAATCATATCGAAACAACTCATATTCAGTCAATTTATAACAATTAATAATAAGTTTTATTTTTTAATTATTTAATTATGATGGCGATTTCTCAACCAATATTTAATCAGTTCGTAACAACTCATAATAAGTCAATTTCTAACAATAATAATAAGTTTATTTTTAATTATTAATTATGATGGCGATTTCTCAGCAAATATTTAATCATTTCGTAACAACTCATAATTAGTCAATTTATGACAATTAATAATAAGTTTATTTTTTAATTATTTAATTATGATGGCGATTTCTCAACCAATATTTAATCATTTCGTAACAACTCATAATTAGTCAATTTCTAACAATAATAATAAGTTTATTTTTTAATTATTTAATTATGTTGGCGATTTCTTAGCCAATATTTAATCATTTCGTAACAACTCATAATTAGTCAATTCATAAACAATAAATCATAAGTTTATTATTTCATTATGATGGCGATTACTTAGCCAATATTCAGTCAATTTAGAACAATTAATAAAAAGTTTATTTATTAATTATTTATATATCTAATAATAAGTATGAATAAACATGTTGGGGATTTCTCAGCCAATATTCAGTCAATTCATAAAAATTAATAATAAGTTTATTTTTTAACTATTTAATTATGATGGCGATTTCTCAGCCAATATTTAATCATTTCGTAACAAACTCATATTCAGTCAATTTATAACAATTAATAATAAGTTTATTCTTTAATTATTTAATTATGCTGCCGATTTCTCAGCCAATATTTAATCATTTCGTAATAACTCATAATTAGTCAATTTATAACAATTAATAATAAGTTTATTTTTTAATTATTTAATTATGTTGGCGATTTCTTAGCCAATATTTAATCATTTCGTAACAACTCATAATTAGTCAATTCATAACAGTAAATCATAAGTTTATTATTTCATTATGATGGCGATTACTTAGCAATATTCAGTCAATTTAGAACAATTAATAAAAAGTTTATTTATTAATTATTTATATATCTAATAATAAGTTTGAATAAACATGTTGGGGATTTCTCAGCCAATATTCAGTCAATACATAACAATTAATAATAAGTTTATTTTTTTTTAATTATTCATCTAATATATAATAAGTTTAAATAAATCATGATGGCGATTTCTCAGCCAATATTAATCATATCGAAACAACTCATATTCAGTCAATTTATAACAATTAATAATAAGTTTATTTTTTAATTATTTAATTATGTTGGCGATTTCTTAGCCAATATTTAATCATTTCGTAACAACTCATAATTAGTCAATTCATAACAATAAATCATAAGTTTATTATTTCACTTATGATGGCGATTACTTAGCCAATATTCAGTCAATTTAGAACAATTAATAAAAGTTTATGTATTAATTATTTATATATCTAATAATAAGTTTGAATAACATGTTGGGGATTTCTCAGCCAATATTTCAGTTCAATTCATAAAAAGTAATAATAAGTTTATTTTTTAACTATTAATCATTTCGTAACAACTCATATTCAGTCAATTTATAACAAGTAATAATTAAGTTTATTTTGTAACTCTTGAATTATGATGGCGATTTCTCAGCCAATATTTAATTCATTTCGTAACAACTCATATTCAGTCAATTTATAACAATTAATAATACGTTTATTCTTTAATTATTTAATTATGCTGCCGATTTCTCAGCCAATATTTAATTCATTTCGTAATCAAGTTTGAATAACATGTTTGGGGATTCTCATCAGCCAATATTCAGTCAATAAAAACAATTATAATAAGTTTATTTTTTTTATTACATCTATATAAATAGTTTAATAATCATGATGGCGGATTTCTCGCCAATATTTAATCATTTCGTAAACAACTAATATTCAGGCAATTATAAAAAATATAATAAGGTTATTTTTAATTAGTTAATTTTGATGGCGTTTCTCAAACCACTATTTAATCATTTCGTAACAACTCACATAATTAGTCAATTTATAACAATTAATAATAAGTTATTTTTAATTATTTAATTATGTTGGCGATTCTTAGCAATATTTAATCATTCGTAACAAACTCATATTAGTCAATTCCTAACACTAATCATAAGTTTATTATTCATTTGATGGCCGATTACTAGCCAATATTCAGTCAATTAGAACAAGTAATAAAAGTTTATTATTAATATTTAATATCTAATACTAAGTTTGAAAAACTGTTGGGATTTCTCAGCCATATTCAGTCAATTCATAAAAATTAATAATAAGTTTATTTTTAACTATTTTAATTATGATGGCGATTCGCAGCCAATATTTAATCATTTCGTAACAACTCATATTCAGTCAATTTATAACAATTAATAATAAGTTTATTATTTAATTATTTAATTATGATGGCGATTTCTCAGCAAATATTAATCATTTCGTAACAACTCATAATTAGTCAATTTATAACAATTAATAATAAGTTTATTTTTTAATTATTTAATTATGTTGGCGATTTCTTAGCCAATAGTTAATCATTTCGTAACAACTCATAATTAGTCAATTCATAACAATAAATCATAAGTTTATTATTTCATTATGATGGCGATTACTTAGCCAATATTCAGTCAATTTAGAACAATAATAAAAAGTTTATTTATTAATTATTTATATATCTAATAATAAGTTTGAATAAATTATGTTGGCGATTTCTCAGCCAATATTTAGTCAATTTAGAACAATTAATAATAAGTTTATTTTTGAATTATTTATATCTAAAATAAGTTTGAATAAATTATGTTGGCGATTTCTCAGCCAATATTCAGTCAATACATAACAATTAATAATAAGTTTATTTTTTTTTAATTATTCATCTAATATATAATAAGTTTAAATAAATCATGATGGCGATTTCTCAGCCAATATTTAATCATATCGAAACAACTCATATTCAGTCAATTTATAACAATTAATAATAAGTTTATTTTTTAATTATTTAATTATGTTGGCGATTTCTTAGCCAATATTTAATCATTTCGTAACAACTCATAATTAGTCAATTCATAACAATAAATCATAAGTTTATTATTTCATTATGATGGCGATTACTTAGCCAATATTCAGTCAATTTAGAACAATTAATAAAAAGTTTATTTATTAATTATTTATATATCTAATAATAAGTTTGAATAAACATGTTGGGGATTTCTCAGCCAATATTCAGTCAATTCATAAAAATTAATAATAAGTTTATTTTTTAACTATTTAATTATGATGGCGATTTCGCAGCCAATATTTAATCATTTCGTAACAACTCATATTCAGTCAATTTATAACAATTAATAATAAGTTTATTATTTAATTATTTAATTATGATGGCGATTTCTCAGCAAATATTTAATCATTTCGTAACAACTCATAATTAGTCAATTTCTAACAATTAATAATAAGTTTATTTTTTAATTATTTAATTATGATGGCGATTTCTCAGCAAATATTTAATCATTTCGTAACAACTCATAATTAGTCAATTTATAACAATTAATAATAAGTTTATTTTTTAATTATTTAATTATGATGGCGATTTCTCAACCAATATTTAATCATTTCGTAACAACTCATAATTAGTCAATTTCTAACAATTAATAATAAGTTTATTTTTTAATTATTTAATTATGATGGCGATTTCTCAGCAATATTTAATCATTTCGTAACAACTCATAATTAGTCAATTTATAACAATTAATAATAAGTTTATTTTTTAATTATTTAATTATGTTGGCGATTTCTTAGCCAATAGTTAATCATTTCGTAACAACTCATAATTAGTCAATTCATAACAATAAATCATAAGTTTATTATTTCATTATGATGGCGATTACTTAGCCAATATTCAGTCAATTTAGAACAATTAATAAAAAGTTTATTTATTAATTATTTATATATCTAATAATAAGTTTGAATAAATTATGTTGGCGATTTCTCAGCCAATATTTAGTCAATTTAGAACAATTAATAATAAGTTTATTTTTGAATTATTTATATCTAAAAATAAGTTTGAATAAATTATGTTGGCGATTTCTCAGCCAATATTCAGTCAATACATAACAATTAATAATAAGTTTCTATTTTTTTAATTATTCATCTAATATATAATAAGTTTAAATAAATCATGATGGCGATTTCTCAGCCAATATTTAATCATATCGAAACAACTCATATTCAGTCAATTTATAACAATTAATAATAAGTTTATTTTTTAATTATTTAATTATGATGGCGATTTCTCAACCAATATTTAATCATTTCGTAACAACTCATAATTAGTCAATTTCTAACAATTAATAATAAGTTTATTTTTTAATTATTTAATTATGATGTCGATTTCTCAGCAAATATTTAATCATTTCGTAACAACTCATAATTAGTCAATTCATAACAATAAATCATAAGTTTATTATTTGATTATGATGGCGATTACTTAGCCAATATTCAGTCAATTTAGAACAATTAATAAAAAGTTTATTTATTAATTATTTATATATCTAATAATAAGTTTGAATAAACATGTTGGGGATTTCTCAGCCAATATTCAGTCAATTCATAAAAATTAATAATAAGTTTATTTTTTAACTATTTAATTATGATGGCGATTTCGCAGCCAATATTTAATCATTTCGTAACAACTCATATTCAATCAATTTATAACAATTAATAATAAGTTTATTTTTTAATTATTTAATTATGATGGCGATTTCTCAACCAATATTTAATCATTTCGTAACAACTCATAATTAGTCAATTCATAACAATAAATCATAAGTTTATTATTTCATTATGATGGCGATTACTTAGCCAATATTCAGTCAATTTAGAACAATTAATAAAAAGTTTATTTATTAATTATTTATATATCTAATAATAAGTTTAAATAAATCATGATGGCGATTTCTCAGCCAATATTTAATCATATCGAAACAACTCATATTCAGTCAATTTATAAGAATTAATAATAAGTTTATTTTTTAATTATTTAATTATGATGGCGATTTCTCAACCAATAGTTAATCATTTCGTAACAACTCATAATTAGTCAATTTCTAACAATCAATAATAAGTTTATTTTTTAATTATTTAATTATGTTGGCGATTTCTTAGCCAATATTTAATCATTTCGTAACAACTCATAATTAGTCAATTCATAACAATAAATCATAAATTTATTATTTCATTATGATGGCGATTACTTAGCCAATATTCAGTCAATTTAGAACAATTAATAAAAAGTTTATTTATTAATTATTTATATATCTAATAATAAGTTTGAATAAACATGTTGGGGATTTCTCAGCCAATATTCAGTCAATTCATAAAAATTAATAATAAGTTTATTTTTTAACTATTTAATTATGATGGCGATTTCTCAGCCAATATTTAATCATTTCGTAACAACTCATATTCAGTCAATTTATAACAATTAATAATAAGTTTATTCTTTAATTATTTACTTATGCTGCCGATTTCTCAGCCAATATTTAATCATTTCGTAACAACTCATAATTAGTCAATTTATAACAATTAATAATAAGTTTATTTTTTAATTATTTAATTATGTTGGCGATTTCTTAGCCAATATTTAATCATTTCGTAACAACTCATAATTAGTCAATTCATAACAATAAATCATAAGTTTATTATTTCATTATGATGGCGATTACTTAGCCAATATTCAGTCAATTTAGAACAATTAATAAAAAGTTTATTTATTAATTATTTATATATCTAATAATAAGTTTAAATAAATCATGATGGCGATTTCTCAGCCAATATTTAATCATATCGAAACATCTCATATTCAGTCAATTTATAAGAATTAATAATAAGTTTATTTTTTAACTATTTAATTATGATGGCGATTTCTCAACCAATATTTAATCATTTCGTAACAACTCATAATTAGTCAATTTCTAACAATTAATAATAAGTTTATTTTTAATTATTTAATTATGTTGGCGATTTCTTAGCCAATATTTAATCATTTCGTAACAACTCATAATTAGTCAATTCATAACAATAAATCATAAGTTTATTATTTCATTATGATGGCGATTACTTAGCCAATATTCAGTCAATTTAGAACAATTATTAAAAAGTTTATTTATTAATTATTTATATATCTAATAATAAGTTTGAATAAACATGTTGGGGATTTCTCAGCCAATATTCAGTCAATTCATAAAAATTAATAATAAGTTTATTTTTTAACTATTTAATTATGATGGCGATTTCTCAGCCAATATTTAATCATATCGAAACAACTCATATTCAGTCAATTTATAACAATTAATAATAAGTTTATTTTTTAATTATTTAATTATGATGGCGATTTCTCAACCAATATTTAATCATTTCGTAACAACTCATAATAAGTCAATTTCTAACAATTAATAATAAGTTTATTTTTTAATTATTTAATTATGATGGCGATTTCTCAGCAAATATTTAATCATTTCGTAACAACTCATAATTAGTCAATTTATGACAATTAATAATAAGTTTATTTTTTAATTATTTAATTATGTTGGCGATTTCTTAGCCAATAGTTAATCATTTCGTAACAACTCATAATTAGTCAATTTATAACAATTAATAATAAGTTTATTTTTTAATTATTTAATTATGATGGCAATTTCTCAGCAAATATTTAATCATTTCGTAACAACTCATAATTAGTCAATTTATAACAATTAATAATAAGTTTATTTTTTAATTATTTAATTATGTTGGCGATTTCTTAGCCAATAGTTAATCATTTCGTAACAACTCATAATTAGTCAATTCATAACAATAAATCATAAGTATATTATTTCATTATGATGGCGATTAGTTAGCCAATATTCAGTCAATTTAGAACAATTAATAAAAAGTTTATTTATTAATTATTTATATATCTAATAATAAGTTTGAATAAATTATGTTGGCGATTTCTCAGCCAATATTTAATCATATCGAAACAACTCATATTCAGTCAATTTATAACAATTAATAATAAGTTTATTTTTTAATTATTTAATTATGATGGCGATTTCTCAACCAATATTTAATCATTTCGTAACAACTCATAATTAGTCAATTTCTAACAATTAATAATAAGTTTATTTTTTAATTATTTAATTATGATGGCGATTTCTCAGCAAATATTTAATCATTTCGTAACAACTCATAATTAGTCAATTTATGACAATTAATAATAAGTTTATTTTTTAATTATTTAATTATGTTGGCGATTTCTTAGCCAATATTTAATCATTTCGTAACAACTCATAATTAGTCAATTCATAACAATAAATCATAAGTTTATTATTTCATTATGATGGCGATTACTTAGCCAATATTTAGTCAATTTAGAACAATTAATAATAAGTTTATTTTTGAATTATTTATATCTAAAAATAAGTTTGAATAAATTATGTTGGCGATTTCTCAGCCAATTTTCAGTCAATACATAACAATTAATAATAAGTTTATTTTTTTTTAATTATTCATCTAATATATAATAAGTTTAAATAAATCATGATGGCGATTTCTCAGCCAATATTTAATCATATCGAAACAACTCATATTCAGTCAATTTATAACAATTAATAATAAGTTTATTTTTTAATTATTTAATTATGATGGCGATTTCTCAACCAATATTTAATCATTTCGTAACAACTCATAATTAGTCAATTTCTAACAATTAATAATAAGTTTATTTTTTAATTATTTAATTATGTTGGCTATTTCTTAGCCAATATTTAATCATTTCGTAACAACTCATAATTAGTCAATTCATAACAATAAATCATAAGTTTAATATTTCATTATGATGGCGATTACTTAGCCAATATTCAGTCAATTTAGAACAATTAATAAAAAGTATATTTATTAATTATTTATATAGCTAATAATAAGTTTGAATAAACATGTTGGGGATTTCTCAGCCAATATTTAATCATATCGAAACAACTCATATTCAGTCAATTTATAACAATTAATAATAAGTTTATTTTTTAATTATTTAATTATGATGGCGATTTCTCAGCCAATATTTAATCATTTCGTAACAACTCATATTCAGTCAATTTCTAACAATTAATAATAAGTTTATTTTTTAATTATTTAATTATGTTGGCGATTTCTTAGCCAATATTTAATCATTTCGTAACAACTCATAATTAGTCAATTCATAACAATAAATCATAAGTTTATTATTTCATTATGATGGCGATTTCTCAACCAATATTTAATCATTTCGTAACAACTCATAATTAGTCAATTTCTAACAATTAATAATAAGTTTATTTTTTAATTATTTAATTATGATGGCGATTTCTCAGCCAATATTTAATCATTTCGTAACAACTCATATTCTGTCAATTTATAACAATTAATAATATGTTTATTTTTTAATTATTTAATTATGCTGCCGATTTCTCAGCCAATATTTAATCATTTCGTAACAACTCATAATTAGTCAATTTATAACAATTAATAATAAGTTTATTTTTTAATTATTTAATTATGTTGGCGATTTCTTAGCCAATATTTAATCATTTCGTAACAACTCATAATTAGTCAATTCATAACAATAAATCATAAGTTTATTATTTCATTATGATGGCGATTACTTAGCCAATATTTAGTCAATTTAGAACAATTAATAATAAGTTTATTTTTGAATTATTTATATCTAAAAATAAGTTTGAATAAATTATGTT
Organism: Theocolax elegans; assembly: GCA_026168455.1. Classification (NCBI taxonomy): domain Eukaryota; kingdom Metazoa; phylum Arthropoda; class Insecta; order Hymenoptera; family Cerocephalidae; genus Theocolax; species Theocolax elegans. The sequence goes on along the minus strand of CM047429.1, from coordinate 13,201,838 downwards.
GGCGATTTCTCAGCCAATATTCAGTCAATACATAACAATTAATAATAAGTTTATTTTTTTTTAATTATTCATCTAATATATAATAAGTTTAAATAAATCATGATGGCGATTTCTCAGCCAATATTTAATCATATCGAAACAACTCATATTCAGTCAATTTATAACAATTAATAATAAGTTTATTTTTTAATTATTTAATTATGATGGCGATTTCTCAACCAATATTTAATCATTTCGTAACAACTCATAATTAGTCAATTTCTAACAATTAATAATAAGTTTATTTTTTAATTATTTAATTATGATGGCGATTTCTCAGCAAATATTTAATCATTTCGTAACAACTCATAATTAGTCAATTTATAACAATTAATAATAAGTTTATTTTTTAATTATTTAATTATGATGGCGATTTCTCAACCAATATTTAATCATTTCGTAACAACTCATAATTAGTCAATTTCTAACAATTAATAATAAGTTTATTTTTTAATTATTTAATTATGATGGCGATTTCTCAGCAAATATTTAATCATTTCGTAACAACTCATAATTAGTCAATTTATAACAATTAATAATAAGTTTATTTTTTAATTATTTAATTATGTTGGCGATTTCTTAGCCAATAGTTAATCATTTCGTAACAACTCATAATTAGTCAATTCATAACAATAAATCATAAGTATATTATTTCATTATGATGGCGATTACTTAGCCAATATTCAGTCAATTTAGAACAATTAATAAAAAGTTTATTTATTAATTATTTATATATCTAATAATAAGTTTGAATAAATTATGTTGGCGATTTCTCAGCCAATATTTAGTCAATTTAGAACAATTAATAATAAGTTTATTTTTGAATTATTTATATCTAAAAATAAGTTTGAATAAATTATGTTGGCGATTTCTCAGCCAATATTCAGTCAATACATAACAATTAATAATAAGTTTCTATTTTTTTAATTATTCATCTAATATATAATAAGTTTAAATAAATCATGATGGCGATTTCTCAGCCAATATTTAATCATATCGAAACAACTCATATTCAGTCAATTTATAACAATTAATAATAAGTTTATTTTTTAATTATTTAATTATGATGGCGATTTCTCAACCAATATTTAATCATTTCGTAACAACTCATAATTAGTCAATTTCTAACAATTAATAATAAGTTTATTTTTTAATTATTTAATTATGATGTCGATTTCTCAGCAAATATTTAATCATTTCGTAACAACTCATAATTAGTCAATTCATAACAATAAATCATAAGTTTATTATTTGATTATGATGGCGATTACTTAGCCAATATTCAGTCAATTTAGAACAATTAATAAAAAGTTTATTTATTAATTATTTATATATCTAATAATAAGTTTGAATAAACATGTTGGGGATTTCTCAGCCAATATTCAGTCAATTCATAAAAATTAATAATAAGTTTATTTTTTAACTATTTAATTATGATGGCGATTTCGCAGCCAATATTTAATCATTTCGTAACAACTCATATTCAATCAATTTATAACAATTAATAATAAGTTTATTTTTTAATTATTTAATTATGATGGCGATTTCTCAACCAATATTTAATCATTTCGTAACAACTCATAATTAGTCAATTCATAACAATAAATCATAAGTTTATTATTTCATTATGATGGCGATTACTTAGCCAATATTCAGTCAATTTAGAACAATTAATAAAAAGTTTATTTATTAATTATTTATATATCTAATAATAAGTTTGAATAAACATGTTGGGGATTTCTCAGCCAATATTCAGTCAATTCATAAAAATTAATAATAAGTTTATTTTTTAATTATTTAATTATGATGGCGATTTCGCAGCCAATATTTAATCATTTCGTAACAACTCATATTCAATCAATTTATAACAATAAATAATAAGTTTATTTTTTAATTATTTAATTATGTTGGCGATTTCTTAGCCAATATTTAATCATTTCGTAACAACTCATAATTAGTCAATTCATAACAATAAATCATAAGTTTATTATTTCATTATGATGGCGATTACTTAGCCAATATTCAGTCAATACATAACAATTAATAATAAGTTTATTTTTTTTTAATTATTCATCTAATATATAATAAGTTTAAATAAATCATGATGGCGATTTCTCAGCCAATATTTAATCATATCGAAACAACTCATATTCAGTCAATTTATAACAATTAATAATAAGTTTATTTTTTAATTATTTAATTATGATGGCGATTTCTCAACCAATATTTAATCATTTCGTAACAACTCATAATTAGTCAATTTCTAACAATTAATAATAAGTTTATTTTTTAATTATTTAATTATGTTGGCTATTTCTTAGCCAATATTTAATCATTACGTAACAACTCATAATTAGTCAATTCATAACAATAAATCATAAGTTTATTATTTCATTATGATGGCGATTACTTAGCCAATATTCAGTCAATTTAGAACAATTAATAAAAAGTTTATTTATTAATTATTTATATATCTAATAATAAGTTTGAATAAACATGTTGGGGATTTCTCAGCCAATATTCAGTCAATACATAACATTTAATAATAAGTTTATTTATTTTTAATTATTCATCTAATATATAATAAGTTTAAATAAATCATGATGGCGATTTCTCAGCCAATATTTAATCATATCGAAACAACTCATATTCAGTCAATTTATAACAATTAATAATAAGTTTATTTTTTAATTATTTAATTATGATGGCGATTTCTCAGCCAATATTTAATCATTTCGTAACAACTCATATTCAGTCAATTTATAACAATTAATAATAAGTTTATTCTTTAATTATTTAATTATGCTGCCGATTTCTCAGCCAATATTTAATCATTTCGTAACAACTCATAATTAGTCAATTTATAACAATTAATAATAAGTTTATTTTTTAATTATTTAATTATGTTGGCGATTTCTTAGCCAATATTTAATCATTTCGTAACAACTCATAATTAGTCAATTCATAATGTAAATCATAAGTTTATTATTTCATTATGATGGCGATTACTTAGCCAATATTCAGTCAATTTAGAACAATTAATAAAAGTTTATTTATTAATTATTTATATATCTAATAATAAGTTTAAATTAATCATGATGGCGATTTCTCAGCCAATATTTAATCATATCGAAACAACTCATATTCAGTCAATTTATAAGAATTAATAATAAGTTTATTTTTTAATTATTTAATTATGATGGCTATTTCTTAGCCAATATTTAATCATTTCGTAACAACTCATAATTAGTCAATTCATAACAATAAATCATAAGTTTATTATTTCATTATGATGGCGATTACTTAGCCAATATTCAGTCAATTTAGAACAATTAATAAAAAGTTTATTTATTAATTATTTATATATCTAATAATAAGTTTAAATAAATCATGATGGCGATTTCTCAGCCAATATTTAATCATATCGAAACAACTCATATTCAGTCAATTTATAAGAATTAATAATAAGTTTATTTTTTAATTATTTAATTATGATGGCGATTTCTCAACCAATATTTAATCATTTCGTAACAACTCATAATTAGTCAATTTCTAACAATTAATAATAAGTTTATTTTTTAATTATTTAATTTGTTGGCGATTTCTTAGCCAATATTTAATCATTTCGTAACAACTCATAATTAGTCAATTCATAACAATAAATCATAAGTTTATTATTTCATTATGATGGCGATTACTTAGCCAATATTCAGTCAATTTAGAACAATTAATAAAAAGTTTATTTATTAATTATTTATATATCTAATAATAAGTTTGAATAAACATGTTGGGGATTTCTCAGCCAATATTCAGTCAATACATAACAATTAATAATAAGTTTATTTTTTTTTAATTATTCATCTAATATATAATAAGTTTAAATAAATCATGATGGCGATTTCTCAGCCAATATTTAATCATATCGAAACAACTCATATTCAGTCAATTTATAACAATTAATAATAAGTTTATTTTTTAATTATTTAATTATGATGGCGATTTCTCAACCAATATTTAATCATTTCGTAACAACTCATAATTAGTCAATTTCTAACAATTAATAATAAGTTTATTTTTTAATTATTTAATTATGTTGGCTATTTCTTAGCCAATATTTAATCATTTCGTAACAACTCATAATTAGTCAATTCATAACAATAAATCATAAGTTTAATATTTCATTATGATGGCGATTACTTAGCCAATATTCAGTCAATTTAGAACAATTAATAAAAAGTATATTTATTAATTATTTATATATCTAATAATAAGTTTGAATAAACATGTTGGGGATTTCTCAGCCAATATTTAATCATATCGAAACAACTCATATTCAGTCAATTTATAACAATTAATAATAAGTTTATTTTTTAATTATTTAATTATGATGGCGATTTCTCAGCCAATATTTAATCATTTCGTAACAACTCATATTCAGTCAATTTCTAACAATTAATAATAAGTTTATTTTTTAATTATTTAATTATGTTGGCGATTTCTTAGCCAATATTTAATCATTTCGTAACAACTCATAATTAGTCAATTCATAACAATAAATCATAAGTTTATTATTTCATTATGATGGCGATTTCTCAACCAATATTTAATCATTTCGTAACAACTCATAATTAGTCAATTTCTAACAATTAATAATAAGTTTATTTTTTAATTATTTAATTATGATGGCGATTTCTCAGCCAATATTTAATCATTTCGTAACAACTCATATTCTGTCAATTTATAACAATTAATAATATGTTTATTTTTTAATTATTTAATTATGCTGCCGATTTCTCAGCCAATATTTAATCATTTCGTAACAACTCATAATTAGTCAATTTATAACAATTAATAATAAGTTTATTTTTTAATTATTTAATTATGTTGGCGATTTCTTAGCCAATATTTAATCATTACGTAACAACTCATAATTAGTCAATTCATAACAATAAATCATAAGTTTATTATTTCATTATGATGGCGATTACTTAGCCAATATTCAGTCAATTTAGAACAATTAATAAAAAGTTTATTTATTAATTATTTATATATCTAATAATAAGTTTGAATAAACATGTTGGGGATTTCTCAGCCAATATTCAGTCAATACATAACATTTAATAATAAGTTTATTTATTTTTAATTATTCATCTAATATATAATAAGTTTAAATAAATCATGATGGCGATTTCTCAGCCAATATTTAATCATATCGAAACAACTCATATTCAGTCAATTTATAACAATTAATAATAAGTTTATTTTTTAATTATTTAATTATGATGGCGATTTCTCAGCCAATATTTAATCATTTCGTAACAACTCATATTCAGTCAATTTATAACAATTAATAATAAGTTTATTCTTTAATTATTTAATTATGCTGCCGATTTCTCAGCCAATATTTAATCATTTCGTAACAACTCATAATTAGTCAATTTATAACAATTAATAATAAGTTTATTTTTTAATTATTTAATTATGTTGGCGATTTCTTAGCCAATATTTAATCATTTCGTAACAACTCATAATTAGTCAATTCATAACAGTAAATCATAAGTTTATTATTTCATTATGATGGCGATTACTTAGCCAATATTCAGTCAATTTAGAACAATTAATAAAAAGTTTATTTATTAATTATTTATATATCTAATAATAAGTTTAAATAAATCATGATGGCGATTTCTCAGCCAATATTTAATCATATCGAAACAACTCATATTCAGTCAATTTATAAGAATTAATAATAAGTTTATTTTTTAATTATTTAATTATGATGGCTATTTCTTAGCCAATATTTAATCATTTCGTAACAACTCATAATTAGTCAATTCATAACAATAAATCATAAGTTTATTATTTCATTATGATGGCGATTACTTAGCCAATATTCAGTCAATTTAGAACAATTAATAAAAAGTTTATTTATTAATTATTTATATATCTAATAATAAGTTTAAATTAATCATGATGGCGATTTCTCAGCCAATATTTAATCATATCGAAACAACTCATATTCAGTCAATTTATAAGAATTAATAATAAGTTTATTTTTTAATTATTTAATTATGATGGCGATTTCTCAACCAATATTTAATCATTTCGTAACAACTCATAATTAGTCAATTTCTAACAATTAATAATAAGTTTATTTTTTAATTATTTAATTATGTTGGCGATTTCTTAGCCAATATTTAATCATTTCGTAACAACTCATAATTAGTCAATTCATAACAATAAATCATAAGTTTATTATTTCATTATGATGGCGATTACTTAGCCAATATTCAGTCAATTTAGAACAATTATTAAAAAGTTTATTTATTAATTATTTATATATCTAATAATAAGTTTGAATAAACATGTTGGGGATTTCTCAGCCAATATTCAGTCAATTCATAAAAATTAATAATAAGTTTATTTTTTAACTATTTAATTATGATGGCGATTTCTCAGCCCATATTTAATCATATCGAAACAACTCATATTCAGTCAATTTATAACAATTAATAATAAGTTTATTTTTTAATTATTTAATTATGATGGCGATTTCTCAACCAATATTTAATCATTTCGTAACAACTCATAATTAGTCAATTTCTAACAATTAATCATAAGTTTATTTTTTAATTATTTAATTATGTTGGCGATTTCTTAGCCAATATTTAATCATTTCGTAACAACTCATAATTAGTCAATTCATAACAATAAATCATAAGTTTATTATTTCATTATGATGGCGATTACTTAGCCAATATTCAGTCAATTTAGAACAATTAATAAAAAGTATATTTATTAATTATTTATATATCTAATAATAAGTTTGAATAAACATGTTGGGGATTTCTCAGCCAATATTTAATCATATCGAAACAACTCATATTCAGTCAATTTATAACACTTAATAATAAGTTTATTTTTTAATTATTTAATTATGATGGCGATTTCTCAGCCAATATTTAATCATTTCGTAACAACTCATAATTAGTCAATTCATAACAATAAATCATAAGTTTATTATTTCATTATGATGGCGATTTCTCAACCAATATTTAATCATTTCGTAACAACTCATAATTAGTCAATTCATAACAATAAATCATAAGTTTATTATTTCATTATGATGGCGATTTCTCAACCAATATTTAATCATTTCGTAACAACTCATAATTAGTCAATTCATAACAATAAATCATAAGTTTATTATTTCATTATGATGGCGATTTCTCAACCAATATTTAATCATTTCGTAACAACTCATAATTAGTCAATTTCTAACAATTAATAATAAGTTTATTTTTTAATTATTTAATTATGATGGCGATTTCTCAGCCAATATTTAATCATTTCGTAACAACTCATATTCTGTCAATTTATAACAATTAATAATATGTTTATTTTTTAATTATTTAATTATGCTGCCGATTTCTCAGCCAATATTTAATCATTTCGTAACAACTCATAATTAGTCAATTTATAACAATTAATAATAAGTTTATTTTTTAATTATTTAATTATGTTGGCGATTTCTTAGCCAATATTTAATCATTACGTAACAACTCATAATTAGTCAATTCATAACAATAAATCATAAGTTTATTATTTCATTATGATGGCGATTACTTAGCCAATATTCAGTCAATTTAGAACAATTAATAAAAAGTTTATTTATTAATTATTTATATATCTAATAATAAGTTTGAATAAACATGTTGGGGATTTCTCAGCCAATATTCAGTCAATACATAACATTTAATAATAAGTTTATTTATTTTTAATTATTCATCTAATATATAATAAGTTTAAATAAATCATGATGGAGATTTCTCAGCCAATATTTAATCATATCGAAACAACTCATATTCAGTCAATTTATAACAATTAATAATAAGTTTATTTTTTAATTATTTAATTATGATGGCGATTTCTCAGCCAATATTTAATCATTTCGTAACAACTCATATTCAGTCAATTTATAACAATTAATAATAAGTTTATTCTTTAATTATTTAATTATGCTGCCGATTTCTCAGCCAATATTTAATCATTTCGTAACAACTCATAATTAGTCAAATTATAACAATTAATAATAAGTTTATTTTTTAATTATTTAATTATGTTGGCGATTTCTTAGCCAATATTTAATCATTTCGTAACAACTCATAATTAGTCAATTCATAACAGTAAATCATAAGTTTATTATTTCATTATGATGGCGATTACTTAGCCAATATTCAGTCAATTTAGAACAATTAATAAAAAGTTTATTTATTAATTATTTATATATCTAATAATAAGTTTAAATAAATCATGATGGCGATTTCTCAGCCAATATTTAATCATATCGAAACAACTCATATTCAGTCAATTTATAACAATTAATAATAAGTTTATTTTTTAATTATTTAATTATGATGGCTATTTCTTAGCCAATATTTAATCATTTCGTAACAACTCATAATTAGTCAATTCATAACAATAAATCATAAGTTTATTATTTCATTATGATGGCGATTACTTAGCCAATATTCAGTCAATTTAGAACAATTAATAAAAAGTTTATTTATTAATTATTTATATATCTAATAATAAGTTTAAATAAATCATGATGGCGATTTCTCAGCCAATATTTAATCATATCGAAACAACTCATATTCAGTCAATTTATAAGAATTAATAATAAGTTTATTTTTAATTATTTAATTATGATGGCGATTTCTCAACCAATATTTAATCATTTCGTAACAACTCATAATTAGTCAATTTCTAACAATTAATAATAAGTTTATTTTTTAATTATTTAATTATGTTGGCGATTTCTTAGCCAATATTTAATCATTTCGTAACAACTCATAATTAGTCAATTCATAACAATAAATCATAAGTTTATTATTTCATTATGATGGCGATTACTTAGCCAATATTCAGTCAATTTAGAACAATTATTAAAAAGTTTATTTATTAATTATTTATATATCTAATAATAAGTTTGAATAAACATGTTGGGGATTTCTCAGCCAATATTCAGTCAATTCATAAAAATTAATAATAAGTTTATTTTTTAACTATTTAATTATGATGGCGATTTCTCAGCCAATATTTAATCATATCGAAACAACTCATATTCAGTCAATTTATAACAATTAATAATAAGTTTATTTTTTAATTATTTAATTATGATGGCGATTTCTCAACCAATATTTAATCATTTCGTAACAACTCATAATTAGTCAATTTCTAACAATTAATCATAAGTTTATTTTTTAATTATTTAATTATGTTGGCGATTTCTTAGCCAATATTTAATCATTTCGTAACAACTCATAATTAGTCAATTCATAACAATAAATCATAAGTTTATTATTTCATTATGATGGCGATTACTTAGCCAATATTCAGTCAATTTAGAACAATTAATAAAATGTATATTTATTAATTATTTATATATCTAATAATAAGTTTGAATAAACATGTTGGGGATTTCTCAGCCAATATTTAATCATATCGAAACAACTCATATTCAGTCAATTTATAACAATTAATAATAAGTTTATTTTTTAATTATTTAATTATGATGGCGATTTCTCAGCCAATATTTAATCATTTCGTAACAACTCATATTCAGTCAATTTCTAACAATTAATAATAAGTTTATTTTTTAATTATTTAATTATGTTGGCGATTTCTTAGCCAATATTTAATCATTTCGTAACAACTCATAATTAGTCAATTCATAACAATAAATCATAAGTTTATTATTTCATTATGATGGCGATTACTTAGCCAATATTCAGTCAATTTAGAACAATTAATAAAATGTATATTTATTAATTATTTATATATCTAATAATAAGTTTGAATAACATGTTGGGGATTTCTCAGCCAATATTTAATCATATCGAAACAACTCATATTCAGTCAATTTATAACAATTAATAATAAGTTTATTTTTTAATTATTTAATTATGATGGCGATTTCTCAGCCAATATTTAATCATTTCGTAACAACTCATATTCAGTCAATTTCTAACAATTAATAATAAGTTTATTTTTTAATTATTTAATTATGTTGGCGATTTCTTAGCCAATATTTAATCATTTCGTAACAACTCATAATTAGTCAATTCATAACAATAAATCATAAGTTTATTATTTCATTATGATGGCGATTTCTCAACCAATATTTAATCATTTCGTAACAACTCATAATTAGTCAATTTCTAACAATTAATAATAAGTTTATTTTTTAATTATTTAATTATGATGGCGATTTCTCAGCCAATATTTAATCATTTCGTAACAACTCATATTCTGTCTATTTATAACAATAATAATATGTTTATTTTTTAATTATTTAATTATGCTGCCGATTTCTCAGCCAATATTTAATCATTTCGTAACAACTCATAATTAGTCAATTTATAACAATTAATAATAAGTTTATTTTTTAATTATTTAATTATGTTGGCGATTTCTTAGCCAATATTTAATCATTACGTAACAACTCATAATTAGTCAATTCATAACAATAAATCATAAGTTTATTATTTCATTATGATGGCGATTACTTAGCCAATATTCAGTCAATTTAGAACAATTAATAAAAAGTTTATTTATTAATTATTTATATATCTAATAATAAGTTTGAATAAACATGTTGGGGATTTCTCAGCCAATATTCAGTCAATACATAACAATTAATAATAAGTTTATTTTTTTTTAATTATTCATCTAATATATAATAAGTTTTAATAAATCATGATGGCGATTTCTCAGCCAATATTTAATCATTTCGTAACAACTCATATTCAGTCAATTTATAACAATTAATAATAAGTTTATTTTTTAATTATTTAATTATGATGGCGATTTCTCAACCAATATTTAATCATTTCGTAACAACTCATAATTAGTCAATTTATAACAATTAATAATAAGTTTATTTTTTAATTATTTAATTATGTTGGCGATTTCTTAGCCAATATTTAATCATTTCGTAACAACTCATAATTAGTCAATTCATAACAATAAATCATAAGTTTATTATTTCATTATGATGGCGATTACTTAGCCAATATTCAGTCAATTTAGAACAATTAATAAAAAGTTTATTTATTAATTATTTATATATCTAATAATAAGTTTGAATAAACATGTTGGGGATTTCTCAGCCAATATTTAATCATACCGAAACAACTCATATTCAGTCAATTTATAACAATTAATAATAAGTTTATTTTTTAATTATTTAATTATGATGGCGATTTCTCAACCAATATTTAATCATTTCGTAACAACTCATAATTAGTCAATTTCTAACAATTAATAATAAGTTTATTTTTTAATTATTTAATTATGTTGGCTATTTCTTAGCCAATATTTAATCATTTCGTAACAACTCATAATTAGTCAATTCATAACAATAAATCATAAGTTTAATATTTCATTATGATGGCGATTACTTAGCCAATATTCAGTCAATTTAGAACAATTAATAAAAAGTTTATTTATTAATTATTTATATATCTAATAATAAGTTTGAATAAACATGTTGGGGATTTCTCAGCCAATATTCAGTCAATTCATAAAATTAATAATAAGTTTATTTTTTAACTATTTAATTATGATGGCGATTTCGCAGCCAATATTTAATCATTTCGTAACAACTCATATTCAGTCAATTTATAACAATAAATAATAAGTTTATTTTTTAATTATTTAATTATGTTGGCGATTTCTTAGCCAATATTTAATCATTTCGTAACAACTCATAATTAGTCAATTTCTAACAATTAATCATAAGTTTATTTTTTAATTATTTAATTATGTTGGCGATTTCTTAGCCAATATTTAATCATTTCGTGATAACTCATAATTAGTCAATTTATAACAATTAATAATAAGTTTATTTTTTAATTATTTAATTATGTTGGCGATTTCTTAGCCAATATTTAATCATTTCGTAACAACTCATAATTAGTCAATTCATAACAGTAAATCATAAGTTTATTATTTCATTATGATGGCGATTACTTAGCCAATATTCAGTCAATTTAGAACAATTAATAAAAAGTCTATTTATTAATTATTTATATATCTAATAATAAGTTTGAATAAACATGTTGGGGATTTCTCAGCCAATATTCAGTCAATACATAACAATTAATAATAAGTTTATTTTTTTTAATTATTCATCTAATATATATAAGTTTAAATAAATCATGATAGCGATTTCTCAGCCAATATTTAATCATATCGAAACAACTCATATTCAGTCAATTTATAACAATTAATAATAAGTTTATTTTTTAATTATTTAATTATGATGGTGATTTCTCAGCCAATATTTAATCATTTCGTAACAACTCATATTCAGTCAATTTATAACAATTAATAATAAGCTTATTTTTTAATTATTTAATTATGCTGCCGATTTCTCAGCCAATATTTAATCATTTCGTAACAACTCATAATTAGTCAATTTATAACAATTAATAATAAGTTTATTTTTTAATTAATTAATTATGTTGGCGATTTCTTAGCCAATATTTAATCATTTCGTAACAACTCATAATTAGTCAATTCATAACAATAAATCATAAGTTTATTATTTCATTATGATGGCGATTTCTCAACCAATATTTAATCATTTCGTAACAACTCATAATTAGTCAATTTCTAACAATTAATAATAAGTTTATTTTTTAATTATTTAATTATGATGGCGATTTCTTAGCCAATATTTAATCATTTCGTAACAACTCATAATTAGTCAATTCATAACAGTAAATCATAAGTTTATTATTTCATTATGATGGCGATTACTTAGCCAATATTCAGTCAATTTAGAACAATTAATAAAAAGTTTATTTATTAATTATTTATATATCTAATAATAAGTTTAAATAAATCATGATGGCGATTTCTCAACCAATATTTAATCATTTCGTAACAACTCATAATTAGTCAATTTCTAACAATTAATAATAAGTTTATTTTTTAATTATTTAATTATGATGGCTATTTCTTAGCCAATATTTAATCATTTCGTAACAACTCATAATTAGTCAATTCATAACAATAAATCATAAGTTTATTATTTCATTATGATGGCGATTACTTAGCCAATATTCAGTCAATTTAGAACAATTAATAAAAAGTTTATTTATTAATTATTTATATATCTAATAATAAGTTTAAATAAATCATGATGGCGATTTCTCAGCCAATATTTAATCATATCGAAACAACTCATATTCAGTCAATTTATAAGAATTAATAATAAGTTTATTTTTTAATTATTTAATTATGATGGCGATTTCTCAACCAATATTTAATCATTTCGTAACAACTCATAATTAGTCAATTTCTAACAATTAATAATAAGTTTATTTTTTAATTATTTAATTATGTTGGCGATTTCTTAGCCAATATTTAATCATTTCGTAACAACTCATAATTAGTCAATTCATAACAATAAATCATAAGTTTATTATTTCATTATGATGGCGATTACTTAGCCAATATTCAGTCAATTTAGAACAATTAATAAAAAGTTTATTTATTAATTATTTATATATCTAATAATAAGTTTAAATAAATCATGATGGCGATTTCTCAGCCAATATTTAATCATATCGAAACATCTCATATTCAGTCAATTTATAACAATTAATAATAAGTTTATTTTTTAATTATTTAATTATGATGGCGATTTCTCAACCAATATTTAATCATTTCGTAACAACTCATAATTAGTCAATTTCTAACAATTAATAATAAGTTTATTTTTTAATTATTTAATTATGCTGCCGATTTCTCAGCCAATATTTAATCATATCGAAACAACTCATATTCAGTCAATTTATAACAATTAATAATAAGTTTATTTTTTAATTATTTAATTATGATGGCGATTTCTCAACCAATATTTAATCATTTCGTAACAACTCATAATTAGTCAATTTATAACAATTAATAATAAGTTTATTTTTAATTATTTAATTATGTTGGCGATTTCTTAGCCAATATTTAATCATTTCGTAACAACTCATAATTAGTCAATTCATAACAATAAATCATAAGTTTATTATTTCATTATGATGGCGATTACTTAGCCAATATTCAGTCAATTTAGAACAATTAATAAAAAGTTTATTTATTAATTATTTATATATCTAATAATAAGTTTGAATAAACATGTTGGGGATTTCTCAGCCAATATTCAGTCAATACATAACAATTAATAATAAGTTTATTTTTTTTTAATTATTCATCTAATATATAATAAGTTTAAATAAATCATGATGGCGATTTCTCAGCCAATATTTAATCATATCGAAACAACTCATATTCAGTCAATTTATAACAATTAATAATAAGTTTATTTTTTAATTATTTAATTATGATGGCGATTTCTCAACCAATATTTAATCATTTCGTAACAACTCATAATTAGTCAATTTCTAACAATTAATAATAAGTTTATTTTTTAATTATTTAATTATGTTGGCTATTTCTTAGCCAATATTTAATCATTTCGTAACAACTCATAATTAGTCAATTCATAACAATAAATCATAAGTTTAATATTTCATTATGATGGCGATTACTTAGCCAATATTCAGTCAATTTAGAACAATTAATAAAAAGTTTATTTATTAATTATTTATATATCTAATAATAAGTTTGAATAAACATGTTGGGGATTTCTCAGCCAATATTCAGTCAATTCATTAAAATTAATAATAAGTTTATTTTTTAACTATTTAATTATGATGGCGATTTCGCAGCCAATATTTAATCATTTCGTAACAACTCATATTCAGTCAATTTATAACAATAAATAATAAGTTTATTTTTTAATTATTTAATTATGTTGGCGATTTCTTAGCCAATATTTAATCATTTTGTAACAACTCTTAATTAGTCAATTCATAACAGTAAATCATAAGTTTATTATTTCATTATGATGGCGATTACTTAGCCAATATTCAGTCAATTTAGAACAATTAATAAAAAGTTTATTTATTAATTATTTATATATCTAATAATAAGTTTAAATAAATCATGATGGCGATTTCTCAGCCAATATTTAATCATATCGAAACAACTCATATTCAGTCAATTTATAAGAATTAATAATAAGTTTATTTTTTAATTATTTAATTATGATGGCTATTTCTTAGCCAATATTTAATCATTTCGTAACAACTCATAATTAGTCAATTCATAACAATAAATCATAAGTTTATTATTTCATTATGATGGCGATTACTTAGCCAATATTCAGTCAATTTAGAACAATTAATAAAAAGTTTATTTATTAATTATTTATATATCTAATAATAAGTTTAAATAAATCATGATGGCGATTTCTCAGCCAATATTTAATCATACCGAAACAACTCATATTCAGTCAATTTATAACAATTAATAATAAGTTTATTTTTTAATTATTTAATTATGATGGCGATTTCTCAACCAATATTTAATCATTTCGTAACAACTCATAATTAGTCAATTTCTAACAATTAATAATAAGTTTATTTTTAATTATTTAATTATGTTGGCTATTTCTTAGCCAATATTTAATCATTTCGTAACAACTCATAATTAGTCAATTCATAACAATATATCATAAGTTTAATATTTCATTATGATGGCGATTACTTAGCCAATATTCAGTCAATTTAGAACAATTAATAAAAAGTTTATTTATTAATTATTTATATATCTAATAATAAGTTTGAATAAACATGTTGGGGATTTCTCAGCCAATATTCAGTCAATTCATAAAAATTAATAATAAGTTTATTTTTTAACTATTTAATTATGATGGCGATTTCGCAGCCAATATTTAATCATTTCGTAACAACTCATATTCAGTCAATTTATAACAATAAATAATAAGTTTATTTTTTAATTATTTAATTATGTTGGCGATTTCTTAGCCAATATTTAATCATTTCGTAACAACTCATAATTAGTCAATTTCTAACAATTAATCATAAGTTTATTTTTTAATTATTTAATTATGTTGGCGATTTCTTAGCCAATATTTAATCATTTCGTGATAACTCATAATTAGTCAATTTATAACAATTAATAATAAGTTTATTTTTTAATTATTTAATTATGTTGGCGATTTCTTAGCCAATATTTAATCATTTCGTAACAACTCATAATTAGTCAATTCATAACAGTAAATCATAAGTTTATTATTTCATTATGATGGCGATTACTTAGCCAATATTCAGTCAATTTAGAACAATAATAAAAAGTTTATTTATTAATTATTTATATATCTAATAATAAGTTTGAATAAACATGTTGGGGATTTCTCAGCCAATATTCAGTCAATTCATAAAATTAATAATAAGTTTATTTTTTAACTATTTAATTATGATGGCGATTTCGCAGCCAATATTTAATCATTTCGTAACAACTCATATTCAGTCAATTTATAACAATAAATAATAAGTTTATTTTTTAATTATTTAATTATGTTGGCGATTTCTTAGCCAATATTAATCATTTCGTAACAACTCATAATTAGTCAATTTCTAACAATTAATCATAAGTTTATTTTTAATTATTTAATTATGTTGGCGATTTCTTAGCCAATATTTAATCATTTCGTGATAACTCATAATTAGTCAATTTATAACAATTAATAATAAGTTTATTTTTTAATTATTTAATTATGTTGGCGATTTCTTAGCCAATATTTAATCATTTCGTAACAACTCATAATTAGTCAATTCATAACAGTAAATCATAAGTTTATATTTCATTATGATGGCGATTACTTAGCCAATATTCAGTCAATTTAGAACAATTAATAAAAAGTCTATTTATTAATTATTTATATATCTAATAATAAGTTTGAATAAACATGTTGGGGATTTCTCAGCCAATATTCAGTCAATACATAACAATTAATAATAAGTTTATTTTTTTTTAATTATTCATCTAATATATAATAAGTTTAAATAAATCATGATAGCGATTTCTCAGCCAATATTTAATCATATCGAAACAACTCATATTCAGTCAATTTATAACAATTAATAATAAGTTATTTTTTAATTATTTAATTATGATGGTGATTTCTCAGCCAATATTTAATCATTTCGTAACAACTCATATTCAGTCAATTTATAACAATTAATAATAAGCTTATTTTTTAATTATTTAATTATGCTGCCGATTTCTCAGCCAATATTTAATCATTTCGTAACAACTCATAATTAGTCAATTTATAACAATTAATAATAAGTTTATTTTTTAATTAATTAATTATGTTGGCGATTTCTTAGCCAATATTTAATCATTTCGTAACAACTCATAATTAGTCAATTCATAACAATAAATCATAAGTTTATTATTTCATTATGATGGCGATTTCTCAACCAATATTTAATCATTTCGTAACAACTCATAATTAGTCAATTTCTAACAATTAATAATAAGTTTATTTTTAATTATTTAATTATGATGGCGATTTCTTAGCCAATATTTAATCATTTCGTAACAACTCATAATTAGTCAATTCATAACAGTAAATCATAAGTTTATTATTTCATTATGATGGCGATTACTTAGCCAATATTCAGTCAATTTAGAACAATTAATAAAAAGTTTATTTATTAATTATTTATATATCTAATAATAAGTTTAAATAAATCATGATGGCGATTTCTCAACCAATATTTAATCATTTCGTAACAACTCATAATTAGTCAATTTCTAACAATTAATAATAAGTTTATTTTTTAATTATTTAATTATGATGGCTATTTCTTAGCCAATATTTAATCATTTCGTAACAACTCATAATTAGTCAATTCATAACAATAAATCATAAGTTTATTATTTCATTATGATGGCGATTACTTAGCCAATATTCAGTCAATTTAGAACAATTAATAAAAAGTTATTTATTAATTATTTATATATCTAATAATAAGTTTAAATAAATCATGATGGCGATTTCTCAGCCAATATTTAATCATATCGAAACAACTCATATTCAGTCAATTTATAAGAATTAATAATAAGTTTATTTTTTAATTATTTAATTATGATGGCGATTTCTCAACCAATATTTAATCATTTCGTAACAACTCATAATTAGTCAATTTCTAACAATTAATAATAAGTTTATTTTTTAATTATTTAATTATGTTGGCGATTTCTTAGCCAATATTTAATCATTTCGTAACAACTCATAATTAGTCAATTCATAACAATAAATCATAAGTTTATTATTTCATTATGATGGCGATTACTTAGCCAATATTCAGTCAATTTAGAACAATTAATAAAAAGTTTATTTATTAATTATTTATATATCTAATAATAAGTTTAAATAAATCATGATGGCGATTTCTCAGCCAATATTTAATCATATCGAAACATCTCATATTCAGTCAATTTATAACAATTAATAATAAGTTTATTTTTTAATTATTTAATTATGATGGCGATTTCTCAACCAATATTTAATCATTTCGTAACAACTCATAATTAGTCAATTTCTAACAATTAATAATAAGTTTATTTTTTAATTATTTAATTATGCTGCCGATTTCTCAGCCAATATTTAATCATATCGAAACAACTCATATTCAGTCAATTTATAACAATTAATAATAAGTTTATTTTTTAATTATTTAATTATGATGGCGATTTCTCAACCAATATTTAATCATTTCGTAACAACTCATAATTAGTCAATTTATAACAATTAATAATAAGTTTATTTTTTAATTATTTAATTATGTTGGCGATTTCTTAGCCAATATTTAATCATTTCGTAACAACTCATAATTAGTCAATTCATAACAATAAATCATAAGTTTATTATTTCATTATGATGGCGATTACTTAGCCAATATTCAGTCAATTTAGAACAATTAATAAAAAGTTTATTTATTAATTATTTATATATCTAATAATAAGTTTGAATAAACATGTTGGGGATTTCTCAGCCAATATTCAGTCAATACATAACAATTAATAATAAGTTTATTTTTTTTAATTATTCATCTAATATATAATAAGTTTAAATAAATCATGATGGCGATTTCTCAGCCAATATTTAATCATATCGAAACAACTCATATTCAGTCAATTTATAACAATTAATAATAAGTTTATTTTTTAATTATTTAATTATGATGGCGATTTCTCAACCAATATTTAATCATTTCGTAACAACTCATAATTAGTCAATTTCTAACAATTAATAATAAGTTTATTTTTTAATTATTTAATTATGTTGGCTATTTCTTAGCCAATATTTAATCATTTCGTAACAACTCATAATTAGTCAATTCATAACAATAAATCATAAGTTTAATATTTCATTATGATGGCGATTACTTAGCCAATATTCAGTCAATTTAGAACAATTAATAAAAAGTTTATTTATTAATTATTTATATATCTAATAATAAGTTTGAATAAACATGTTGGGGATTTCTCAGCCAATATTCAGTCAATTCATTAAAATTAATAATAAGTTTATTTTTTAACTATTTAATTATGATGGCGATTTCGCAGCCAATATTTAATCATTTCGTAACAACTCATATTCAGTCAATTTATAACAATAAATAATAAGTTTATTTTTTAATTATTTAATTATGTTGGCGATTTCTTAGCCAATATTTAATCATTTTGTAACAACTCTTAATTAGTCAATTCATAACAGTAAATCATAAGTTTATTATTTCATTATGATGGCGATTACTTAGCCAATATTCAGTCAATTTAGAACAATTAATAAAAAGTTTATTTATTAATTATTTATATATCTAATAATAAGTTTAAATAAATCATGATGGCGATTTCTCAGCCAATATTTAATCATATCGAAACAACTCATATTCAGTCAATTTATAAGAATTAATAATAAGTTTATTTTTTAATTATTTAATTATGATGGCTATTTCTTAGCCAATATTTAATCATTTCGTAACAACTCATAATTAGTCAATTCATAACAATAAATCATAAGTTTATTATTTCATTATGATGGCGATTACTTAGCCAATATTCAGTCAATTTAGAACAATTAATAAAAAGTTTATTTATTAATTATTTATATATCTAATAATAAGTTTAAATAAATCATGATGGCGATTTCTCAGCCAATATTTAATCATATCGAAACAACTCATATTCAGTCAATTTATAAGAATTAATAATAAGTTTATTTTTTAATTATTTAATTATGATGGCGATTTCTCAACCAATATTTAATCATTTCGTAACAACTCATAATTAGTCAATTTCTAACAATTAATAATAAGTTTATTTTTTAATTATTTAATTATGTTGGCGATTTCTTAGCCAATATTTAATCATTTCGTAACAACTCATAATTAGTCAATTCATAACAATAAATCATAAGTTTATTATTTCATTATGATGGCGATTACTTAGCCAATATTCAGTCAATTTAGAACAATTAATAAAAAGTATATTTATTAATTATTTATATATCTAATAATAAGTTTGAATAAACATGTTGGGGATTTCTCAGCCAATATTTAATCATATCGAAACAACTCATATTCAGTCAATTTCTAACAATTAATAATAAGTTTATTTTTTAATTATTTAATTATGTTGGCGATTTCTTAGCCAATATTTAATCATTTCGTAACAACTCATAATTAGTCAATTCATAACAATAAATCATAAGTTTATTATTTCATTATGATGGCGATTTCTCAACCAATATTTAATCATTTCGTAACAACTCATAATTAGTCAATTTCTAACAATTAATAATAAGTTTATTTTTTAATTATTTAATTATGATGGCGATTTCTCAGCCAATATTTAATCATTTCGTAACAACTCATATTCTGTCAATTTATAACAATAATAGTATGTTTATTTTTTAATTATTTAATTATGCTGCCGATTTCTCAGCCAATATTTAATCATTTCGTAACAACTCATAATTAGTCAATTTATAACAATTAATAATAAGTTTATTTTTTAATTATTTAATTATGTTGGCGATTTCTTAGCCAATATTTAATCATTACGTAACAACTCATAATTAGTCAATTCATAACAATAAATCATAAGTTTATTATTTCATTATGATGGCGATTACTTAGCCAATATTCAGTCAATTTAGAACAATTAATAAAAAGTTTATTTATTAATTATTTATATATCTAATAATAAGTTTGAATAAACATGTTGGGGATTTCTCAGCCAATATTCAGTCAATACATAACATTTAATAATAAGTTTATTTATTTTTAATTATTCATCTAATATATAATAAGTTTAAATAAATCATGATGTCGATTTCTCAGCCAATATTTAATCATATCGAAACAACTCATATTCAGTCAATTTATAACAATTAATAATAAGTTTATTTTTTAATTATTTAATTATGATGGCGATTTCTCAGCCAATATTTAATCATTTCGTAACAACTCATATTCAGTCAATTTATAACAATTAATAATAAGTTTATTCTTTAATTATTTAATTATGCTGCCGATTTCTCAGCCAATATTTAATCATTTCGTAACAACTCATAATTAGTCAATTTATAACAATTAATAATAAGTTTATTTTTTAATTATTTAATTATGTTGGCGATTTCTTAGCCAATATTTAATCATTTCGTAACAACTCATAATTAGTCAATTCATAACAGTAAATCATAAGTTTATTATTTCATTATGATGGCGATTACTTAGCCAATATTCAGTCAATTTAGAACAATTAATAAAAAGTTTATTTATTATTTATTTATATATCTAATAATAAGTTTAAATAAATCATGATGGCGATTTCTCAGCCAATATTTAATCATATCGAAACAACTCATATTCAGTCAATTTATAAGAATTAATAATAAGTTTATTTTTAATTATTTAATTATGATGGCTATTTCTTAGCCAATATTTAATCATTTCGTAACAACTCATAATTAGTCAATTCATAACAATAAATCATAAGTTTATTATTTCATTATGATGGCGATTACTTAGCCAATATTCAGTCAATTTAGAACAATTAATAAAAAGTTTATTTATTAATTATTTATATATCTAATAATAAGTTTAAATAAATCATGATGGCGATTTCTCAGCCAATATTTAATCATATCGAAACAACTCATATTCAGTCAATTTATAAGAATTAATAATAAGTTTATTTTTAATTATTTAATTATGATGGCGATTTCTCAACCAATATTTAATCATTTCGTAACAACTCATAATTAGTCAATTTCTAACAATTAATAATAAGTTTATTTTTTAATTATTTAATTATGTTGGCGATTTCTTAGCCAATATTTAATCATTTCGTAACAACTCATAATTAGTCAATTCATAACAATAAATCATAAGTTTATTATTTCATTATGATGGCGATTACTTAGCCAATATTCAGTCAATTTAGAACAATTATTAAAAAGTTTATTTATTAATTATTTATATATCTAATAATAAGTTTGAATAAACATGTTGGGGATTTCTCAGCCAATATTCAGTCAATTCATAAAAATTAATAATAAGTTTATTTTTAACTATTTAATTATGATGGCGATTTCGCAGCCAATATTTAATCATTTCGTAACAACTCATATTCAGTCAATTTATAACAATAAATAATAAGTTTATTTTTTAATTATTTAATTATGTTGGCGATTTCTTAGCCAATATTTAATCATTTCGTAACAACTCATAATTAGTCAATTCATAACAGTAAATCATAAGTTTATTATTTCATTATGATGGGGATTACTTAGCCAATATTCAGTCAATTTAGAACAATTAATAAAAAGTTTATTTATTAATTATTTATATATCTAATAATAAGTTTGAATAAACATGTTGGGGATTTCTCAGCCAATATTCAGTCAATTTAGAACAATTAATAAAAGTTTATTTATTAATTATTTATATATCTAATAATAAGTTTAAATAAATCATGATGGCGATTTCTCAGCCAATATTTAATCATATCGAAACAACTCATATTCAGTCAATTTATAAGAATTAATAATAAGTTTATTTTTTAATTATTTAATTATGATGGCGATTTCTCAACCAATATTTAATCATTTCGTAACAACTCATAATTAGTCAATTTCTAACAATTAATAATAAGTTTATTGTTTAATTATTTAATTATGTTGGCGATTTCTTAGCCAATATTTAATCATTTCGTAACAACTCATAATTAGTCAATTCATAACAATAAATCATAAGTTTATTATTTCATTATGATGGCGATTACTTAGCCAATATTCAGTCAATTTAGAACAATTAATAAAAAGTTTATTTATTAATTATTTATATATCTAATAATAAGTTTGAATAAACATGTTGGGGATTTCTCAGCCAATATTCAGTCAATACATAACAATTAATAATAAGTTTATTTATTTTTTAATTATTCATCTAATATATAATAAGTTTAAATAAATCATGATGGCGATTTCTCAGCCAATATTTAATCATATCGAAACAACTCATATTCAGTCAATTTATAACAATTAATAATAAGTTTATTTTTTAATTATTAATTATGATGGCGATTTCTCAACCAATATTTAATCATTTCGTAACAACTCATAATTAGTCAATTTCTAACAATTAATAATAAGTTTATTTTTTAATTATTTAATTATGATGGCTATTTCTTAGCCAATATTTAATCATTTCGTAACAACTCATAATTAGTCAATTCATAACAATAAATCATAAGTTTATATTTCATTATGATGGCGATTACTTAGCCAATATTCAGTCAATTTAGAACAATTAATAAAAAGTTTATTTATTAATTATTTATATATCTAATAATAAGTTTAAATAAATCATGATGGCGATTTCTCAGCCAATATTTAATCATATCGAAACAACTCATATTCAGTCAATTTATAAGAATTAATAATAAGTTTATTTTTTAATTATTTAATTATGATGGCGATTTCTCAACCAATATTTAATCATTTCGTAACAACTCATAATTAGTCAATTTCTAACAATTAATAATAAGTTTATTTTTTAATTATTAATTATGTTGGCGATTTCTTAGCCAATATTTAATCATTTCGTAACAACTCATAATTAGTCAATTCATAACAATAAATCATAAGTTTATTATTTCATTATGATGGCGATTACTTAGCCAATATTCAGTCAATTTAGAACAATTAATAAAAAGTATATTTATTAATTATTTATATATCTAATAATAAGTTTGAATAAACATGTTGGGGATTTCTCAGCCAATATTTAATCATATCGAACAACTCATATTCAGTCAATTTCTAACAATTAATAATAAGTTATTTTTTAATTATTTAATTATGTTGGCGATTTCTTAGCCAATATTTAATCATTTCGTAACAACTCATAATTAGTCAATTCATAACAATAAATCATAAGTTTATTATTTCATTATGATGGCGATTTCTCAACCAATATTTAATCATTTCGTAACAACTCATAATTAGTCATTTCTAACAATTAATAATAAGTTTATTTTTTAATTATTTAATTATGATGGCGATTTCTCAGCCAATATTTAATCATTTCGTAACAACTCATATTCTGTCAATTTATAACAATAATAGTATGTTTATTTTTTAATTATTTAATTATGCTGCCGATTTCTCAGCCAATATTTAATCATTTCGTAACAACTCATAATTAGTCAATTTATAACAATTAATAATAAGTTATTTTTTAATTATTTAATTATGTTGGCGATTTCTTAGCCAATATTTAATCATTACGTAACAACTCATAATTAGTCAATTCATAACAATAAATCATAAGTTTATTATTTCATTATGATGGCGATTACTTAGCCAATATTCAGTCAATTTAGAACAATTAATAAAAAGTTATTTATTAATTATTTATATATCTAATAATAAGTTTGAATAAACATGTTGGGATTCTCAGCCAATATTCAGTCAATACATAACATTTAATAATAAGTTTATTTATTTTTAATTATTCATCTAATATATAATAAGTTTAAATAAATCATGATGTCGATTTCTCAGCCAATATTTAATCATATCGAAACAACTCATATTCAGTCAATTTATAACAATTAATAATAAGTTTATTTTTTAACTATTTAATTATGATGGCGATTTCTCAGCCAATATTTAATCATTTCGTAACAACTCATATTCAGTCAATTTATAACAATTAATAATAAGTTTATTCTTTAATTATTTAATTATGCTGCCGATTTCTCAGCCAATATTTAATCATTTCGTAACAACTCATAATTAGTCAATTTATAACAATTAATAATAAGTTTATTTTTTAATTATTTAATTATGTTGGCGATTTCTTAGCCAATATTTAATCATTACGTAAAACTCATAATTAGTCAATTCATAACAGTAAATCATAAGTTTATTATTTCATTATGATGGCGATTACTTAGCCAATATTCAGTCAATTTAGAACAATTAATAAAAAGTTTATTTATTAATTATTTATATATCTAATAATAAGTTTGAATAAACATGTTGGGGATTTCTCAGCCAATATTCAGTCAATACATAACAATTAATAATAAGTTTATTTATTTTTTAATTATTCATCTAATATATAATAAGTTTAAATAAATCATGATGGCGATTTCTCAGCCAATATTTAATCATATCGAAACAACTCATATTCAGTCAATTTATAACAATTAATAATAAGTTTATTTTTTAATTATTTAATTATGATGGCGATTTCTCAACCAATATTTAATCATTTCGTAACAACTCATAATTAGTCAATTTCTAACAATTAATAAGTCTTTTCTTAGCCAATATTTAATCATTTCGTAACAACTCATAATTAGTCAATTCATAACAATAAATCATAGTTATTATTTCATTATGATGGCGATTACTTAGCCAATATTCAGTCAATTTAGAACAATTAATAAAAAGTTTATTTATTAATTATTTATATATCTAATAATAAGTTTAAATAAATCATGATGGCGATTTCTCAGCCAAATTTAATCATATCGAAACAACTCATATTCAGTCAATTTATAAGAATTAATAATAAGTTTATTTTTTAATTATTTAATTATGATGGCGATTCTCAAACCAATATTTAATCATTTCGTAACAACTCATAATTAGTCAATTTCTAACAATTAATAATAAGTTTATTTTTTAATTATTAATTATGTTGGCGATTTCTTAGCCAATATTAATCATTTCGTAACAACTCATAATTAGTCAATTCATAACAATAAATCATAAGTTATTATTTCATTATGATGGCGATTACTAGCCAATATTCAGTCAATTTAGAACAATTATTAAAAAGTTTATTTATTAATTATTTATATATCTAATAATAAGTTTGAATAAACATGTTGGGGATTTCTCAGCCAATATTCAGTCAATTCATAAAAATTAATAATAAGTTTATTTTTTAACTATTTAATTATGATGGCGATTTCGCAGCCAATATTAATCATTTCGTAACAACTCATATTCAGTCAATTTATAACAATAAATAATAAGTTTATTTTTTAATTATTTAATTATGTTGGCGATTTCTTAGCCAATATTTAATCATTTCGTAACAACTCATAATTAGTCAATTCATAACAGTAAATCATAAGTTTATTATTTCATTATGATGGGGATTACTTAGCCAATATTCAGTCAATTTAGAACAATTAATAAAAAGTTTATTTATTAATTATTTATATATCTAATAATAAGTTTGAATAAACATGTTGGGGATTTCTCAGCCAATATTCAGTCAATTTAGAACAATTAATAAAAAGTTTATTTATTAATTATTTATATATCTAATAATAAGTTTAAATAAATCATGATGGCGATTTCTCAGCCAATATTTAATCATATCGAAACAACTCATATTCAGTCAATTATAAGAATTAATAATAAGTTTATTTTTTAATTATTTAATTATGATGGCGATTTCTCAACCAATATTTAATCATTTCGTAACAACTCATAATTAGTCAATTTCTAACAATTAATAATAAGTTTATTGTTTAATTATTTAATTATGTTGGCGATTCTTAGCCAATATTTAATCATTTCGTAACAACTCATAATTAGTCAATTCATAACAATAAATCATAAGTTTATTATTTCATTATGATGGCGATTACTTAGCCAATATTCAGTCAATTTAGAACAATTAATAAAAAGTCTATTTATTAATTATTTATATATCTAATAATAAGTTTGAATAAACATGTTGGGGATTTCTCAGCCAATATTCAGTCAATACATAACAATTAATAATAAGTTTATTTTTTTTTAATTATTCATCTAATATATAATAAGTTTAAATAAATCATGATAGCGATTTCTCAGCCAATATTTAATCATATCGAAACAACTCATATTCAGTCAATTTATAACAATTAATAATAAGTTTATTTTTTAATTATTTAATTATGATGGTGATTTCTCAGCCAATATTTAATCATTTCGTAACAACTCATATTCAGTCAATTTATAACAATTAATAATAAGCTTATTTTTTAATTATTTAATTATGCTGCCGATTTCTCAGCCAATATTTAATCATTTCGTAACAACTCATAATTAGTCAATTTATAACAATTAATAATAAGTTTATTTTTAATTAATTAATTATGTTGGCGATTTCTTAGCCAATATTTAATCATTTCGTAACAACTCATAATTAGTCAATTCATAACAATAAATCATAAGTTTATTATTTCATTATGATGGCGATTTCTCAACCAATATTTAATCATTTCGTAACAACTCATAATTAGTCAATTTCTAACAATTAATAATAAGTTTATTTTTTAATTATTTAATTATGATGGCGATTTCTTAGCCAATATTTAATCATTTCGTAACAACTCATAATTAGTCAATTCATAACAGTAAATCATAAGTTTATTATTTCATTATGATGGCGATTACTTAGCCAATATTCAGTCAATTTAGAACAATTAATAAAAAGTTTATTTATTAATTATTTATATATCTAATAATAAGTTTAAATAAATCATGATGGCGATTTCTCAACCAATATTTAATCATTTCGTAACAACTCATAATTAGTCAATTTCTAACAATTAATAATAAGTTTATTTTTTAATTATTTATTATGATGGCTATTTCTTAGCCAATATTTAATCATTTCGTAACAACTCATAATTAGTCAATTCATAACAATAAATCATAAGTTTATTATTTCATTATGATGGCGATTACTTAGCCAATATTCAGTCAATTTAGAACAATTAATAAAAAGTTTATTTATTAATTATTTATATATCTAATAATAAGTTTAAATAAATCATGATGGCGATTTCTCAGCCAATATTTAATCATATCGAAACAACTCATATTCAGTCAATTTATAAGAATTAATAATAAGTTTATTTTTTAATTATTTAATTATGATGGCGATTTCTCAACCAATATTTAATCATTTCGTAACAACTCATAATTAGTCAATTTCTAACAATTAATAATAAGTTTATTTTTTAATTATTTAATTATGTTGGCGATTTCTTAGCCAATATTTAATCATTTCGTAACAACTCATAATTAGTCAATTCATAACAATAAATCATAAGTTTATTATTTCATTATGATGGCGATTACTTAGCCAATATTCAGTCAATTTAGAACAATTAATAAAAAGTTTATTTATTAATTATTTATATATCTAATAATAAGTTTAAATAAATCATGATGGCGATTTCTCAGCCAATATTTAATCATATCGAAACATCTCATATTCAGTCAATTTATAACAATTAATAATAAGTTTATTTTTTAATTATTTAATTATGATGGCGATTTCTCAACCAATATTTAATCATTTCGTAACAACTCATAATTAGTCAATTTCTAACAATTAATAATAAGTTTATTTTTTAATTATTTAATTATGCTGCCGATTTCTCAGCCAATATTTAATCATATCGAAACAACTCATATTCAGTCAATTTATAACAATTAATAATAAGTTATTTTTTAATTATTTAATTATGATGGCGATTTCTCAACCAATATTTAATCATTTCGTAACAACTCATAATTAGTCAATTTATAACAATTAATAATAAGTTTATTTTTTAATTATTTAATTATGTTGGCGATTTCTTAGCCAATATTTAATCATTTCGTAACAACTCATAATTAGTCAATTCATAACAATAAATCATAAGTTTATTATTTCATTATGATGGCGATTACTTAGCCAATATTCAGTCAATTTAGAACAATTAATAAAAAGTTTATTTATTAATTATTTATATATCTAATAATAAGTTTGAATAAACATGTTGGGGATTTCTCAGCCAATATTCAGTCAATACATAACAATTAATAATAAGTTTATTTTTTTTAATTATTCATCTAATATATAATAAGTTTAAATAAATCATGATGGCGATTTCTCAGCCAATATTTAATCATATCGAAACAACTCATATTCAGTCAATTTATAACAATTAATAATAAGTTTATTTTTTAATTATTTAATTATGATGGCGATTTCTCAACCAATATTTAATCATTTCGTAACAACTCATAATTAGTCAATTTCTAACAATTAATAATAAGTTTATTTTTTAATTATTTAATTATGTTGGCTATTTCTTAGCCAATATTTAATCATTTCGTAACAACTCATAATTAGTCAATTCATAACAATAAATCATAAGTTTAATATTTCATTATGATGGCGATTACTTAGCCAATATTCAGTCAATTTAGAACAATTAATAAAAAGTTTATTTATTAATTATTTATATATCTAATAATAAGTTTGAATAAACATGTTGGGGATTTCTCAGCCAATATTCAGTCAATTCATTAAAATTAATAATAAGTTTATTTTTTAACTATTTAATTATGATGGCGATTTCGCAGCCAATATTTAATCATTTCGTAACAACTCATATTCAGTCAATTTATAACAATAAATAATAAGTTTATTTTTTAATTATTTAATTATGTTGGCGATTTCTTAGCCAATATTTAATCATTTTGTAACAACTCTTAATTAGTCAATTCATAACAGTAAATCATAAGTTTATTATTTCATTATGATGGCGATTACTTAGCCAATATTCAGTCAATTTAGAACAATTAATAAAAAGTTTATTTATTAATTATTTATATATCTAATAATAAGTTTAAATAAATCATGATGGCGATTTCTCAGCCAATATTTAATCATATCGAAACAACTCATATTCAGTCAATTTATAAGAATTAATAATAAGTTTATTTTTTAATTATTTAATTATGATGGCTATTTCTTAGCCAATATTTAATCATTTCGTAACAACTCATAATTAGTCAATTCATAACAGTAAATCATAAGTTTATTATTTCATTATGATGGCGATTACTTAGCCAATATTCAGTCAATTTAGAACAATTAATAAAAAGTTTATTTATTAATTATTTATATATCTAATAATAAGTTTAAATAAATCATGATGGCGATTTCTCAACCAATATTTAATCATTTCGTAACAACTCATAATTAGTCAATTTCTAACAATTAATAATAAGTTTATTTTTTAATTATTTAATTATGATGGCTATTTCTTAGCCAATATTTAATCATTTCGTAACAACTCATAATTAGTCAATTCATAACAATAAATCATAAGTTTATTATTTCATTATGATGGCGATTACTTAGCCAATATTCAGTCAATTTAGAACAATTAATAAAAAGTTTATTTATTAATTATTTATATATCTAATAATAAGTTTAAATAAATCATGATGGCGATTTCTCAGCCAATATTTAATCATATCGAAACAACTCATATTCAGTCAATTTATAAGAATTAATAATAAGTTTATTTTTTAATTATTTAATTATGATGGCGATTTCTCAACCAATATTTAATCATTTCGTAACAACTCATAATTAGTCAATTTCTAACAATTAATAATAAGTTTATTTTTTAATTATTTAATTATGTTGGCGATTTCTTAGCCAATATTTAATCATTTCGTAACAACTCATAATTAGTCAATTCATAACAATAAATCATAAGTTTATTATTTCATTATGATGGCGATTACTTAGCCAATATTCAGTCAATTTAGAACAATTAATAAAAGTTTATTTATTAATTATTTATATATCTAATAATAAGTTTAAATAAATCATGATGGCGATTTCTCAGCCAATATTTAATCATATCGAAACATCTCATATTCAGTCAATTTATAACAATTAATAATAAGTTTATTTTTTAATTATTTAATTATGATGGCGATTTCTCAACCAATATTTAATCATTTCGTAACAACTCATAATTAGTCAATTTCTAACAATTAATAATAAGTTTATTTTTTAATTATTTAATTATGCTGCCGATTTCTCAGCCAATATTTAATCATATCGAAACAACTCATATTCAGTCAATTTATAACAATTAATAATAAGTTTATTTTTTAATTATTTAATTATGATGGCGATTTCTCAACCAATATTTAATCATTTCGTAACAACTCATAATTAGTCAATTTATAACAATTAATAATAAGTTTATTTTTTAATTATTTAATTATGTTGGCGATTTCTTAGCCAATATTTAATCATTTCGTAACAACTCATAATTAGTCAATTCATAACAATAAATCATAAGTTTATTATTTCATTATGATGGCGATTACTTAGCCAATATTCAGTCAATTTAGAACAATTAATAAAAAGTTTATTTATTAATTATTTATATATCTAATAATAAGTTTGAATAAACATGTTGGGGATTTCTCAGCCAATATTCAGTCAATACATAACAATTAATAATAAGTTTATTTTTTTTTAATTATTCATCTAATATATAATAAGTTTAAATAAATCATGATGGCGATTTCTCAGCCAATATTTAATCATATCGAAACAACTCATATTCAGTCAATTTATAACAATTAATAATAAGTTATTTTTTAATTATTTAATTATGATGGCGATTTCTCAACCAATATTTAATCATTTCGTAACAACTCATAATTAGTCAATTTCTAACAATTAATAATAAGTTTATTTTTAATTATTTAATTATGTTGGCTATTTCTTAGCCAATATTTAATCATTTCGTAACAACTCATAATTAGTCAATTCATAACAATAAATCATAAGTTTAATATTTCATTATGATGGCGATTACTTAGCCAATATTCAGTCAATTTAGAACAATTAATAAAAAGTTTATTTATTAATTATTTATATATCTAATAATAAGTTTGAATAAACATGTTGGGGATTTCTCAGCCAATATTCAGTCAATTCATTAAAATTAATAATAAGTTTATTTTTTAACTATTTAATTATGATGGCGATTTCGCAGCCAATATTTAATCATTTCGTAACAACTCATATTCAGTCAATTTATAACAATAAATAATAAGTTTATTTTTTAATTATTTAATTATGTTGGCGATTTCTTAGCCAATATTTAATCATTTTGTAACAACTCTTAATTAGTCAATTCATAACAGTAAATCATAAGTTTATTATTTCATTATGATGGCGATTACTTAGCCAATATTCAGTCAATTTAGAACAATTAATAAAAAGTTTATTTATTAATTATTTATATATCTAATAATAAGTTTAAATAAATCATGATGGCGATTTCTCAGCCAATATTTAATCATATCGAAACAACTCATATTCAGTCAATTTATAAGAATTAATAATAAGTTTATTTTTTAATTATTTAATTATGATGGCTATTTCTTAGCCAATATTTAATCATTTCGTAACAACTCATAATTAGTCAATTCATAACAATAAATCATAAGTTTATTATTTCATTATGATGGCGATTACTTAGCCAATATTCAGTCAATTTAGAACAATTAATAAAAAGTTTATTTATTAATTATTTATATATCTAATAATAAGTTTAAATAAATCATGATGGCGATTTCTCAGCCAATATTTAATCATATCGAAACAACTCATATTCAGTCAATTTATAAGAATTAATAATAAGTTTATTTTTTAATTATTTAATTATGATGGCGATTTCTCAACCAATATTTAATCATTTCGTAACAACTCATAATTAGTCAATTTCTAACAATTAATAATAAGTTTATTTTTAATTATTTAATTATGTTGGCGATTTCTTAGCCAATATTTAATCATTTCGTAACAACTCATAATTAGTCAATTCATAACAATAAATCATAAGTTTATTATTTCATTATGATGGCGATTACTTAGCCAATATTCAGTCAATTTAGAACAATTAATAAAAAGTATATTTATTAATTATTTATATATCTAATAATAAGTTTGAATAAACATGTTGGGGATTTCTCAGCCAATATTTAATCATATCGAAACAACTCATATTCAGTCAATTTCTAACAATTAATAATAAGTTTATTTTTTAATTATTTAATTATGTTGGCGATTTCTTAGCCAATATTTAATCATTTCGTAACAACTCATAATTAGTCAATTCATAACAATAAATCATAAGTTTATTATTTCATTATGATGGCGATTTCTCAACCAATATTTAATCATTTCGTAACAACTCATAATTAGTCAATTTCTAACAATTAATAATAAGTTTATTTTTTAATTATTTAATTATGATGGCGATTTCTCAGCCAATATTTAATCATTTCGTAACAACTCATATTCTGTCAATTTATAACAATAATAGTATGTTTATTTTTTAATTATTTAATTATGCTGCCGATTTCTCAGCCAATATTTAATCATTTCGTAACAACTCATAATTAGTCAATTTATAACAATTAATAATAAGTTTATTTTTTAATTATTTAATTATGTTGGCGATTTCTTAGCCAATATTTAATCATTACGTAACAACTCATAATTAGTCAATTCATAACAATAAATCATAAGTTTATTATTTCATTATGATGGCGATTACTTAGCCAATATTCAGTCAATTTAGAACAATTAATAAAAAGTTTATTTATTAATTATTTATATATCTAATAATAAGTTTGAATAAACATGTTGGGGATTTCTCAGCCAATATTCAGTCAATACATAACATTTAATAATAAGTTTATTTATTTTTAATTATTCATCTAATATATAATAAGTTTAAATAAATCATGATGTCGATTTCTCAGCCAATATTTAATCATATCGAAACAACTCATATTCAGTCAATTTATAACAATTAATAATAAGTTTATTTTTTAATTATTTAATTATGATGGCGATTTCTCAGCCAATATTTAATCATTTCGTAACAACTCATATTCAGTCAATTTATAACAATTAATAATAAGTTTATTCTTTAATTATTTAATTATGCTGCCGATTTCTCAGCCAATATTTAATCATTTCGTAACAACTCATAATTAGTCAATTTATAACAATTAATAATAAGTTTATTTTTTAATTATTTAATTATGTTGGCGATTTCTTAGCCAATATTTAATCATTTCGTAACAACTCATAATTAGTCAATTCATAACAGTAAATCATAAGTTTATTATTTCATTATGATGGCGATTACTTAGCCAATATTCAGTCAATTTAGAACAATTAATAAAAAGTTTATTTATTAATTATTTATATATCTAATAATAAGTTTAAATAAATCATGATGGCGATTTCTCAGCCAATATTTAATCATATCGAAACAACTCATATTCAGTCAATTTATAAGAATTAATAATAAGTTTATTTTTTAATTATTTAATTATGATGGCTATTTCTTAGCCAATATTTAATCATTTCGTAACAACTCATAATTAGTCAATTCATAACAATAAATCATAAGTTTATTATTTCATTATGATGGCGATTACTTAGCCAATATTCAGTCAATTTAGAACAATTAATAAAAAGTTTATTTATTAATTATTTATATATCTAATAATAAGTTTAAATAAATCATGATGGCGATTTCTCAGCCAATATTTAATCATATCGAAACAACTCATATTCAGTCAATTTATAAGAATTAATAATAAGTTTATTTTTTAATTATTTAATTATGATGGCGATTTCTCAACCAATATTTAATCATTTCGTAACAACTCATAATTAGTCAATTTCTAACAATTAATAATAAGTTTATTTTTTAATTATTTAATTATGTTGGCGATTTCTTAGCCAATATTTAATCATTTCGTAACAACTCATAATTAGTCAATTCATAACAATAAATCATAAGTTTATTATTTCATTATGATGGCGATTACTTAGCCAATATTCAGTCAATTTAGAACAATTATTAAAAAGTTTATTTATTAATTATTTATATATCTAATAATAAGTTTGAATAAACATGTTGGGGATTTCTCAGCCAATATTCAGTCAATTCATAAAAATTAATAATAAGTTTATTTTTTAACTATTTAATTATGATGGCGATTTCGCAGCCAATATTTAATCATTTCGTAACAACTCATATTCAGTCAATTTATAACAATAAATAATAAGTTTATTTTTTAATTATTTAATTATGTTGGCGATTTCTTAGCCAATATTTAATCATTTCGTAACAACTCATAATTAGTCAATTCATAACAGTAAATCATAAGTTTATTATTTCATTATGATGGGGATTACTTAGCCAATATTCAGTCAATTTAGAACAATTAATAAAAAGTTTATTTATTAATTATTTATATATCTAATAATAAGTTTGAATAAACATGTTGGGGATTTCTCAGCCAATATTCAGTCAATTTAGAACAATTAATAAAAAGTTTATTTATTAATTATTTATATATCTAATAATAAGTTTAAATAAATCATGATGGCGATTTCTCAGCCAATATTTAATCATATCGAAACAACTCATATTCAGTCAATTTATAAGAATTAATAATAAGTTTATTTTTTAATTATTTAATTATGATGGCGATTTCTCAACCAATATTTAATCATTTCGTAACAACTCATAATTAGTCAATTTCTAACAATTAATAATAAGTTTATTGTTTAATTATTTAATTATGTTGGCGATTTCTTAGCCAATATTTAATCATTTCGTAACAACTCATAATTAGTCAATTCATAACAATAAATCATAAGTTTATTATTTCATTATGATGGCGATTACTTAGCCAATATTCAGTCAATTTAGAACAATTAATAAAAAGTTTATTTATTAATTATTTATATATCTAATAATAAGTTTGAATAAACATGTTGGGGATTTCTCAGCCAATATTCAGTCAATACATAACAATTAATAATAAGTTTATTTTTTTTTAATTATTCATCTAATATATAATAAGTTTAAATAAATCATGATGGCGATTTCTCAGCCAATATTAATCATATCGAAACAACTCATATTCAGTCAATTTATAACAATTAATAATAAGTTTATTTTTTAATTATTTAATTATGATGGCGATTTCTCAACCAATATTTAATCATTTCGTAACAACTCATAATTAGTCAATTTCTAACAATTAATAATAAGTTTATTTTTTAATTATTTAATTATGTTGGCTATTTCTTAGCCAATATTTAATCATTTCGTAACAACTCATAATTAGTCAATTCATAACAATAAATCATAAGTTTAATATTTCATTATGATGGCGATTACTTAGCCAATATTCAGTCAATTTAGAACAATTAATAAAAAGTTTATTTATTAATTATTTATATATCTAATAATAAGTTTGAATAAACATGTTGGGGATTTCTCAGCCAATATTCAGTCAATTCATAAAAATTAATAATAAGTTTATTTTTTAACTATTTAATTATGATGGCGATTTCGCAGCCAATATTTAATCATTTCGTAACAACTCATATTCAGTCAATTTATAACAATAAATAATAAGTTTATTTTTTAATTATTTAATTATGTTGGCGATTTCTTAGCCAATATTTAATCATTTCGTAACAACTCATAATTAGTCAATTTCTAACAATTAATCATAAGTTTATTTTTTAATTATTTAATTATGTTGGCGATTTCTTAGCCAATATTTAATCATTTCGTAACAACTCATAATTAGTCAATTTATAGCAATTAATAATAAGTTTATTTTTTAATTATTTAATTATGTTGGCGATTTCTTAGCCAATATTCAGTCAATTTAGAACAATTAATAAAAAGTTTATTTATTAATTATTTATATAACTAATAATAAGTTTGAATAAACATGTTGGGGATTTCTCAGCCAATATTCAGTCAATTCATAAAAATTAATAATAAGTTTATTTTTTAACTATTTAATTATGATGGCGATTTCGCAGCCAATATTTAATCATTTCGTAACAACTCATATTCAGTCAATTTATAACAATAAATAATAAGTTTATTTTTTAATTATTTAATTATGTTGGCGATTTCTTAGCCAATATTTAATCATTTCGTAACAACTCATAATTAGTCAATTTCTAACAATTAATCATAAGTTTATTTTTTAATTATTTAATTATGTTGGCGATTTCTTAGCCAATATTTAATCATTTCGTGACAACTCATAATTAGTCAATTTATAACAATTAATAATAAGTTTATTTTTTAATTATTTAATTATGTTGGCGATTTCTTAGCCAATATTTAATCATTTCGTAACAACTCATAATTAGTCAATTCATAACAGTAAATCATAAGTTTATTATTTCATTATGATGGCGATTACTTAGCCAATATTCAGTCAATTTAGAACAATTAATAAAAGTTTATTTATTAATTATTTATATATCTAATAATAAGTTTGAATAAACATGTTGGGGATTTCTCAGCCAATATTCAGTCAATACATAACAATTAATAATAAGTTTATTTTTTTTTAATTATTCATCTAATATATAATAAGTTTAAATAAATCATGATAGCGATTTCTCAGCCAATATTTAATCATATCGAAACAACTCATATTCAGTCAATTTATAACAATTAATAATAAGTTTATTTTTAATTATTTAATTATGATGGTGATTCTCAGCCATATTTAATCATTTCGTAACAACTCATAT
This sequence comes from Theocolax elegans, assembly GCA_026168455.1. Taxonomy (NCBI): domain Eukaryota; kingdom Metazoa; phylum Arthropoda; class Insecta; order Hymenoptera; family Cerocephalidae; genus Theocolax; species Theocolax elegans. The sequence goes on along the minus strand of CM047429.1, from coordinate 13,163,790 downwards.
TCAGTCAATTTATAACAATTAATAATAAGCTTATTTTTAATTATTAATTATGCTGCCGATTTCTCAGCCAATATATATCATTTCGTAACAACTCATAATTAGGCAATTTATAACAATTAATAATAAGTTTATTTTTTAATTATTTAATTATGTTGGCGATTTCTTAGCCAATATTTAATCATTTCGTAACAACTCATAATTAGTCAATTCATAACAGTAAATCATAAGTTTATTATTTCATTATGATGGCGATTACTTAGCCAATATTCAGTCAATTTAGAACAATTAATAAAAGGTTTATTATTAATTATTTATATATCTAATAATAAGTTTGAATAAACATGTTGGGGATTTCTCAGCCAATATTCAGTCAATACATAACAATTAATAATAAGTTTATTTTTTTTTAATTATTCATCTAATATATAATAAGTTTAAATAAATCATGATGGCGATTTCTCAGCCAATATTTAATCATATCGAAACAACTCATATTCAGTCAATTTATAACAATTAATAATAAGTTTATTTTTTAATTATTTAATTATGATGGCGATTTCTCAACCAATATTTAATCATTTCGTAACAACTCATCATTAGTCAATTTCTAACAATTAATAATAAGTTTATTCTTTAATTATTTAATTATGTTGGCGATTTCTTAGCCAATATTTAATCATTTCGTAACAACTCATAATTAGTCAATTCATAACAATAAATCATAAGTTTATTATTTCATTATGATGGCGATTACTTAGCCAATATTCAGTCAATTTAGAACAATTAATAAAAAGTTTATTTATTAATTATTTATATATCTAATAATAAGTTTGAATAAACATGTGGGGATTTCTCAGCCAATATTCAGTCAATTCATAAAAATTAATAATAAGTTTATTTTTTAACTATTTAATTATGATGGCGATTTCGCAGCCAATATTTAATCATTTCGTAACAACTCATATTCAGTCAATTTATAACAATAAATAATAAGTTTATTTTTTAATTATTTAATTATGTTGGCGATTTCTTAGCCAATATTTAATCATTTCGTAACAACTCATAATTAGTCAATTCATAACAGTAAATCATAAGTTTATTATTTCATTATGATGGGGATTACTTAGCCAATATTCAGTCAATTTAGAACAATTAATAAAAGTTTATTTATTAATTATTTATATATCTAATAATAAGTTTGAATAAACATGTTGGGGATTTCTCAGCCAATATTCAGTCAATACATAACAATTAATAATAAGTTTATTTTTTTTAATTATTCATCTAATATATAATAAGTTTAAATAAATCATGATAGCGATTTCTCAGCCAATATTTAATCATATCGAAACAACTCATATTCAGTCAATTTATAACAATTAATAATAAGTTTATTTTTTAATTATTTAATTATGATGGCGATTTCTCAACCAATATTTAATCATTTCGTAACAACTCATAATTAGTCAATTTATAACAATTAATAATAAGTTTATTTTTTAATTATTTAATTATGTTGGCGATTTCTTAGCCAATATTTAATCATTTCGTAACAACTCATAATTAGTCAATTCATAACAATAAATCATAAGTTTATTATTTCATTATGATGGCGATTACTTAGCCAATATTCAGTCAATTTAGAACAATTAATAAAAAGTTTATTTATTAATTATTTATATATCTAATAATAAGTTTGAATAAACATGTTGGGGATTTCTCAGCCAATATTCAGTCAATACATAACAATTAATAATAAGTTTATTTTTTTTAATTATTCATCTAATATATAATAAGTTTAAATAAATCATGATGGCGATTTCTCAGCCAATATTTAATCATATCGAAACAACTCATATTCAGTCCAATTTATAACAATTAATAATAAGTTTATTTTTTAATTATTTAATTATGATGGCGATTTCTCAACCAATATTTAATCATTTCGTAACAACTCATATCAGTCAATTTATAAAAATTAATAATAAGTTTATTTTTAATTATTTAATTATGATGGCGATTTCTCAACCAATATTTAATCATTTCGTAACAACTCATAATTAGTCAATTTCTAACAATTAATAATAGTTTATTTTTTAATTATTTAATTATGCTGCCGATTTCTCAGCCAATATTAATCATATCGAAACAACTCATATTCAGTCAATTATAACAATTAATAATAAGTTTATTTTTTAATTATTTAATTATGATGGCGATTTCTCAACCAATATTAATCATTTCGTAACAACTCATATTCAGTCAATTTTATAAAATTAATAATAAGTTTATTTTTTAATTATTTAATTATGTTGGCGATTTCTTAGCCAATATTTAAATCATTTCGTAACAACTCATAATTAGTCCAATTCATAACAATAAATCATAAGTTTATTATTCATTATGATGGCGATTACTTAGCCAATATTCAGTCAATTTAGAACATTAATAAAAGTTTATTTATTAATTATTTATATATCTAATAATAAGTTTGAATAACATGTTGGGGATTTCTCAGCCAATATTCAGTCAATACATAACAATTAATAATAAGTTTATTTTTTTTTAATTATTCATCTAATATATAATAAGTTAAATAATCATGATGCCGATTTCTCAGCCAATATTTAATCATATCGAAACACTCATATTCAGTCAATTTATAACAATTAATAATAAGTTTATTTTTTAATTATTTAATTATGATGGCGATTTCTCAACCAATATTTATCATTTCGTAACAACTCATAATTAGTCAATTTCTAACAATTAATAATAAGTTTATTCTCTTAATTATTTAATTTAATTATGTTGGCGATTTCTTAGCCAATATTTAATCATTTCGTAACAACTCATAATTAGTCAATTCATAACAGTAAATCATAAGTTTATTATTTCATTATGATGGCGATTACTTAGCCAATATTCAGTCAATTTAGAACAATTAATAAAAGGTTTATTTATTAATTATTTATATATCTAATAATAAGTTTGAATAAACATGTTGGGGATTTCTCAGCCAATATTCAGTCAATACATAACAATTAATAATAAGTTTATTTTTTTTTAATTATTCATCTAATATATAATAAGTTTAAATAAATCATGATGGCGATTTCTCAGCCAATATTAATCATATCGAAACAACTCATATTCAGTCAATTTATAACAATTAATAATAAGTTTATTTTTTAATTATTTAATTATGATGGCGATTTCTCAACCAATATTTAATCATTTCGTAACAACTCATCATTAGTCAATTTCTAACAATTAATAATAAGTTTATTCTTTAATTATTTAATTATGTTGGCGATTTCTTAGCCAATATTTAATCATTTCGTAACAACTCATAATTAGTCAATTCATAACAATAAATCATAAGTTTATTATTTCATTATGATGGCGATTACTTAGCCAATATTCAGTCAATTTAGAACAATTAATAAAAAGTTTATTTATTAATTATTTATATATCTAATAATAAGTTTGAATAAACATGTTGGGGATTTCTCAGCCAATATTCAGTCAATTCATAAAAATTAATAATAAGTTTATTTTTAACTATTTAATTATGATGGCGATTTCGCAGCCAATATTTAATCATTTCGTAACAACTCATATTCAGTCAATTTATAACAATAAATAATAAGTTTATTTTTTAATTATTTAATTATGTTGGCGATTTCTTAGCCAATATTTAATCATTTCGTAACAACTCATAATTAGTCAATTCATAACAGTAAATCATAAGTTTATTATTTCATTATGATGGGGATTACTTAGCCAATATTCAGTCAATTTAGAACAATTAATAAAAAGTTTATTTATTAATTATTTATATCTAATAATAAGTTTGAATAAACATGTTGGGGATTTCTCAGCCAATATTCAGTCAATACATAACAATTAATAATAAGTTTATTTTTTTTTAATTATTCATCTAATATATAATAAGTTTAAATAAATCATGATAGCGATTTCTCAGCCAATATTTAATCATATCGAAACAACTCATATTCAGTCAATTTATAACAATTAATAATAAGTTTATTTTTTAATTATTTAATTATGATGGCGATTTCTCAACCAATATTTAATCATTTCGTAACAACTCATAATTAGTCAATTTATAACAATTAATAATAAGTTTATTTTTTAATTATTTAATTATGTTGGCGATTTCTTAGCCAATATTTAATCATTTCGTAACAACTCATAATTAGTCAATTCATAACAATAAATCATAAGTTTATTATTTCATTATGATGGCGATTACTTAGCCAATATTCAGTCAATTTGAACAATTAATAAAAAGTTTATTTATTAATTATTTATATATCTAATAATAAGTTTGAATAACATGTTGGGGGATTTCTCAGCCAATATTCAGTCAATACATAACAATTAATAATAGGTTTATTTTTTTTTATTATTCATCTAATATATAATAAGTTTTAAATAAATCATGATGGCGATTTCTCAGCCAATATTTAATCATATCGAAACAACTCATATTCAGTCAATTTATAACAATTATAATAAGGTTTATTTTTTAATTATTTAATTATGATGGCGATTTTCTCAACCAATATTTAATCATTTCGTAACAACTCATATCCAGTCAATTTATAAAAATTAATATAAGTTTATTTTTATTATTTAATTATGGATGGCGATTTCTCAACCATATTTAATCATTTCGTAACAACTCATAATTAGTCAATTTCTAACAATTAATAATAAGTTTATTTTTTAATTATTAATTAGGCTGCCGATTCTCAGCCAATATTTAATCATATCGAAACAACTCATATTCAGTCAATTTATAACAATTAATAATAAGTTTATTTTTTAATTATTTAATTATGATGGCGATTTCTCAACCAATATTTAATCATTTCGTAACAACTCATAATTAGTCAATTTATAACAATTAATAATAAGTTTATTTTTTAATTATTTTAATTATGTTGGCGATTTCTAGCCAATATTTAATCATTTCGTAACAACTCATAATTAGTCAATTCATAACAATAAATCATAAGTTTATTATTTCATTATGATGGCGATTACTTAGCCAATATTCAGTCAATTTAGAACAATTAATAAAAAGTTTATTTATTAATTATTTATATATCTAATAATAAGTTTGAATAACATGTTGGGGATTTCTCAGCCAATATTCAGTCAATACATAACAATTAATAATAAGTTTATTTTTTTTTAATTATTCATCTAATATATAATAAGTTTAAATAAATCATGATGGCGATTTCTCAGCCAATATTTAATCATATCGAAACAACTCATAATTAGTCAATTTATAACAATTAATAATAAGTTATTTTTAATTATTTAATTATGATGGCGATTTCTCAACCAATATTTAATCATTTCGTAACAACTCATAATTAGTCAATTTCTAACAATTAATAATAAGTTTATTCTTTAATTATTTAATTATGTTGGCGATTTCTTAGCCAATATTTAATCATTCGTAACAACTCATAATTAGTCAATTCATAACAGTAAATCATAAGTTTATTATTTCATTATGATGGCGATTACTTAGCCAATATTCAGTTCAATTTAGAACAATTAAGAAAAAGTTTATTTATTATTATTTATATATCTAATAATAAGTTTGAATAAACATGTTGGGTATTTCTCAGCCAATATTCAGTCATTCATAAAAATTAATAATAAGTTTATTTTTTAACTATTTAATTATGATGGCGATTTCGCAGCCAATATTTAATCATTTCGTAACAACTCATATTCAGTCAATTTATAACAATAATAATAAGTTTATTTTTTAATTATTTAATTATGTTGGCGATTTCTAGCCAATATTCATCATTTCGTAACAACTCATAATTAGTCAATTCATAACAGTAAATCATAAGTTTATTATTTCATTATGATGGCGATTACTTAGCCAATATTCAGTCAATTAGAACAATTAATAAAAAGTTTATTTATTATTATTTATATATCTAATATAAGTTTGAATAAACATGTTGGGGATTTCTCAGCCAATATTCAGTCAATACATAACATTAATAATAGTTTATTTTTTTTAATTATTCATCTAATATATAATAAGTTTAAATAAATCATGATGGCGATTTCTCAGCCAATCATTTAATCATATCGAAACAACTCATATTCAGTCAATTTTAACAATTAATAATAAGTTTATTTTTAATTATTTAATTATGATGGCGATTCTCAACCATATTTAATCATTTCGTAACAACTCATATTCAGTCAATTTATAAAAATTAATAATAAGTTTATTTTTTAATTATTTAATTATGTTGGCGATTTCTTAGCCAATATTTAATCATTTCGTAACAACTCATAATTAGTCAATTCATAACAATAAATCATAAGTTTATTATTTCATTATGATGGCGATTACTTAGCCAATATTCAGTCAATTTAGAACAATTAATAAAAAGTTTATTTATTAATTATTTATATATCTAATAATAAGTTTGAATAAACATGTTGGGGATTTCTCAGCCAATATTCAGTCAATACATAACAATTAATAATAAGTTTATTTTTTTTTAATTATTCATCTAATATATAATAAGTTTAAATAAATCATGATGGCGATTTCTCAGCCAATATTTAATCATATCGAAACAACTCATATTCAGTCAATTATAACAATTAATAATAAGTTTATTTTTTAATTATTTAATTATGATGGCGATTTCTCAACCAATATTTAATCATTTCGTAACAACTCATATTCAGTCAATTTATAAAAATTAATAATAAGTTTATTTTTTAATTATTTAATTATGATGGCGATTTCTCAACCAATATTTAATCATTTCGTAACAACTCATAATTAGTCAATTTCTAACAATTAATAATAAGTTTATTTTTTAATTATTTAATTATGCTGCCGATTTCTCAGCCAATATTTAATCATATCGAAACAACTCATATTCAGTCAATTTATAACAATAATAATAAGTTTATTTTTTAATTATTTAATTATGATGGCGATTTCTCAACCAATATTTAATCATTTCGTAACAACTCATATTCAGTCAATTTATAAAAATTAATAATAAGTTTATTTTTTAATTATTTAATTATGATGGCGATTTCTCAACCAATATTTAATCATTTCGTAACAACTCATAATTAGTCAATTTCTAACAATTAATAATAAGTTTATTTTTTAATTATTTAATTATGCTGCCGATTTCTCAGCCAATATTTAATCATATCGAAACAACTCATATTCAGTCAATTTATAACAATTAATAATAAGTTTATTTTTTAATTATTAATTATGATGGCGATTTCTCAACCAATATTTAATCATTTCGTAACAACTCATATTCAGTCAATTTATAAAAATTAATAATAAGTTTATTTTTTAATTATTTAATTATGTTGGCGATTTCTTAGCCAATATTTAATCATTTCGTAACAACTCATAATTAGTCAATTCATAACAATAAATCATAAGTTTATTATTTCATTATGATGGCGATTACTTAGCCAATATTCAGTCAATTTAGAACAATTAATAAAAAGTTTATTTATTAATTATTTATATATCTAATAATAAGTTTGAATAAACATGTTGGGGATTTCTCAGCCAATATTCAGTCAATACATAACAATTAATAATAGTTTATTTTTTTTTAATTATTCATCTAATATAATAAGTTTAAATAAATCATGATGCCGATTTCTCAGCCAATATTTAATCATATCGAAACAACTCATATTCAGTCAATTTATAACAATTAAATAATAGTTTATTTTTTAATTATTTATTATGATGGCGATTTCTCAGCCAATATTAATCATTTCGTAACAACTCATAATTAGTCTAATTTCTAACAATTAATAATAGTTATTCTTTAATTATTTATTATGTTGGCGATTTCTTAGCCAATATTTAATCATTTCGTAACAACTCATAATTAGTCATTCATAACAGTAAATCATAAGTTTATTATTTCATTATGATGGCGATTACTTAGCCAATATTCAGTCATTTAGAACAATTAATAAAAAGTTTATTTATTAATTATTTATATATCTAATAATAAGTTTGAATAAACATTTTGGGATTTCTCAGCCAATATTCAGTCATTCATAAAAATTAATAATAAGTTTATTTTTAACTATTTAATTATGATGGCGATTTCGCAGCCAATATTTAATCATTTCGTAACAACCTCATATTCAGTCATTTATAACAATAAATAATAAGTTATTTTTTAATTATTTAATTATGTTGGCGATTTCTTAGCCAATATTTAATCATTTCGTAACAACTCATAATTAGTCAATTCATAACAGTAAATCATAAGTTTATTATTTCATTATGATGGCGATTACTTAGCCAATATTCAGTCAATTTAGAACAATTAATAAAAAGTTTATTTATTAATTATTTATATATCTAATAATAAGTTTGAATAAACATGTTGGGGATTTCTCAGCCAATATTCAGTCAATACATAACAATTAATATAAGTTTATTTTTTTTTAATTATTCATCTAATATATATAAGTTTAAATAAATCATGATAGCGATTTCTCAGCCAATATTTAATCATATCGAAACAACTCATATTCAGTCAATTTATAACAATTAATAATAAGTTTATTTTTTAATTATTTAATTATGATGGTGATTTCTCAGCCAATATTTAATCATTTCGTAACAACTCATATTCAGTCAATTTATAACAATTAATAATAAGCTTATTTTTTAATTATTTAATTATGCTGCCGATTTCTCAGCCAATATTTAATCATTTCGTAACAACTCATAATTAGTCAATTTATAACAATTAATAATAAGTTTATTTTTTAATTATTTAATTATGATGGCGATTTCTCAGCCAATTTAATCATTTCGTAACAACTCATAATTAGTCAATTCATAACAGTAAATCATAAGTTTATTATTTCATTATGATGGCGATTACTTAGCCAATATTCAGTCAATTTAGAACAATTAATAAAAAGTTTATTTATTAATTATTTATATATCTAATAATGAGTTTGAATAAACATGTTGGGGATTTCTCAGCCAATATTCAGTCAATACATAACAATTAATAATAAGTTTATTTTTTAATTATTTAATTATGCTGCCGATTTCTCAGCCAATATTAATCATATCGAAACAACTCATATTCAGTCAATTTATAACAATTAATAATAATTTATTTTTTAATTATTTAATTATGATGGCGATTTCTCAACCAATATTTAATCATTTCGTAACAACTCATATTCAGTCAATTTTATAACAATAATAATAAGTTTATTTTTAATTATTTAATTATGTTGGCGATTTTCTTAGCCAATATTTAATCATTCGTAACAACTTCATAATTAGTCAATTCATAACAAGTAAATCATAAGTTTAGTATTTCATTATGATGGCGATTACTTAGCCAATATTCAGTCAATTTAGAACAATTAATAAAAAGTTTATTTATTAATTATTTATATATCTAATAATAAGTTTGAATAAACATGTTGGGATTTCTCAGCCAATATTCAGTCAATACATAACAATTAATAATAAGTTTATTTTTTTTTAATTATTCATCTAATATATAATAAGTTTAAATAAATCATGATGGCGATTTCTCAGCAATATTTAATCATATCGAAACAACTCATATCAGTCAATTTATAACAATTAATAATAAGTTTATTTTTTAATTATTTAATTATGATGGCGATTTCTCAACCAATATTTAATCATTTTCGTAACAACTCATAATTAGTCAATTTCTAACAATTAATAATAAGTTTATTTTTTAATTATTTAATTATGTTGGCGATTTCTTAGCCAATATTTAATCATTTCGTAACAACTCATAATTAGTCAATTCATAACAGTAAATCATAAGTTTATTATTTCATTATGATGGCGATTACTTAGCCAATATTCAGTCAATTTAGAACAATTAATAAAAAGTTTATTTATTAATTATTATATATCTAATAATAAGTTTGAATAACATGTTGGGGATTTCTCAGCCAATATTCAGTCAATACATAACAATTAATAATAAGTTTATTTTTTAATTATTTATTATGCTGCCGATTTCTCAGCCAATATTTAATCATATCGAAACAACTCATATTCAGTCAATTTATAAAAATTAATAATAAGTTTATTTTTTAATTATTTAATTATGATGGCGATTTCTCAACCAATATTTAATCATTTCGTAACAACTCATAATTAGTCAATTTCTAACAATTAATAATAAGTTTATTTTTTAATTATTTAATTATGCTGCCGATTTCTCAGCCAATATTTAATCATATCGAAACAACTCATATTCAGTCAATTTATAACAATTAATAATAAGTTTATTTTTTAATTATTTAATTATGATGGCGATTTCTCAACCAATATTTAATCATTTCGTGACAACTCATAATTAGTCAATTTATAACAATTAATAATAAGTTTATTTTTTAATTATTTAATTATGTTGGCGATTTCTTAGCCAATATTTAATCATTTCGTAACAACTCATAATTAGTCAATTCATAACATAAATCATAAGTTTATTATTTCATTATGATGGCGATTACTTAGCCAATATTCAGTCAATTTAGAACAATTAATAAAAAGTTTATTTATTAATTATTTATATATCTAATAATAAGTTTGAATAAACATGTTGGGGATTTCTCAGCCAATATTCAGTCAATACATAACAATTAATAATAGGTTTATTTTTTTTTAATTATTCATCTAATATATAATTATGATGGCGATTTCGCAGCCAATATTTAATCATTTCGTAACAACTCATATTCAGTCAATTTATAACAATAAATAATAAGTTTATTTTTTAATTATTTAATTATGTTGGGCGATTTCTTAGCCAATATTTAATCATTTCGTAACAACTCATAATTAGGTCAATTTCTAACAATAATCATAAGTTTATTTTTTAATTATTTAATTATGTTGGCGATTTCTTAGCCAATATTTAATCATTTCGTGACAACTCATAATTAGTCAATTTATAACAATTAATAATAAGTTTATTTTTTAATTATTTAATTATGTTGGCGATTTCTTAGCCAATATTTAATCATTTCGTAAACAACTCATAATTAGTCAATTCATAACAGTAAATCATAAGTTTATTATTTCATTATGATGGCGATTACTTAGCCAATATTCAGTCAATTAGAACAATTAATAAAAAGTTTTATTTATTAATTATTTATATATCTAATAATAAGTTTGAATAAACATGTTGGGGATTTCTCAGCCAATATTCAGTCAATACATAACAATTAATAATAAGTTTATTTTTTTTAATTATTCATCTAATATATAATAAGTTTAAATAAATCATGATAGCGATTTCTCAGCCAATATTTAATCATATCGAAACAACTCATATTCAGTCAATTTATAACAATAATAATAAGTTTATTTTTAATTATTTAATTATGATGGTGATTTCTCAGCCAATATTTAATCATTTCGTAACAACTCATATTCAGTCAATTTATAACAATTAATAATAAGCTTATTTTTTTAATTATTTAATTATGCTGCCGATTTCTCAGCCAATATATAATCATTTCGTAACAACTCATAATTAGGCAATTTATAACAATTAATAATAAGTTATTTTTTAATTATTTAATTATGTTGGCGATTTCTTAGCCAATATTTAATCATTTCGTAACAACTCCTAATTAGTCAATTCATAACAGTAAATCATAAGTTTATTATTTCATTATGATGGCGATTACTTAGCCAATATTCAGTCAATTTAGAACAATTAATAAAAGGTTATTTATTAATTATTTATATATCTAATAATAAGTTTGAATAAACATGTGGGGATTTCTCAGCCAATATTCAGTCAATACATAACAATTAATAATAAGTTTATTTTTTTTTTTAATTATTCATCTAATATATAATAAGTTTAAATAACTCATGATGGCGATTTCTCAGCCAATATTTAATCATATCGAAACAACTCATATTCAGTCAATTTATAACAATTAATAATAAGTTTATTTTTTAATTATTTAATTATGATGGCGATTTCTCAACCAATATTTAATCATTTCGTGACAACTCATAATTAGTCAATTTATAACATTAATAATAAGTTTTTTTTTAATTATTTAATTATGTTGGCGATTTCTTAGCCAATATTTAATCATTTCGTAACAACTCATAATTAGTCAATTCATAACAATAAATCATAAGTTTATTATTTCATTATGATGGCGATTACTTAGCCAATATTCAGTCAATTTAGAACAATTAATAAAAAGTTTATTTATTAATTATTATATATCTAATAATAAGTTTGAATAAACATGTTGGGGATTTCTCAGCCAATATTCAGTCAATACATAACAATTAATAATAGGTTTATTTTTTTTTAATTATTCATCTAATATATAATAAGTTTAATAAATCATGATGGCGATTTCTCAGCCAATATTTAATCATATCGAAACAACTCATATTCAGTCAATTTATAACAATTAATAATAAGTTTATTTTTTAATTATTTAATTATGATGGCGATTTCTCAACCAATATTTAATCATATCGAAACAACTCATATTCAGTCAATTTATAAAAATTAATAATAAGTTTATTTTTTAATTATTTAATTATGATGGCGATTTCTCAACCAATATTTAATCATTTCGTAACAACTCATAATTAGTCAATTTCTAACAATTAATAATAAGTTTATTTTTTAATTATTTAATTATGCTGCCGATTTCTCAGCCAATATTTAATCATATCGAAACAACTCATATTCAGTCAATTTATAACAATTAATAATAAGTTTATTTTTTAATTATTTAATTATGATGGCGATTTCTCAACCAATATTTAATCATTTCGTGACAACTCATAATTAGTCAATTTATAACAATTAATAATAAGTTTATTTTTTAATTATTTAATTATGTTGGCGATTTCTTAGCCAATATTTAATCATTTCGTAACAACTCATAATTAGTCAATTCATAACAATAAATCATAAGTTTATTATTTCATTATGATGGCGATTACTTAGCCAATATTCAGTCAATTTAGAACAATTAATAAAAAGTTTATTTATTAATTATTTATATATCTAATAATAAGTTTGAATAAACATGTTGGGGATTTCTCAGCCAATATTCAGTCAATACATAACAATTAATAATAAGTTTATTTTTTTTTAATTATTCATCTAATATATAATAAGTTTAAATAAATCATGATGGCGATTTCTCAGCCAATATTTAATCATATCGAAACAACTCATATTCAGTCAATTTATAACAATTAATAATAAGTTTATTTTTTAATTATTTAATTATGATGGCGATTTCTCAACCAATATTTAATCATTTCGTAACAACTCATATTCAGTCAATTTATAAAAATTAATAATAAGTTTATTTTTTAATTATTTAATTATGATGGCGATTTCTCAACAATATTTAATCATTCGTAACAACTCATAATTAGTCAATTTCTAACAATTAATAATAAGTTTATTTTTTAATTATTTAATTATGCTGCCGATTTCTCAGCCAATATTTAATCATATCGAAACAACTCATATTCAGTCAATTTATAACAATTAATAATAAGTTTATTTTTTAATTATTAATTATGATGGCGATTTCTCAACCAATATTTAATCATTTCGTAACAACTCATATTCAGTCAATTTATAAAAATTAATAATAAGTTTATTTTTTAATTATTTAATTATGTTGGCGATTTCTTAGCCAATATTTAATCATTTCGTAACAACTCATAATTAGTCAATTCATAACAATAAATCATAAGTTTATTATTTCATTATGATGGCGATTACTTAGCCAATATTCAGTCAATTTAGAACAATTAATAAAAAGTTTATTTATTAATATTATATATCTAATAATAAGTTTGAATAAACATGTTGGGATTTCTCAGCCAATATTCAGTCAATACATAACAATTAATAATAAGTTATTTTTTTTTAATTATTCATCTAATATATAATAAGTTTAAATAAATCATGATGCCGATTTCTCAGCCAATATTAATCATATCGAAACAACTCATATTCAGTCAATTTATAACAATTAATAATAAGTTTATTTTTTAATTATTTAATATGATGGCGATTTCTCAACCAATATTTAATCATTCGTAACAACTCATAATTAGTCAATTTCTAACAATTAATAATAAGTTTATTCTTTAATTATTTAATTATGTTGGCGATTTCTTAGCCAATATTTAATCATTTCGTAACAATCATAATTAGTCAATTCATAACAAGTAAATCATAAGTTTATTATTTCATTATGATGGCGATTACTTAGCCATATTCAGTCAATTTAGAACAATTAATAAAAAGTTTATTTATTAATTATTTATATATCTAATAATAAGTTTGAATAAACATGTTGGGGATTTCTCAGCCAATATTCAGTCAATTACATAACAATTAATAATAAGTTTATTTTTTTTTAATTATTCATCTAATATATAATAAGTTAATAATCATGATGGCGATTTCTCAGCCAATATTTAATCATATCGAAACAACTATATTCAGTCAATTTATAACAATTAATAATAAGTTTATTTTTTAATTATTTAATTATGATGGCGATTTCTCAACCAATATTTAATCATTTCGTAACAACTCATATTCAGTCAATTTATAAAAATTAATAATAAGTTTATTTTTTAATTATTTAATTATGATGGCGATTTCTCAACCAATATTTAATCATTCGTAACAACTCATAATTAGTCAATTTCTAACAATTAATAATAAGTTTATTTTTTAATTATTTAATTATGCTGCCGATTTCTCAGCCAATATTTAATCATATCGAAACAACTCATATCAGTCAATTTATAACAATTAATAATAAGTTATTTTTAATTATTTAATTATGATGGCGATTTCTCAACCAATATTTAATCATTTCGTACAACTCATATTCAGTCAATTTATAAAAATTAATAATAAGTTTATTTTTTAATTATTTAATTATGTTGGCGATTTCTTAGCCAATATTTAATCATTCGTAACAACTCATAATTAGTCAATTCCTAACAGTAAATCATAAGTTTATTATTTCATTATGATGGCGATTACTTAGCCAATATTCAGTCAATTTAGAACAATAATAAAAAGTTATTTTATTAATTATTTATATATCTAATAATGAGTTTGAATAAACATGTGGGGATTTCTCAGCCAATATTCAGTCAATACATAACAATTAATAATAAGTTATTTTTAATTATTAATTATGCTGCCGATTTCTCAGCCAATATTTAATCATATCGAAACAACTCATATTCAGTCAATTTATAAAAATTAATAATAAGTTTTATTTTTTAATTATTTAATTATGATGGCGATTTCTCAACCAATATTTAATCATTTCGTAACAACTCATAATTAGTCAATTTCTAACAATTAATAATAAGTTTATTTTTTAATTATTTAATTATGCTGCCGATTTCTCAGCCAATATTTAATCATATCGAAACAACTCATATTCAGTCAATTTATAACAATTAATAATAAGTTTATTTTTTAATTATTTAATTATGATGGCGATTTCTCAACCAATATTTAATCATTCGTGACAACTCATAATTAGTCAATTTATAACAATTAATAATAAGTTTATTTTTTAATTATTTAATTATGTTGGCGATTTCTTAGCCAATATTTAATCATTTCGTAACAACTCATAATTAGTCAATCATAACAATAAATCATAAGTTTATTATTTCATTATGATGGCGATTACTTAGCCAATATTCAGTCAATTTAGAACAATTAATAAAAAGTTTATTTATTAATTATTTATATATCTAATAATGAGTTTGAATAAACATGTTGGGGATTTCTCAGCCATATTCAGTCAATACATAACAATTAATAATAAGTTTATTTTTTAATTATTTAATTATGCTGCCGATTTCTCAGCCAATATTAATCATATCGAAACAACTCTATTCAGTCAATTTATAAAAATTAATAATAAGTTTATTTTTTAATTATTTAATTATGATGGCGATTTCTCAACCAATATTTAATCATTTCGTAACAACTCATAATTAGTCAATTTCTAACAATTAATAATAAGTTTATTTTTTAATTATTTAATTATGCTGCCGATTTCTCAGCCAATATTTAATCATATCGAAACCAACTCATATTCAGTCAATTTATAACAATTAATAATAAGTTTATTTTTTAATTATTTAATTATGATGGCGATTTCTCAACCAATATTTAATCATTTCGTGACAACTCATAATTAGTCAATTTATAACAATTAATAATAAGTTTATTTTTTAATTATTTAATTATGTTGGCGATTTCTTAGGCCAATATTTAATCATTTCGTAACAACTCATAATTAGTCAATTCATAACAATAAATCATAAGTTTATTATTTCATTATGATGGCGATTACTTAGCCAATATTCAGTCAATTAGAACAACTTAATAAAAAGTTATTTACTTAATTATTTATATATCTATAATAAGTTTGAATAAACATGTTGGGGATTTCTCAGCCAATATCAGTCAATACATAACAATTAATAATAAGTTTATTTTTTTTTAATTATTCATCTAATATATAATAAGTTTAAATAAAATCATGATGGCGATTTCTCAGCCAATATTTAATCATATCGAAACAACCTCATAATAGTCAATTTATAACAATTAATAATAAGTTTATTTTTAATTATTTAATTATGATGGCGATTCTCAACCAATATTTAATCATTTCGTAACAACTCATAATTAGTCAATTTCTAACAATTAATAATAAGTTTATTCTTTAATTATTTAATTATGTTGGCGATTTCTTAGCCAATATTTAATCATTTCGTAACAACTCATAATTAGTCAATTCATAACAGTAAATCATAAGTTATTATTTCATTATGATGGCGATTACTTAGCCAATATTCAGTCAATTTAGAACAATTAATAAAAGTTTATTTATTAATTATTTATATATCTAATAATAAGTTTGATAAACATGTTGGGGATTTCTCAGCCCAATATTCAGTCAATCATAAAAATTAATAATAAGTTTATTTTTTAACTATTTAATTATGATGGCGATTTCGCAGCCAATATTTAATCATTTCGTAACAACTCATATTCAGTCAATTATAACAATAAATAATAAGTTTATTTTTTAATTATTTAATTATGTTGGCGATTTCTTAGCCAATATTCAATCATTTCGTAACAACTCATAATTAGTCAATTCATAACAGTAAATCATAAGTTTATTATTTCATTATGATGGCGATTACTTAGCAATATTCAGTCAATTTAGAACAATTAATAAAAGTTTATTTATTAATTATTTATATATCTAATAATAAGTTTGAATAAACATGTTGGGGATTTCTCAGCCAATATTCAGTCAATACATAACAATTAATAATAAGTTTATTTTTTTTTAATTATTCATCTAATATATAATAAGTTTAAATAAATCATGATGGCGATTTCTCAGCCAATATTTAATCATATCGAAACAACTCATATTCAGTCAATTTATAACAATTAATAATAAGTTTATTTTTTAATTATTTAATTATGATGGCGATTTCTCAACCAATATTTAATCATTTCGTAACAACTCATATTCAGTCAATTTATAAAAATTAATAATAAGTTTATTTTTTAATTATTTAATTATGATGGCGATTTCTCAGCCAATATTTAATCATATCGAAACAACTCATATTCAGTCAATTTATAACAATTAATAATAAGTTTATTTTTTAATTATTTAATTATGATGGCGATTTCTCAACCAATATTTAATCATTTCGTAACAACTCATAATTAGTCAATTTATAACAATTAATAATAAGTTTATTTTTAATTATTTAATTATGTTGGCGATTTCTTAGCCAATATTTAATCATTTCGTAACAACTCATAATTAGTCAATTCATAACAATAGATCATAAGTTTATTATTTCATTATGATGGCGATTACTTAGCCAATATTCAGTCAATTTAGAACAATTAATAAAAAGTTTATTTATTAATTATTTATATATCTAATAATAAGTTTGAATAAACATGTTGGGGATTTCTCAGCCAATATTCAGTCAATTCATAAAAATTAATAATAAGTTTATTTTTTAACTATTTAATTATGATGGCGATTTCTCAGCCAATATTTAATCATTTCGTAACAACTCATATTCAGTCAATTTATAACAATTAATAATAAGTTTATTTTTTAATTATTTAATTATGATGGCGATTTCTCAGCAAATATTTAATCATTTCGTAACAACTCATAATTAGTCAATTTATAACAATTAATAATAAGTTTATTTTTTAATTTTTTAATTATGTTGGCGATTTCTTAGCCAATATTTAATCATTTCGTAACAACTCATAATTAGTCAATTCATAACAATAAATCATAAGTTTATTATTTCATTATGATGGCGATTACTTAGCCAATATTTAGTCAATTTAGAACAATTAATAATAAGTTTATTTTTGAATTATTTATATCTAAAAATAAGTTTGAATAAATTATGTTGGCGATTTCTCAGCCAATATTCAGTCAATACATAACAAATAATAATAAGTTTATATTTTAATTATTTAATTATGTTGGCGATTTCTTAGCCAATATTTAATTATTTCGTAACAACTCATAATTAGTCAATTCATAACAATAAATCATAAGTTTATTATTTCATTATGATGGCGATTACTTAGCCAATATTCAGTCAATTTAGAACAATTAATAAAAAGTTTATTTATTAATTATTTATATATCTAATAATAAGTTTGAATAAATTATGTTGGCGATTTCTCAGCCAATATTCAGTCAATACATAACAATTAATGATAAGTTTATTTTTTAACTATTTAATTATGATGGCGATTTCGCAGCCAATATTTAATCATTTCGTAACAACTCATATTCAGTCAATTTATAACAATTAATAATAAGTTTATTTTTTAATTATTTAATTATGATGGCGATTTCTCAGCAAATATTTAATCATTTCGTAACAACTCATAATTAGTCAATTTATAACAATTAATAATAAGTTTATTTTTTAATTATTTAATTATGTTGGCGATTTCTTAGCCAATATTTAATCATTTCGTAACAACTCATAATTAGTCAATTCATAACAATAAATCATAAGTTTATTATTTCATTATGATGGCGATTACTTAGCCAATATTTAGTCAATTTAGAACAATTAATAATAAGTTTATTTATTAATTATTCATCTAATATATAATAAGTTTAAATAAATCATGATGGCGATTTCTCAGCCAATATTCAGTCAATTTATAATAATTAATATTAAAGTTATTTATTAATTATTTATATATCTAATAATAAGTTTGAATAAATTATGTTGGCGATTTCTCAGCCAATATTCAGTCAATTCATAACAATTAATAATAAGTTTATTTTTTTTTAATTATTCATCTAATATATAATAAGTTTAAATAAATCAAGATGGCGATTTCTCAGCCAATATTCAGTGAATAACATATTTATAAGTATATTTATAATTCTTAACCCTCAAACCGTACACTTCAATCCAGCATCTATAAACCGTTCACTGGTGCGAATTGGGATTTCATTATTTCAAGAGTCGATTTCTATATGAAAATAATTTTAAAGTGTAAATCCTGATAATACCTTTTTGACGTAAATTTCCCCGTTGAATTTGTGTCTGCAATTTAAATTATCAAAAAAAAAACATGAAGTTATAAAACTAATTGTTATACACAAATTATATTTTGCAAAATATCGTAGTTTGAAAATTTTGTGGGTGCAAATTCGCACCAGTGTACGGTTTGAGGGTTAATACATTTATACAGGGTGTTCTGAAATTCATTCCGTTAATTTCGTACACATATAAAGCACGAAATTCTAAGCAACTTTTCTATCTGACAAATTTCGATTTGAAGCTTATTTATTTAGTTATTGTTAGTTAAACATTATTAATTCGAGCCAATCGGAGCGCGCCAGTCGGCGATGGGCGTTGCAGAGAGACCGAAAGCGGTGCGTGGAGGGAGCGCCCGGAGAGGGGAAGCATATTGGTTGATTCATTTGTTATTCAACACGTTAATATGCGACAAAATTAAGAGAATCGGGAGATTAAAAAATGGCCGATAAGGAAATGACAAGCCTTATTATTTCATTATTAATTATTTAATTGCTTTACGCATTTTAAATAATTTATTATTTAATAAATTAATACCAAGGATATTTTAGAAACCACTTCATCGAATAAACTGACATTTTAACAAGAATGATTTTAATCAAATTAAATGAAACCGAATTTTGTAATTAAATTCGAAATGTTAATGTTAATTATTATATTAGAAAACTAATTATTTAGCCGTTTATTAAACAATTTTTTAATTTTTCTGAATAATTTGACAAGTATAATTTTTTTTACTATATTATAACACAGTCTATTTCATTTAAGTGAATTAAAATGTTGAAAAGTTACTGTTAAAATATTAGTCTATTCAATGAAATTGTTCCTGGGATATCCTATCTATTATGGAAAAAACTTAGGGTATAGAGTATTTTATAATTAATTATAATAATACCCTAGTAGAAATCTGACAATAAATGTAACAATTTTAAGTCATAAAATGGCCAATTATCATAAAATACCCAATAAATGCCCAATTAATGGCAACATTAGAGTTTCTTTAACCTTAAATGTTACATTTTTACTAGGGTTATGCTACATATAAATTGGCTAAAAAAATTAAATTAAAAGTTTATAATAAGTAAATTGGTTTAAAAAATTAAGAAATGTTATTCTTTGTGAGGCTTGCGATGGCTCGGTTGGTAGGGCGTCGGGCTCGTAATCTGGAGGTCCCAGGTTCGATTCCCAGCCCCGGCCGATTGATACAAGCACCACTGGGGAATGTATTTTCAACAAGTGCTTTCTTAACAAAGACATCGTATAACCTCCGTCGCTGATCAGCACCAATTTGGGAGCATAAAAAGAGCGACGTTAAAATAAAAAAAAAGGTTATTCTTTGAAACAATAGCTTATCAACAAAATTTGATTTAATATGGAGTCTTGATTCAAATTTCAAAAAAATTGTAAATAGACAGTTTTAGTACTTGAGTACCCATTTCATAGAACCAAGATTTTTATTCAAAAATTATTGTCCTGAATAAACTTTTTATCACCTTACTAATTGAATTATACAATGTTTATTTAATGTCATTAATGAAATTTTACAAAACTATCATTTACCTAACAAAAATTAATTTTAAGAAAATTTAAGTAAATTATTAATTGAAGATAAGTTTAATGTAACCAATATAACTTGTTAATTGGGTTTTAATATCTTTTACACTAAATTGTCTTTTTTAGTATTATTGATAAGTAATATTAATTATAATTAATTAAATTTAGATATTCTGAGATCTGTCCTAATTAATAAAATCCTAAAAAACACTATTGGGTGAAAAAATTATAAAAATCTAATTCACAAGTTTCATTGGCTACATATTCATACACATTTAATATAAGTTCAATAAGTTAATATTATTAAATAAACATAGTAGAATCCAAATAATTAGACGAAAAAAGTGTTATCCAGGATAATAATTGTTGAATAGAACTGTTAGATAGTATGACATGGGTACCCGAGTGCTAAAACTGTCTATTTCCAAAATTTTCACTTATACAATATCTTTCATTTATTATATTTTCGGTTTGCATCAAAATCCTATATTAATACAAATTTTGTTGAAAAGCTATTGTTTCAAAGAATAACCTGTTTCAATCACAGCCATATTGATGCTGTCGTACAGTCCAAAATCAAAATTACTTGATAGCCAATTTTATTACTGCAAATTAGGTATTTGTAATAATGGTAAACAATTATATTGAGTGCTTTAAACTTTTTCCCATTTAATAAGGTAAAAGTACCAATTACGAAACAGGGCCGTATTGTGGAACATATAGTATTAAATTATTATATTTTAACAAAACTTTGAGTCTTTTATAAATGGAAAAAATAAATCATATTTCAAAAAAGTTAAGAAATGTAGATTTATAAATATAAGAACATAAAATATATGTAATCAAGAAAAAAAATATAAAAGGTTCAAAAGTCAAATAATTTGGAAGGTTATGATGACAAATAGTGCTGATTTCCAATGCCTTGTTTAAAGTTATTTAAACATAATTCATTATGCTTTACAAACATAATATTATGTATAGAAGCTATACTTTCATATGATCTACACTAAAATTCAAATTTATATCTAATTGCTTCATAAATTATACTGTTCCAAAATATGTACATCATTCTCTCATGTCCATAAGTATTGGAACAGCAAGAAAAAATGTTTCATAATTGGTACATAATTCTATATTTCATACGTTTCGTGGAACACTTTTATTATTACATCATCTTCGATAAGTCAAGTGTAGTAAATAAATTATTTAAAAAACACAATTCTAATCAACAAAATTATTTTGAATGTTCCAACTTATGTACAAATTCATATTGACAGTTTTTTATCTCATATTTAATAATTAGAGTCAACATAAGTATAAAAAAAAAGAATTATTATGAAAAAATATTAATTATTAACTTCGAAAAAATATGAATTGAACGCTAATATTTTATCATAAATTATACAACAGTAATGGTATAGCTCTTTATTTTGTTTAAAAATAATTAAAATTTACATACCTAGTAAAAAACCGTTCCGGCACTGGTACTTTTACCTTATGTAATACAAAAAGTTGACCTATTTTGAGGCATTATAAGGTATACTTCCAATATGGTGAAAATGGAAAAAAGGAAAAAACTGATGTTACAATTTGCATAACTCTGATACAAATTAATATTTTGAAATAAAATTTCTTGCAGATTATGGATTATATTTTTAGTATCTAAAAAACATGAGCCAGTTTAAAATTTATGTACACTCGTCGTGAAATCAACAATATCTATTTGATTAAGGGGATAAGCCTGGGTTAAAACTGGAAAAACAATTCAATATTATTAACTAATAATTGTTTTCATAACAAGTGAAAGCATTTCTTAATTTTTTAAACCAATTTACTTATTATTAATTTTTAATTTAATTTTTTTAGCCAATTTATATGTAGCATAACCCTAGTAAAAATGTAACATTTAAGGTTAAAAAAACTCTAATGTTGCCATTAATTGGGCATTTATTGGGTATTTTATGATAATTGGCCATTTTATGAATTAAAATTGTTACATTTATTGTCAGATTTCTACTAGGGTACTATTTTAATTAATTATAAGAGACTCTATACCCTGAGTTTTTTCCATAATAGATAGGATATCCCAGGAACAATTTCATCGAATAGACTAATATTTTAACAGTAACTTTTCAGTAAAATTCTGCTTCATTTAATTTGATTAAAATCATTATTGTTAAAATGTCAGTTTATTCGATGAAGAGGTTTCTAAGATATCCTTGGTATTAATTTATTAAATAATAAATTATTTAAAATGCGTAAAGTAATTAAATAATTAAATAATGAAATAATAAGACTTGACATTTCCTTATCGGCCATTTTTTAATCTCCCGATTCTCTTAATTTTGTCGCATATTAACGTGTTGAATAACAAATGAATCAACCAATATGCTTCCCCTCTCCGGGCGCTCCCTCCACGCACCGCTTTCGGTCTCTCTGCACCGCCCATCGCCGACTGGCGCGCTCCGATTGGCTCGAATTAATAATGTTTAACTAACAATAACTCAATAAATAAGCTTCAAATCGAAATTTGTCAGATAGAAAAGTTGCTTAGAATTTCGTGCTTTATATGTGTACGAAATTAACGGAATGAATTTCAGAACACCCTGTATATATGTATGTATTTAGACAATGAAAAAAATAATATATATATATATATATAAAATTAATATTCAAATATTTCTGAATAAACTACATTTTTTGTATAAATTTTTGCGTTTTCACTGAGGATGAGTTTTTTATTTCTATATTTTATTATATTATCATTTTTATTAATAGATTTATTATCTATAAATACTTTTAAATTATCCTTTGATGTTGTTCTTGATAAAGCTATACGTATAATTGACCATGACTAAAAACAGGAGTATTTAAATATAAACCAACTTTGTCAAAGGATTGACCTTGAGCTTTGTTTATAGTCATAGCAAAGCTAAGTCTTATTGAAAATTGTCTTGTTATCATATGAAACGGAATTTCTTCTGATGATGGATATAAATCAATACGTGGTAATAATATTATCTTGCCAGCATTTTTACCTGTAATTATTTCTACTGTTATAACATACTGTCTTATATCCTTGATTATCATTCGATCTTGTTCCATTACATAGTCCACCATTGATATCTAAATTTCGCAAAGAACTAACTATTGCACCCTTTTTTAATATTAATTTATGTGGAGGTAATTCATTGGGTGTTAATGAATTTAAAAATTCTGTTGGGATTGATTCTTGTAATGTATCAAAATGTATAACTACATCCATCAATTTTTTCTACTATATCTTCATTAAGTTTTAATACATTAGAATTTAAAGGCGATAATATTACTTTATTTTTTAATGTTGGATCATTAGGATATATCTTAACTCCAAAGATTTCTGTTATTAAATTGTTATGACAAATGAATTGTGTTGGTATTTCTTTGACATTGTTTTTTAATTCATATTTTGTTAAATTTTTATTTTCTCCTATATCAAGTAACCACTTTTTGAAACTAGTATCTAGCTTTTGCAATCTTAAATTTTCAGTCAATGATAACCTTGAAAAATATGGCCATAAACAACTTCTTTTGACGCAAGTTTCAATAATTTTAGTTCTATTTCCATGTGGTACTATTGGTAGTGTTTGTCTAAAGTCTCCAGAAGTTACAATAATTTTATCTCCAAAAGGAAGATCATTTTTACACGCATCTCGGAAAAATTTATCAATTGTTTCAAAAGCATATCTAGATACCATTGAAATTTCATCCCAAATTATAATTTTAATATTTTTTAAGTAAGTACCATATTCTGAATTAGGACTAATATTACATGTTGATTGTTCATTTATATTTAATGGTAATTTAAATGTACTATGAACAGTTTTTCCATTAATTAATAAATTAGCAGCAATACCAGTCCAAGCCATTGTAAGAAAAGGAATATTCATTGATATTAAATAAGTAATAATTACATTATGTAAATAACTTTTTCCACTACCACCAGGACCATCAATGAAATAATACTTATTTCCAATATTATTAATTGTTGCATTGATGATTAAATCATATATTTTCTTTTGATTAAATGTTAAAGAATTTATTAAAGTTTCTAAGGTATTAATATGATCATGTATATCTAATTCATCATCATACTCTTTATTTACTTCATAATTATCCATATTAGGTAAATGAAAATCATTTAATTTCATTACATGTAACAATAAGATTTTTTCAATATTATACAAAGCTTTTTTTTCACCCTCAAATTCTGATAAATTTGGATCCATAGAATGAATCTTATATTTATTATATAAATCCAAAGCATTAATTGCTGTTTGAAATACAAGAATAAATGCAAATAGTTTGCACATAGATTTAGGAAATTTGAATACTGCAGCTTCTGCTAAACATTTATCCCACTCATCATTAGTACTAATAATACCTCTCGATAAACAAGCAGTTTCATACGTATCGTAAACTATACCATTTACAGTTCGGATATCTTCAAATGATTTTGCACCTCGTACATGTAATAATAATAGTCGTAAGAAAAATGTTTCACGTTTATTTGGATTTACGAAATACATTCTACTTATAATAGGTTTATTAAATTGTTTTCTTTTAGTCCATGCTTTAATTTTTTTATTAAAAACATAATGATAAGGAATTTCAGTATATAGATATTGTTTTGCATTCTCGTCATCTTTATTTAATTTAAACCATGATGTTAATGTTGTATCTATATTTTTATCAATGAATGTATTTTGTTGTCCTTCTTGAAAAAATATATATTGTTCATTTTCTTTATGAACAGGTAATCTTATAATAGCATAAGATTGTTGATGTAATTTAAATTCCAAGATACGCTACATAGCCTCCGGTGCACATACATATCTAGTAGATAAATGTTGTGATATTTCATCATTATTATATACCTCTTCATTATTTTTATCCATATCATCATTAATGACTTCCATTGTGAATTTTACAAAAGCAGTATCAGGACCCTTATGAAAATATTTAAATAAATATTTTATAGCTTTTATTGTATTACATATTTCTATGTTAATATGACATTCTAACAATAATAATAAATATGGATTATATGGCACGACAAAACTATTATCTGCAATTCTATGTTTTGAATATATAATTTTATTATCATTATTTCTTCGGCGATAAGAAGGATAACCATCTGAATTAAAATTTGTTTGTTCAACATATAGTTTAGGAAACTTTTTTGTACAGCGTGTTTTATCTTCATTCATACATACACTATTTTTATTTTGCATTCCACAAGGACCATGTATCATATTATTTTTTCTATATTGTATAATCTAGGATATTTAATTTCATCAGGTATTTCAGCACTTATAAGAGAATCAATTTGATCAACATCTCGTAATTTATCATCATTATGCAACCAAATTAACATGTGCATATGTGGTAATCCTCTTTTCTGAAATTCTATCACATAAACATAACCTTTAACTTCTCCAAAAATACTTTTTTTTAAAAGTTCATTTTTTTAAATTTTAACTTTTTGATTAAAAACGCGTAATATTAAATCCGGACGATCTATAGCTGTTTCATATGGTAACAAATTTTCTTGAATTTCTTTCCATGTAGGATTACATGCCATTGTGAGGAATATATCTGGTTTTCCATCAACTTGTAATTGAGTCATTGAATCTAAATAATTTTGTTGTATTACTCTGGGACTTCCTATATAGGTTGAAGGTAATATTATCAATCTCCCTATTTTATAATCTTCAATATTTACTTTGTTATAAACGTAATCCATCAATCCTTTATACATTTCAGTTCGTAATTCTGCTTGATGACTGCGCAAATAGTATAATCGACATCCTTCAATTCTTGTCCATACGTCAACAATAAATTGTTGTGATATATTTTTTAAATTTAAACAAGGATTAAAATCATCACGTATACTTAATTTAAATGAATAATATTGTAATATTGAAATATTATTATATTTATTATCTGCTTTTAAACATTTCATATTAGGACACCATCCAGGGTCACCAAGAGGAAATATTAACGGATATAACATTGGGTCGAGATGTTTACTGAGAATATTTATTATCTGTGGTTTATCAGATTTAGGATAAATACGAATATCACGGTCAATTGGTGGTTCTCCGTCAATTCCTACATATACTGCAGCAACTTCATTGCATGAAGCAAAATATGACTTATTTGTTGCACAATTGTCAATAACTACTTCACGTGGTGTAATGTTATTATTTTGTGCTCTGTTAATCTCTTCTTTTCTATTTGATACATCATTTTGTATGCTTTTGCATAAGGATTATGTGTTGTTAGAAACTTACATAATTCATTTAATAAATTTATATCAGGTTTATCTATTTTATAATCTTTCGCTCTATATTTATTTGCTATTTCATTGTCGATTATATATAATTGTCCATATTTTGGAAATTCATTTTATTTGGATGTAATGCATATGAATTATGGTATACTTGACCACATATCTTTAATACTTGTGGCCCAGGAGTATTAAAAGTGTCACGTCCAGACTTGCACCAATTACCATAAAAAATATTACAAGAAGGCAAATGGTTAATAAACCATTCGCGTTCCTTTCGCTCTTGTTTGACTAGGACTAGCCTTACGTCTCCGGGAGTAGCGAGCGAAGTTATTTTGAGAGTAGAGATGCAGGATATAATGTGGGATAAATAAAATAATATGTTTTATTTCGTATTAATTATGCATTATTTATTTAAATATAATATGCTGTTTTTTTCTTGAAATGAACACGTGAAACTAAATTATTACAGCTTTTTAATGGGCAAAAACACATAAAATTACACTATTTTATTAACAATTGTATAAAATTATTTAAGTCGAATAACTATTAATTTTATTGAATAAACAAGTGTACGGCGAACACATTAACACATTATAGAATAAAAGATACACAAGGTTTTTTATTATAAACATTAATAATTGAAATAAGAATTGTTATAAATAAATGCAGATTTAATTAAAAATTATTGTCGTTTTAAACATGAATTCTTGTCCATACGTCAACAATAAATTGTTGTGATATATTTTTTAAATTTAAACAAGGATTAAAATCATCACGTATACTTAATTTAAATGAATAATATTGTAATATTGAAATATTATTATATTTATTATCTGCTTTTAAACATTTCATATTAGGACACCATCCAGGGTCACCAAGAGGAAATATTAACGGATATAACATTGGGTCGAGATGTTTACTGAGAATATTTATTATCTGTGGTTTATCAGATTTAGGATAAATACGAATATCACGGTCAATTGGTGGTTCTCCGTCAATTCCTACATATACTGCAGCAACTTCATTGCATGAAGCAAAATATGACTTATTTGTTGCACAATTGTCAATAACTACTTCACGTGGTGTAATGTTATTATTTTGTGCTCTGTTAATCTCTTCTTTTTCTATTTGATACATCATTTTGTATGCTTTTGCATAAGGATTATGTGTTGTTAGAAACTTACATAATTCATTTAATAAATTTATATCAGGTTTATCTATTTTATAATCTTTCGCTCTATATTTATTTGCTATTTCATTGTCGATTATATATAATTGTCCATATTTTGGAAATTCATTTTTATTTGGATGTAATGCATATGAATTATGGTATACTTGACCACATATCTTTAATACTTGTGGCCCAGGAGTATTAAAAGTGTCACGTCCAGACTTGCACCAATTACCATAAAAAATATTACAAGAAGGCAAATGGTTAATAAACCATTCGCGTTCCTTTCGCTCTTGTTTGACTAGGACTAGCCTTACGTCTCCGGGAGTAGCGAGCGAAGTTATTTTGAGAGTAGAGATGCAGGATATAATGTGGGATAAATAAAATAATATGTTTTATTTCGTATTAATTATGCATTATTTATTTAAATATAATATGCTGTTTTTTTCTTGAAATGAACACGTGAAACTAAATTATTACAGCTTTTTAATGGGCAAAAACACATAAAATTACACTATTTTATTAACAATTGTATAAAATTATTTAAGTCGAATAACTATTAATTTTATTGAATAAACAAGTGTACGGCGAACACATTAACACATTATAGAATAAAAGATACACAAGGTTTTTTATTATAAACATTAATAATTGAAATAAGAATTGTTATAAATAAATGCAGATTTAATTAAAATTATTGTCGTTTTAAACATGAATTATTGTTAATAAAGCGTATTTCAAACCGCAAATGTTGCAAATTAAATGCAATACAACGTATAATTATTATAAATAAATTGTAATATATAATAATAATTGTTATAAAAGAAAACGGTTGGTTCAGCAATCGAAACAACATAAAATATCAGGTTGCCTTTACGAATAATACAAGCGTATAGATAGCCGAAAAGAATATACCTTAAGTACCCAAATATATAGATATATATATGTATATATATATATATATATATGTGTGTATATTCGGTGAGGAACGAAGGTCCGCCTTGAACGTGGGTAGCGGTGTCAGATTGCCGTATAATGTCCTGCTAGACCTGCGGGCGTCGACGTTAGATGTGTATGCTGTTGGAGCTCGACGATTTCCAGATGTCGAAGTCGTAGTTCCTCGACTATGGCTTGTAGATGTCAATGATACGTCTCGATTCCTCTTGTGATTTTTAATACGTATTATTTCAAAGTTCAAGTAGCAGAGCCACGCCCTTGGATAAAAATCAAAGAGTTGTCCAGCAGAGCTTCGCCTTGCGAAAGCTTTAGATGAAAATTTAGGAGTGCCTGTGTCTGTTCTGGGTCCTCTTTATATACCCTAAAATCTATGCATCTCTCCTTGTCTTACACTTCTTCCTTGTCTTACACTTTGCCTTATATGGAGATGTGTAAGTAGTTCTCGATTTTTCTGTGCTTGCACCCGATTGGACCGTTAGATGTGCGTAAAAAATTATCGAATCCCGTGCATTTTCTGTATCGCTTCGTAGTTAATTCGGAGAATTTGCTGTCCCCTCTTTTATTACTGCGACATTATCCAGAGAACGGCTTAATTTATTACTTCCTTCTAATGCTCGAATTTTCTAGTCCATGTTTCCCATCGCCGGTTCTTCTCCGAGCATTGATTTTATAGTGCAGTACAAAAAAAACTCTTGCGCAACCCTTCATTTCGATCTCACTATCGGTGATCCCGCTTATATGCGTACAGGCTTCGAATAATATCTTCAACTCTACTTATCCGTCTCTTTTTCGTTTGAAACACTCGTGAATTAATCGGTCCCTTAGCTCTATAAATTATATTTTATATTACTGCATTTACTTAGAACTATTCTTTATCAACCTTATTTCGTTTTTCTCCCACGCCGTAATTTTATTCTAAACTACGCAGTACTTTTTACGAAAAATAATAATATAATTTTCGTCGGGACGCGACAACTCCCCCCCTTTTTAAAAACGACGCCCTCGTCGTTAAACAATGTAATTATTATATTATTATTTCTCTTGACATAAGATATCATACTTAATTTTAAATTATAAACATTATTTCGATTAATTTTTCTTTATTTCTTATGGTGAACTTTATAAACCATATTACAATTATTTATTTCGTAGTTCAACTTCGTTTGTTATTATGTTACATACTTCGAGTACATTATTTCAAACAGTTTAACAGTATTGATATAATTCACCTATACAAATAGATGCGTAATAAAAAGAGTTTTATTATTACAATTTATTATAGATATTCCGAAAAAATTGTATAATTATTATTAAATGTGTTTTCTATAGTTAACAAAAAAAAAATTTATTTATCTTTAGTTTGTACCCTTAATTTTTAGTATACATCAAGTCATGTTAAAAAATATGTGTTACTAATATATTTTTTTTTCTGGTAGCCATATTTTTTTTACAAAATTTTCAATTTTCTTCTATAATATTTGTATGCTTACATATATATTTTCTAAAAAGTCAAAGAAAAGAGTTAGATATTAGTTTCCGTTTTTTTTTTACATTTATTCAATTAATAAATCTACTATTACGAATTGTTGAAGAGAGAAAAATAAATTTTCTTGTTCTTATACAATATAGGTTCTCCCTTCAATGTGAACAATGTTAGTATGTCTTATCTTAATAATATATGTATATGTTTTATTTTATTTTATGAAAGGATTAGGAGTGAAGAAAAATTAATTTTCTTCGCTCCCCCTCCTTCCCTCTGAAATGTAACGAAAACGTTGAATATATCTATTCAAGGCTTTCGTTATGAGTTTTCCTCTCGGCTATTATAAACAAGGAATCACTTTGACTTATTTATTACTCTCGAGTACCCCTCCTAGTTCTGTCAATACTAAACGTTTTCGTTGGTCGCTTGAATTTTTTTTTTTCAAGTAATCTTTTATACCCTAGTAAATTATTTTCCCTTAGTGCGATAAGGTTTCATTTAAATACGGGTGGTTCCTTGCGTTTTTTCGTCAGTATTCGTCAAGCAGTGACTATCTTCGTTTCTCCAAGGTCTCTCCTCTCTATTTTTACTAAGTAAGTGTTTTTATTATTATTATTTTTATTATCATCTCGTTTTGTTGCCTATTATTATTACCTCTTTTTTTTTTTTTTTACTAGTTCTAACAAGGAAAAATAGCGTACCCCTTATATAAGAGAATATTTATTTTTTTCCACGCATATTATTTTTTCTTTCAAATAAAAATTTGCTTTTGTCGTTAAGGTTCTGTTATATATTTCTTTGTGTGTGTTTTATTTTTATTTCTCTAATATATTATTTTTTTTCCAGGATGAATTTTGAAAAGGCACGTCTATTGATGCAGTGGGCTATACGCCAACGAAACGATCGGGAATTTAGTCCCGATTTATTTGAAGCTCGGAGCTGGTTTTTAGCCGCTGCTCAGGAGCTAAATGTTTTATGTATAAACGAAGGGGTCCCACTGGATGTGGACACCCTGCTGCTGTTACTCAATTTATCTCTACGAGAACTTGCGGCCCTATCAGAATTACCTGCGAGCTCCGAGGTTTCAACTTCATCATTCTCGTCCGAGGAGGAAATGGATGAGGGGGAGTTGGAGGCGATGGAGGTGGAGGAGGAGGAGGAGGAGGAGGAGGAGGAGGAGGTGGAGGTGGTGGCACTGGAGGAAGATCCGTCGCCGAGGTCGCCCTCGCCAGAGCAGGTGTCTGACGTTCCGGCCTCGTTTTACTGGCCATCCGACCGGGGAGGATCTCCCTGCTATTCTCCAGTGCCGCGAATGATAGAAATTATAGATATATCATCCGAGGATGAATTGTGACAAGATGACCAGATTTGTACTGTTTTTGTTTCTCTTGTATTGTTTTTCTTTTGTTGTTTTTCTTTTATTGCTAAAAAAAAAGTGACAGAGAATAAACGTGATTATAAACTCATAATAGAGTATTTTATTTTTCCGTGTTTTCATTCCTTTCCTCATTCCGATTATACGTCGCTCCGAGAGAGAGAGAGAGAGAGAGAGAGAGAGAGAGAGAGAGAGAGAGAGAGAGAGAGAGAGATAGATAACTTTATTGGGTTTTTTAGGGGTAGAAACCCCGTAAACACAAAAATACATACATCACTGACAGTGAAAAATAAAATAACAAATTAAAAATTATAACAAGTAAAGTAACAAGTGATGTAACTACAATAAAAGCAAAAAGCGCATAAGAATATAAATAAAAATAAAAATATGAATAAAAACGCAGGTAAAACAAGATGAAGAAATACAAAAATGAGAAAAAAGTTATAATAAAATTGAAAGTAAAACAAAAATAAATAAATAAATAAACAACAATGACAATAAAACGCAAACGAGATAAATAATACAGTGCTAAATACAATGAGACGAGCGACAGCAGAATGAGTGTAAGGTAAGAATAACAAATAAAAAGTGAAAATATAAATGAGTAAAAGAGTAATTACAAAAATAAATAGAATAAATTATGCTAAAAGAGAAAGAAAAAATAATACTGATAAAGAGAAATAATACTGATAAAGAAAAATACTGATAAAGAAAAATAATACTGATAATGAGTAATGTTTCACAAAATTAGAAAAAATTAAGAATATCACAGCGCAAAATTATCACATTAGTCACTAACAGCATTATCCTCACTCTGTGTCGCTAGCTCGCTTACATTACTAATATCACATAAAGCACTTATACTTAAATCGCATAGGTCGCTAAGGTGGGGACGGATGAGGTTCTCCCGAGTCGCTCTTTCTTCCCAAGCTAAGGAGTCGAGACGAAGAAAATGGGTGAAGACAGTTTGTTTGAATGCGACAATGAGGGATGGATCGAATGACGTGATAGAGAGCGAGTTTAATTGTTTGGTGGCCGTAATGACAAATGATTTATGTAGCGATTCGGTGCGAGGGGGAAGATAGGTCAGCGATTTGGGAGGATGACGCGATGAGATGCGTAAATTAGATGAGCTGTTGAGTTTGATGAAGTGGTCTGCTAGGTAGTGGGGAGAATTATGTGATAAAATGGAAAATGATAAAGAGGTAATGAAGAATAATCGTCTCGACTCAACAGATAGCCAGCCCAACTTCAACCTAAAGGGCGTTACATGATCAAATCTACGCAAGTTTCCCCAAACAAATCTCACGCAAGCATTCAGGAGCCTCTGGAGCTTTAGGTTTCTGGTCTGGTCCAAATCGTTATAGACCGCACAAGCATAATCGAAGTGAGGTAATATTAAGGCTTCGACAAGAAATTTTCGAGTGCTTCTGGAGAAAGCACGTTTATGAAACCGTAACGAACGTAAGATTCCATGAACCCTCTGCGAAATAGCTAAAACGTGTTTGGACCAGTCCAGTGTGGGCAGTAACCAGACTCCAAGTGATTTTACTTGATTTTCGTACTGGAGCGTTTTACTCAAAAGCATAACTCGCGGGGCAGCGGTTAGGTCCATGCGCGAGACATATGCCTTACTGCCCAGGATCATTACTTTAGTTTTGTTAATGTTTAAATCTAGACCATTGAGGGAGGCCCAGGACGCAACCGCATTTGCGTCATGTGTGATTCTTTGGACCCCCAATTCGAATTCGTCTGGAGGGAAGGAGTAGTAAACCTGGGCATCATCAGCATAAATCATATAATTACTGTATTGAAGAACATCCGGGAGATCATTAATAAAAATTGAAAAGAGTAATGGACCCAGAACACTGCCCTGCGGTACGCCTGAATTGACCCCAAGCCAATCAGAGCAGACGCCCAACTCATCCACTACCGCTTGCGAGCGACCAACCAAGTAGTGAAAAACCATCGAAGAACCGTGTTTGAGCAACCCATATCTCGTAGCTTGGTCAACAAAGGGCCGTGCGGTACCGAGTCAAACGCCTTGGAGAAGTCGAACAGGACCAAAATCGTGATCATACGTGAATCAATGGCTCTTCTGACGTCGTCGAGAACACCCAAAAGGGCGGTCTGTGTGCTGTGGCCTCTGCGAAAACCTGCCTGTCTATCAATCAGTTTAAGATTTGATTCCAAATAATGAGATAACTGCGAGTGTACCAACCTTTCAAGCAGTTTAGAGACCTCACAGAGCTTCGCGATAGGTCGAGTATCAGAGCAAGATTCAATCCTGTTCGACTTCGCCAATGGAAAGAGTAGAGCTCTCTTCCAGCAGTCAGGAAAGTACCCAAGAGATAACATATCGTTGAATAAACAAGTAAGCTGTGGGGTCAATTGTGGCTCAAGTAATTTTAGCATTACAACGGATAGCCCGTCCGTCCCCACCGCCCTTGACTTAGCATTAAAAAGAGCCCGCCGAACTCCTGAGGAAGAGATTGCATTAAATTCAAAAGAAGGCGAATTAAGGGGATCGGAGGCAGAGGAGCAAAGAGTATTTAAAAAGGAAGGCGAAAGCGGAGGAATCCGATTAGAGATTGAGACGAAGTGATTGTTAAGTTGCTGGGTGGTGAAAGTGTCTAACGGGGATATGTTGGCTTTGGCGCACAGACCAAGATTTCTCAGCTCCCTCCATTTGGCTTTCGGGTTTGCGGCATTTTTTAATTTATTTGTAAGAAATTTATATTTATTGCTATCGAGAAGGTTTGAAACTCTACTTCTTAGTGTTTTAAATTTCTCGAAACGGTTAGATAATTTAAAATTCTTAAAAGCCAAATTCCTAAATTTAATAAGCTTTCTAACCTCCGCTGTCACCCAGGGCTTAGATTTATTGCTGACAGTTGTGAGTTTGGCTGGAGCAACAGAATCAAAAGCAGAGAGAGCTGAAACCATAAGGTGTGAGACGGAAGCACGGAGGTGGAAGGTTGAATCGCTGAGAAGGAGATCATGAGATAAGTGAAATAAGTTGGATGAAGATGTGCTGAGTGAATGAGAGTTATGTGTAATGTTTAATAAATTAGGTGAAGACATGCAGGATGAATGAGAGTGAGAAGTGGATAATAAATTAGATGATGACATGCTAAGAGATGACGAGTGGCAAATGAAGACAGGTGGATCCGATGTATGAGAGAGGGGTGGATTATTGATGAGAGAACAAGGCAGTGAAGACAAATTCCCATTCAAATTCGGGTTCAAATACAAATTCGAATTCAAGTGCAAAAACGAGCTGTGATACCGGTCAGGCGACTCTACAAGAATTGGAGAATGAGGTTCTGGTGAAAAATGAGATATGAGATTTATATTAGAGTTATAAATAGTGTTGAATGAGTTAGCTAGTATTTGGAGGTTGATCCCCTCCAAATCACGTGACCAATACCTCTTTAGTTTAGGCGGGTCTTTATTAATAAGTAGTTGTAGAGCTATGTAGTCATGTCCCGCAGCGAAGGGAGTTGTTGACTTGTAGTAACTAAAGTAAGGTGAAGGATCACTGATAAGGAAGAGATCAAGCCATGTGTGCGAAGAGCCTAAAGAAGTGATTGCATGATGAGTTGGTTCAGAGATAACGAGCGATAAGTTGAGGGCCGTTATGTTAGCTCTCATCATGTCTGCCGCAGCACTTGAAGACTTCATATCAATATTGAAGTCTCCAGTAATAACAGCAAGACCGTGGGAAGGAAGGAAATCAGATAGTAAATTAAAGAAATTTATGGGGTAAGATGCTGTTGGCCGTCTGTAGACAACACTGAGGAGGAGCGAAGACAATTTACCAATAATATGTAGAATGAAGAACTCAGGAGAGTTCGAAAATAGTTTGTCAGATTGGGCCAACAAGTTGACTTTGTACTCGTCCCGGACGTAAGCAGCAACTCCCCCTCCTTCCTTACCCACTCGGTCATGTCTGTATAGAGTGTACCCAGGCAATTTTACTATATCAGACGAGTCCGATTCCGTAAGAAAGGTCTCTGTAAGTGCAATCACATCGAAGGCTTGTGGATAAATTAATGATTCGATTGATGAGAAGTGAGTTTTGAGCCTATTGATGTTAATGTGAATGATGGAAAAAGAAGGTTTGAGTGATTGTGAGTGTAAATGAGGCGTCTGACCGGCTGCCTTTCATAAGGAAGAAGGAGTAGCATTGACCGGAAGAGAGTTAGGTGGCAATGAAAGGAGTTCGGCTTCGGAGAGAATGCGGAGTAAAGCGCCCTTTTTTTCTTTACGCATATATACCGTGCAATTTTTCACTATCGGTCGCATATAGCCTAGTTCTTTCGCTTTTCGTAAGGCTAACATCCAAAGGGCGTGGACAGTCTTCGGCCATAAAGGTCTAATGTACAGTGAGGATTCTCCTCCCGAACCAAAAATGCTAGATGTCGTGGCACCTTTTAAACGATAGGCCTTATCAACTATTAGATCTCTGACGGCCGGAGAAGAGACCTTACAAACCAGACCCTTAGAGACGTTGAGAGAAGGAGCAGTAGACGAGGTTGACCGGCTTGAGACCAGAGAAGAGAGATTAGCTGGATTGATTGGGCGCGATAACCAAGGTCGAATCTCAACGATATGCGGTATTACGAGCGGGAGATTTAGGTGTGTTAATACCGTTTCTATTAACCTGAGATCGGTAATGGTGGAATCCGAAGGTAGGCCCGAGAACAGCACGTCACAGGAAGTATTATCCTGCACCCCGCTATCAATCGAAGCCGCCGGTGTTGAAGATGTTGACCCTTGATCGACGAACTTACTCATATTGGCCTCAAGCCGCTCAACACGAGCTTCCACCTCATTAAAGCGTTCGTCCGAAGCCGCCTCAAGGGTATCGACACGTCCACGGAGTGATTCGAGCTCGGCCCCAAGCGAAACCAGTTTTGCGTCAACGCCGTCAACCTTAACCTCGACCCTTTCAACTAATTTAGTAATCGCGCGCTCGTAATTTACAAACCACGTCGGAGGAGCATCCGCCATCGCAGCGGTATCCCGAGAGCCGCCCGATTGCTCTGAACTAGGAGCGAGAGGCGTGGCTGCGCGAGGTTGCTTGGCAACCTGCGTTAATGGTGGTGAGGTAGGCGAGGCCACGCGCTTCGCGCCTGACGTAGTGGGGGGAGTCGCGAGAGCTCCCGCGGCTGTCCCGCTCATTGACACTCCGGCCGTCGCGCTCGCAAAATGCGACCCAGTAGGTGCTGCCCCCGTACTGAACAAGTCGCTACTAACGCGAGAGCTCGGAGGGGCGCGCGCCAATTCGCAGCAGCGACGAATTTCGGAGCCCGGTAGGGTCGACACGCAATGAGTGTGCGTTATATTGTTGCAGGTCGGACATACCTCGGAGTAATCCTTACGAGATATGCGCACTCTGCAGACAAAGCAGCATCTGGAGGACATGTCGATGTCGATGACAGCTGGTAGAGGCGAGGTGATGCGAAGATTTGGCGTATGACGTCACGAAGATGAGCAGTGGCGAGGTGAGGAGCCGTGGTTCGGAAATAATCCAGGAGAGGCACTCGTGTAGCTGCGCGAATAAATTGCCGCCTAAGTTGGCTCACCAAGCGAAAACTAACCTCGATGTTGGCCGGTAGTTTTGTAGTGAAAATTGAGGTGGAAAGACCAACTGCAATAGTGGACTTTAACAAAAAGTAAAAACTGCAGCCAGTCCGCCCACGGAAGATTAGCACTGAAAAGCTCGGGAACCAAGTGTAAGGAACGGGCGAAGAAAAGAATAGAGAGCGATATAAATAGTG
Organism: Theocolax elegans; assembly: GCA_026168455.1. Lineage (NCBI taxonomy): Eukaryota > Metazoa > Arthropoda > Insecta > Hymenoptera > Cerocephalidae > Theocolax > Theocolax elegans. Next base: position 13,125,329 of record CM047429.1, on the reverse strand, counting down.
GCTTATCAACTCACCGTGCGCGCGCATATATCAAGAGAGAGAGAGAGAGAGAGAGAGAGAGAGAGAGAGAGAGAGAGAGAGAGAGAGAGAGAGAGAGAGAGAGAGAGGGAGGGAGGGAGGGAGAGAGAGAGAGAGAGAGAGAGAGAGAGTATGCTGGAAGGGCTACTATTCAATTCGATGTGTGCTCGCTTCCATAGAATCGAGCGCTGCGGTGCGAGAGAGCGCCGATGCCCGAAAGGGCTTGCACTCAGCGTATGGGTTTTCCCCAACGCAAAGAGTAGGCACGCGTCTGGAGAGAGAGGGGACGCCAGGAGGGGCGTCCGTTCCATTCTACGCATGATGCTCTCGAACTCGAGGAAAGCTACAACTTAAAGCAACGGGAGAGAGAGAAACAGAATCAAGTGTCACATGCGCATAGCTAAGGCGTGTTTGACACGTACAAGCAACGGCGAATCGAAGATGCAGATCTACAGCGTTTTTTATTATTGATGGTGCTTAAACTAAAGGATAGGAATAATTCGCAGATCTACCGTGGATTATTTATATACAAAAATACTGAAATATTATTTTTAACATTGTTATGTTTGTTCTTATTTACAGTTTATAATTGTTTTATACCTTATTATTTTTTCTTATTTATTTTTACAATTACAATTAAACAATATTACTTAACACAATTTAATAAACAAAAATGTAGGAAATACTAAGATATGGAAGAAGTTTGTATCATTCACAACGTGTCTTGAGAAGTAGAGAGAGAGGGAGAGAGAGAGAGAGAGAGAGAGAGAGAGAGAGAGAGAGTATCGAAATGTCGACACTGCAACGCATGGTCGGCCCCGCCGAACTTGTCAGGCTTGAGTCGGAGAGTGGCCCGAACACTTACGAGGCCAGCCGATGCTCCTACAGCTTAGCGCAGCAACTAGGCTCGAATTGCGGTGTGCAATCGAATCTTTACGGGGGATCCAAATTTCGTTCTCCACCGCGCTGCTCCATCGTCCTTTCTTTTTGTTTACATTTTTTTTTCTTTATTATATTTTTCTCTATTTCTTACCTATTTTATTTTACTTTTTTTTTTATTTATTTTAGCTCTACCCCTTTTTTTTATGGATACTTATTTGCTTTGTTAGTATTTCTATATATTACTCTGTATTATTTTTTTTACGTTATTTACGTTTATTAATATTTTTACCACAATAATTGTTTGTTTTTTTTTTTTATATCTACATATGGTTAGGGGAAAGAAATAAATATTCCTTATTGTTCTATAACAATGTTAATCTTTATTATTTTTCATTTTGTATACATATATTTTTTTGTTTGTATTTACTATAACTAGTTAGTATATATACTTGTATATAATGGGTGCTTGTTAATATTTTATACTCTTGTTTATACTTATTATAATATTTACTGCAATTGTATATTTTGCCCTTTTCATAAATTTATTGTTGTATAGATTTAATTTAGGCGAATTCTATCTCGGTGAAGCGACCTCTTCTTTTTGTTACTAAATATATGTTTAACCATTCCGTTATTTCTCTTTTACAAATCATGCATTCCTTTGTTCCCATATAACAAGTTAAACAGCTTAAAGCATGTTTACATGGGAGATATATTCCCTCTATTGGATTACGTTTGCAAATCTTGCATTTAAGATCTTTTGATAAATTGGCATGTTCCGAACCTTTTATTATTTTGCTCAATTTTTCCATGTCGTAGATTCCACAACAGTCTTCTGCTCGTTCTTTTTTTGTAATGTATTCACATTTTGGCGACCATTTACGATGTTCTTGCATAGGCTCGTCCGTTTTTTCCCATTTTCGTATTCCTACACCGCATATATAGCATTTTACTTTGTCGTTCTCTCCTGTATAATAAAATCCGGCTTCTGCTAGGTCCTCGGTTGAAATAAAAGCATGCGGCCAATATTTAAAGGTATCTAATCGATTTTTCTTTATTGACAGATTTACTCCGCAATCAGTTTCATCGAAATCCTGTTGTAGGTCCATAATTATTTCTTTTACTTTCTCTTCTGTATCATTATAAACTACCTCGTCTAGTTGAGTTTCTAAGGACGCTAATATCTCTAATATTTCTGGTAACTCTTCTTGTGTTATCATTGACACGGGGGTATTATTTTCTTTGTCCAGCATTGAGGGAAAAATATCACTGGTCGCGCTTTGTAATAATTCCATAACTTCTTGTTCATTCAGAAAGGATTCCAATTCCGGCCAGCTTACTTCCTTAGCGTTTTGTGATTCTGCGATATCTTCTGATTTTTTGTCTTTATGTATTTCCATAGGTTCCGTTTGCGTCATTTTTGAACTTGAAGTTCCCATTTCCTCTGGTTTTTCAATATCTGTTTCGTTTTTAACAACAAAAATGGGCGCTTCGTGTTGTATTGGTTCCAACGGAATAATTTGCTGGTTATCTCTCTGTAATTCGAATTCATTTTTTATAGTAACAATCTCGATTTCTCTTTCTTTGTTTCGTTCTATTATTGCCCTAATTCGAGTGGATATTTTATTATCATTTTTTTTTATTTTTTGCTCCTCGATATTTTTTTTACAGTTATAACATTTTTGCCTCTCGGAATTTATATTTATGTCTCTAAATTTAATGTGTTGTATAATCGGCTTTCCTGCCTTTGTTTCTATGCAATTTCCACATAAAGGAGTGTTCAAGTCTATGCTGTAAAACATCCTTTTAAGGTAATACATTTCGTGTATTTTTCTATTGGTTTGTTTTTTTCTAATCGTACCGTCGTAAGAGGGTAAATTTTTCCTTTCTTTAACTTCTTGTATAATCCTCATTTACTGGCCCTCCTATTTTGAGTATAAGCAAAAAAAAAGAAAATAAGAGTTATTATTACATTGAATTTGCTCTGTTCTCATTGTTTATTTTTAAAATTGGATATAAACACGATTCTCTCTCTAAAATTTTTGTATCTATAGTTTTAAACTCGGAAGTGATAAATTGGCTCTTTTCATTTTTCTCTATCTCAACCTCCATTTTTTTGTTCTCCTTATTGTCTTTATTTAACTTTTGCGTTCCCAAATAAAGTAATAGTTGTGTGATTGAATTCCATATTGCCCCAATTAAATGTAAAGAGAACCCGTAAATTCCGTGCAGCATGAAACCATGCATAATCGTATCGATAATTAGCTTGATGAGACGACATATCATAAAAAATCCTATGACACCGGCAGAGATGTTACTGAACGTTAAAAATTCCGACCATAGTTTGTTGAATGTCGATTCAGCCAGGTTATTTAAGGCTTCTTGGTCGAACAAATTTCCTATAGTAATTCCTTTGGGGTTTATCTTCCTTCCCGAAGCTCCTAATGCCATCTTATTTAATACCGTAGATTTTTCTAATGGGAATAATATCATATCGCGAAGTTTACTGGTATCCTTTTGTCCGTATATTCCACTAGTAGCGAGTGTCTCGGGTGAAACATATCTCCATGTTAGTTTTGTTTGAGGCGTCAATATCTCGGGATCTTTCACTTCGACTGGATTCGGTAGCATTTTAAACCAAATTTGATGCATTTTGAACATAACCGGTAGACGATTATCACACATTAGGGGTTTCCCAGTTCTTACTAATATACGCGTTCTAGGTGTGAGAAAATATGGTTCGTTGTCCCGAAACACGGGTAGCTGTTCGTAACACCCCGTCGTTTCCCTCCCGACTACTTCTACTTTTAAGCATTTTAGTAGATGAATAACTTCTCCCGCTGTTACGGCTAGATACCCTGGTTGATTCATGATACGATAGCCCACTTCCGCCGGGGAAACTGAGGCGAGTGCGAGGGCTTGAGTGAGAATATGTCTTTCGATTTCGCACCTTTGTTTTAATATATCGTAATACATTCTATTTAGCTGTCGGCGTACATATTTTTCAACGTATAAGAATTTTGAGTTTATGTATGCAAATATATCAAGATTGTTTCCCTCAATTGCTTTTTTGCTTATAAAACTGTTAACCTTGGCGTCCTCAATTATGAAAAGCTTGGGATGTTCGGTGCGCGCAAACCTAAAGCCGCATACATTCTGTTCTCCTTTTTTTCATAGTGCGAATGTAATATCATTAGTTTCAAGCGAGTACATTATACGGTTTTCTTGCTCTTCATATATTTTATCCAAATTTCCTTCATACAACACCGAATATTTGTTAACTCCGCATGAATCCTCCGGAAGCGCTTCCCAAAAAACTTGTGAGGCATCGATATCTGTACATTCTAAATCCGCGAGTGTGCATGTAACTCCAGAGTCTAGTCTTACTTTATTATATTCCAGATGTACAGCCGCATAGTAATCGTATATTGTTATTTCAACATGACCTGCGACATAGGCGTCTTTATAGGTACCGTATGAATCCGAAAATGAACCTCCAATACAATTTCCGTTATTATCGTTCCCTCCCGCGAACACGATTGGCTTATTAGTGGTACTGTTTCTGGGTAGATTTATAATTTGAGTGCCGCTTATAGAAATGTAACCCGAACGATGGATTCCATAACATTCCTCTCTACTTATTTCTTTGTAATAACTAATTTCTCCGTTTAGGACGCGAGATGCATGTCCGTGCATACCGCAATGTGTAACTGTACGTGTGATTTTTATTATGCATTTATATACATGCGTGGTACTGTAATCGTTCAATTGTAGTAACTGCGCGTAAACTTTTGTTACATTAATATATGGTTCATGTATATCACACTCTTTAACATCCACTAATGATATTGTTGTTAGATTTGAAAGTTGTTCCCCGCAGTCATATCCGTAAAGTCCCGACGAATAATTAATTACACTCACGAGTGAAAGCAGAAGGAATGATCTCTTTGCCATCTGTAAATAAGATAATTTTCTATGGTTTTCATTGTCCTTGTATGAAGTTATGAAGTTAATTCCTATTTGTTTATTCGAAACGGATTTCTATTTCTTCCGGAATGGTATCTAATATTTCTTTAAAGTAACACAAAAGTATGAAGATCCCCGCGATGAATAAAAATATAACTACTCCTGTGATTGAACAGATGAGAAACAATGTAGTGAATACAGCGGTTTTTTCCGTATTGATCAATTTATCCCTACAGTAATTCTCCATATCCCAAAAATTCCCCGAATGTTTTTGCTTAACTAGTTTATGGAATAAATTTTTAGTATTTGTATTGTTAAAGATATTTGATAGTTCGCTAATGTTTAACGACGTCTGAGGGAATAACAAGTGATTTGAGTATTCCGTTGGTACCTCATGTATTTTTATAACTTCTCCATTTATTTTAAACGTACAATTTATTTTTGTGTGTATTATTCCGACTCCACGTAACGGTATGATCGTTCCTGTTAAACCGTCACAGCCAATCGACACTCTCGTAGTCATGGGCGCTGAGTATAATATTTTATTTAATTTTTCAAGTTTTATTATCGTTGGTTTGGCATTGGTTTTATATTTGATATTGCAGTTACGGTAATTACATTTAGCCGGTTGAGACATCAATTCCGTTTCGCAACTATCTATTGCTTTTAAATGCAGTCTTTCTTTTTTGCAAATTAATTTTCCTTGAAACTTTTTACAATTCTTAAGGTCGGTGCTGGAGAAACCATAATAATTTGCCTCTTGTTGCAGAATATAGTCATTCTCGGGTTCAACATAGGCGATGTTTGATTCATTGGTATATACGTTTTGCGGAATTGGAAGTGGAGATACCCTATACAATGAGCAAGTAGATTTTTCAATTAAGGGAACCTCTATTTGAATAAATAGTTTATTATTGATGTATCCAGTATGTAGGCTTGTTATGTTAGCCAATCTATTTAAATTTCCCTCTCCTCTTTTCAACGGGAATTCATTGGTTTTCTCATATTTTTCGATGTAATTAACAACTTGTTTGAGTCTATTGGGTGATAATAAAGTAGTATACATTTGATGCTCTTTTATTCCTTCTAAATTAACAAGTGTACCTACACTGTAGCTTATCTGGTTATCCAACATTCTTCCTAATGTAGTCTTTATATTGTTCATTATTTGCGAGTATCGTTCAAGATAAATTTCCTGTTTCATTTGCTTCATTTTTTGCATAATGTTGAATTCATCATACAATCTTGCTTTGTCTATGTATATATTGGTTCCCATCGTATTACTTTCTATAAATATTATTTTAGTCCTAACCCCTACTAGTATCCTATCTATGTAATTGTTAATTAATTTACTTTCTAAATCATAACGTATTAACTCGTTTTCATGCAAATCTGATTTGACGTTCATGCAAGTACTTTCTGTAGTATTTAAGATGTGTAACGTTCTAGTATTTTTTTCTTGTAAATTCTTAAAATTTGTAAACAGTTCTTCACATTTTTCGTGACCTAACGGGCAATCGTTTTTCAGTTCGCTAAACGTCGTCCAAATATCCGTTAGATTCATATCTTCATGTATGCAAGTCATGCTAATAATAATTTTCCACGCGACTGGAGTTAGTTTTACTTCTTCCTGTCGTTCGAAGAATATACCCGATGGAGGTATTTGTTGAAGTTCGATTCCTTTTGGTTCAACTTCGTTTCCCGTACAAAATGTTAAGAGGGATAAAAACATTATGTTGAAGTTCCTCATTTTTTTTTGTTCTGAAAAAGTAAAAGAGATATCGATAAATCTTTCCGCTCCTTGCCCTGTCTCTCTTTTTTTTTTATATATATATGGATCCTTCTGGTTTATTGAGCGCCCTGCTTTTAATATCTTGTTTGCGTACTTATTATTATATTTTTTTTTATATGTGCCGGTTCTAGATGTGTCTATTTTGTAATTTAAACCGAAATCAATGATTCATGATTATATAGGGTGCACTATAAATTAAACTAAAAATATGAGTAAACTATGTATGTATTTTCTTTTTTTTTTTTTTTATTGTTGTACAATTGCCTAGGGCAGTGTGGTTAGGACAAAGGTTAGTCAGAAGGTGTCGTTCTTCTCTTAAGGTATAGGCTTACGAACTCAGAATCCCCTTCTTATTTTGATTTTATTTTATTTTATTTCTTTTTGATTTAATACATAGGCAGGAGAAGAAAAAAAAAATTTTATTTAACATTCTTGTATTTATCTTATCGTTATAGTTTTTCCGATCTTCCTTCGTCCCTGTCCCTTTTTCATTACCAATCTCCCGTTGACCATCTTTCATCCCGTAATACGGTTAAGGAACCTCCCGCAAAACAACCAGTCGGGCAATGGGATGTTACTTCTAGCTGTCGTTGGTGTTCCTCGTCCGTACACTCCATGGATTCTATATATATCCCTTCCCCTTGACGTTGTAGATAGTAATTGGCGCATTTTGCGCACTCTCGCCACACGGGAATCTTCTGTTTGCAATATTTACACCTTCCATGGTACGTTTGGTCCCCAAATCCTTGACCACCATATTCTTTTATTTCTAAGTACTTTGCATACGTTTTCCCTAGTTCCATGAATGCGGAGCTTTCTCTATACCTTCTCTCTACCTCATTTACGAGTTCATCGTCACTTTTTTCTGGGTAGTCCGGATGTTGCATTTCCAGTTGTGCTCTAAAGTTTATAAATCGTCTTAACCTTTGAGGCATGCAATCGTTGAAACCTATAGCACTAAGGTAGGCTTCTTTAATAGCCAACCTAAAGCTTAAACTGTGATTGTAAATAACAGATGTTAGAAACTCTGTTTCATTTGCTAGCTTTCGGGAATAAGCGGGAGTTGTTCCCTTGGCCTCGTCTTGGAAACATTTGACTCCGTATTTAATAATTTTTTCTAATGGGTCCTTTTCCCCTTCTTTCTTCTTTCTCTCCTCCTGTCTTTTCTTGCGTTGCTGTCGTTGGGTAAGTGCAACTTCCATCTTTAGGCAGCCTACAGAAATTTCTTTGTTTATTCGTGGTTGATTTTAATTAAAGGATTGAGTCTATGTATTGAAGGAAGATCAGTTTTCATAGTTTATTTTCTTTTACTACAACTTTTTGCGATATGTGTATACGCACAATACTCATACTTATATCATGTATAAATTAAATTTTATACCATACTCAAACCAATGGGCACACATTCATTTTTCTCTCTATTTTTTTTATTTTATTTTAATTTGTTTTAACTAGTGATTAAACCATTGTACAAGACTTACAATATCAATTATAGATTTACATTGTTTATACATCTTTTTGTTTGCCGTATTTTCTATCAAACTATACAAACTTGCGAATATTATGTATTTAAAATCTCCGTTATTGTCTCAAAAAAAAAAAAATTTTATATCGTTGTTTTTATTAATTGTTGGATTTTTGAACTTTTTCCGCGAAATTAATTAATTTATCAAATTTCTGCTGCATTTGTTCATTAAAATCAGTATCGGAAATTTCTTTATACTGTAAATTCGAGTCCACGTCTCTATCCAACACGAGTAAGGAAGCTATCTGCGAGTTTACTTTACTTAATTTCTTTAATAAAGTTCTCTTTTCACTAATTAGTTTTGATAAAATCTTTTTCTTTCCGCCTCTTCTCGTTTCTTTGCAATCGTAACTATGTTGTACGGAATCTTCCATGTCCGTTGAATCTAGTTTTAGATTTTTTTTTTGTGTTTCTAGTATGCCAAACTCTCCTAATTTATTTATACCTGGGGGTCCTGTAAGAAGGTATGACTAATTAACAGAATTACTAGAGTCAAGGTAAGTTCAGTTGTAATTATTTATATAGGTTTACATTTTGAACGGTATGTAGGAAGGATAAGTGACCGATTAACTATTTCTAAAATCCGATGTGGTCCAGTATATTGATCGCCTAGTTTGTATTTCTTCCCTCCTTTTAATAACCAGACATTATCCCCTGTCTGAAATTCTTGATGATTGGCTTTCCTGTCGTAATAGAATTTCGACCTATGTTTAGAAGCTATTAATTTTTCTCGCGCGATTCCCTGTATTTCGTTTAAACGTTGTCGTAAATTTATAATGTAATCATCATACGTTGGAACTCGTTCTCGTGGGTCTAAAGGTTCGTTTGATGGTAGTCGCGCTTTTCGTGCAAAAACAATTTCAAAAGGTGTGTAGAGATGACCCTCATGTACCGACGTATTATACGAAAACGCGGCTAATTCGCATAACTCATCCCATGAGTCATTTGTTTCTATCATTGTTTTTAAATAATCTGCTAAGCTGCTATGAAAACGCTCAACGGAGTTGGACTGAGGGTGATAAGCCGTGGTTTTAACTTGTTTAATCTTAAAAATTTTCGCTACTTCTCTCATCAGACTACTTAAAAATGAGGTACCTTGGTCGGATATAATTAACAATGGGGCGCTAAAAATTGAAAAGTGTCGACGAACTAACGCTTCGGCGATCGTTGCCGCGGTCGCGTCTGGTATGGGTATCGCCATACAGTATTTTGAAAGGTTGCATTGAATGGTTAATATATTATTGTTATTATTTCGAGATCTGGGAAATGGTCCCACAAGATCGACCGATATGGATTCCATAGCCGAGTACGGAGTATCTGTTATTATCATACGTTGTTTAGTTTTAACACGAACCAATTTTTTTAGTTGGCAAGTTAAACAATGTCTAATGTAGTTTTGTACATCTTTCTTAATGTCTGGCCAATAAAAACGTTGTTTTATACGTTTATAGGTTTTTGTTACCCCTTTATGTCCTGCACAAGCAGACTCGTGCATTTCGCGAATAATATTTTCCCTATTACTCTCTTCCACACATTTTATGAATCCCAAACAAATAATTATTTTTACATTAATTTTTCGTAGGGTTATACTTATTTGTTTCAATATTTCGTTCCATGAAACGTTTTCAATAAATTCGCTCTTTGCGATACTTATTGAACGTAATTTTTCTTTTAATATAATATTTTTCAAATTTAATAGATTCGTTTTTAGATTGTTAATAATTTCTGAAGTACTCAGTCGCTCTTCGTCACGTAACACCATAGCAAAATGCATTTTTCCGTTTTTGTTATTGATTCTTATTTCTCCTGGATTTAAATTGGAAAAATGAGGTAATAATAATTTTGAAGCCAAATTTCTGGATCCTTCATCTAAAGGCATTCCAGTCGTAGTTATGAAATAAACGTAATTATCTTTCCTCATAAAGAGTTGTTCTTTAACTTCAATGAATTTCTTTTCATCATTTGGTTCTTCGTAAACATCCTTCTCTTCCCAGGACTCGTCAAATTTGTTGTTAAAATTATCTATCTCCATGGGTTGTAATCTTTTGTCTGAGTTGACTATCGTTTCAATTTCCTCGGGGGCTTCTTGTATTATTGGAAGGTTTTTGACTGGTTCTTTTGATATATTTGACTTGTTGGGTCGTTTAGCTCTCTTTTCGTTGTAGTTTGGCCGTGTTATTTTTCCTGCACGACTGCGTGTTTCCATAGAATGATTTTTAATAACATAAACGGGTTCTTCTATTGGATTTCTTGATAACGCGTCAGCATTAACGTTACTTTTACCGGCTTTGTATACGATGTCAAAGTCGTATGCATTCAGTTTTATTCTCCATCTACTAACTCTAGATGTCGGATCTACTGAGTTTTTAAACCAAACAAGTGGTTTATGATCTGTTATAATGAGGAAACGACGGCCTCTTAGATAGCAATCGAACTGAGTAACGGCATACAGTATGGCTAATGCTTCCCTTGAATAAGTATCATATTTTTGCTCGGCTTTGTTTAATACTCGTGAAACATAAGCAACTGGTAGGTCGGTTCCCACCTCTCCTTGTGATAATATTGCTCCTATTGCTGTACCGCTAGCGTCACAAGTCACTATAAATGGTTTGTTAAAATCTGCGATTTGTAGTATTGGTTGCTTACACAATTTTTCTCTTAAATCATCGAATGCCTTTTGAACCTCGCTGGACCATAGAAAAGGTGCGTCTTTCTTTAATAAATTACTTAATGGTCTAGCTATACCCGAAAAATTCGCAATGAATCGTCTATAATAACCTGCTAATCCTAAAAATTGACGTATGTTTTTCACTGTTTTTGGAATTGGAAATTTTTTTACTGCTTCTAATTTTTTTGGATCCGGCAAAACCCCTTCTGGTGATAGTACGTGTCCCAGATACACTACTTCTCTCTTCAAAAATTCACATTTGTCTGGCTGTAATTTCAGATTTGCGGCGCGTACTCTTTGCAAAAATTTTTCAAACTTTTGGTTATGCTCCTGAATATTTTTAGCGTATATAACTGCGTCGTCAAGGAATAAAAATATTTCTTTGCCTTGCATGCCTTCGAAAACACGATCAATCATTCTTTGAAAAGTGGCTGGAGAATTGCATAATCCCATAGGCATTGTTTTAAATTGAAATAAACCGAATGAAGATGCGAAAGCTGTTTTGTGTCGATCTTCTTGTGCTAATGGAACTTGTAAAAATCCTTGACATAAATCCAAGACGGTGAATACACGATTTTCTGGTCCCATTTGATCGATAATATCTAGTATATTAGGTAATGGGTATCGATCCTTTACGGTTTTATCGTTTAATTGTCGAAAATCGACAACTAGTCGGTATCGTTTATTACCTTGACTATCAGGCTTTTTTGTTACTAGAAAAACAGGCGATGTATAATTGGAACTTGATGGTTCGATTATGTCTCCTTCAATCATTTCTTTTAATTGTTTATCAAGTTCGCTTTTGAGAGCATGAGGAAATCTATATGGCTTAGCTGTGATTGGTATGTCGTCGACAGTCGGTATCTTATGTTCGATAGCATTTGTCACGCCTAATTTTTCTCCTTTTAGACAGAAACAATCCGAATATTTATCAATTAAATTTTCTATAGATTGTCTTTGTTCCTCGTCCATTTTATCAAAATGCAATGCTTCTTTTAATCGTTCATTACGATTAAGTGTACTCGTATCCTCCGTTATGTTAAGTATCCTCGCTTCAGATCGGTCGTCAGAAATGTCGTGTATGTCGACCTCTTCACTTTCATAACTATAAAAATTATTAATATAAGGTTTATTTGAATAAACCAAATAACTGTTATTCATTTCGTTTTCGTGTATGGCTTCAACAAATTCACTTCGTAAATTTTCGTTTATAACTCGTTCATTCAATAAAAAATCGCTAGGGTCCTCATATTGTTCATTTTCGTCTTGTATGTTTATTAAATTCTCATTATTTATCTCATTTTCAGTTTCTTCAGTTCCTTGTTTGTTTATCCATAATATTTCGGTTCTCGGGATAGTATCTAACTCTTCCCCCGACATAACCAATTCTTTGTTATCCAATTTACAAACATAACTAACATTTTTATCACGAGGTCCGCATTTATCGCCCTCCTCGATTTCGTAATCTATTCGTACTGGACAATTCATCTTTTTATCAACAAAATCTTCCTTATTTTCACGAGGTCCGCATTTATCGCCCTCCTCGATTTCATAATCCATTTGTACTCGACCATTCATCTTTTTATCAACAAAATTTTCCTTATTTTCACGAGGTCCGCATTTATCGCCCTCCTCGATTTCATAATCCATTTGTACTCGACAATTCGTCTTTTTATCAACAAAATCTTCCTTATTTTTACGAGGTCCGCATTTATCGCCCTCCTCGATTTCATTAACCATTTGTACTCGACAATTATTGACTGTCTTATTCAATAAATTTTCTTCATTTTTTATTTCATTTTCAATATCATACTTCAGGTCAACTTCGTTTTCATAATTAGTACAGGAGGGACTCTCAGCCATCCTATCGAACAATGGTGCTTCAATAATACCATAATTTTCAGTAATTTCATCAAATTTTTCTTTAATACGTGGCTCAGTCACATCACATACCCGTGGCTGCGCTTTTCCATTATTTATTTGTAATCGTTCTTCATTCATTAATCCATAACAATTTTCACTTGCTTTACATGTATTATTCCTTAGATCCGACTCCTCGTCGATCTGATGTACTTGTATTTCGTCATTTTTATAATCGTCATATAACTCTTGTTCTTTTTCACTGTGATTGTATAGGTTTTCGTCGTTGCCATTTTGATTTCTTCCATTTTTTTGTTCTTGCTCGTAGATTTCATACGATTTGTTTGTGTCAAATTTTATAAACATTTCATCATTTTCGTGTAATTGAAAATCACTTGACGTTTCTGAGTCACTATCGGTATAATTATAAAATCTTGAATTTTTCATGTTCGTATAACCATTGTTTTCCCTTGGTTTTGGCATATATCGTATTGATTTTCGGTCATAATTTTCGATATTCTCCACTATATATATCGATTCATCCGTTTGCATATTGTTTGCATTTTCAAAGGGGAGGATTAATCCGTTAAATTCTAAATATTGTTCCAAATAATTGATTTTTGCATCGTTTCTACGGAAAAAATCGGTGCCTAAGATTCCGTCTTGTTGTATAGGGAACGAATCATGTACTAAATTGAGTTCCACGGGAGATCCTTCGAAATCTACTCTGATTTTACCACGAGTAGTTAATGAGTGGTCAGTTATGCCTTTTAACAATATAATATCATTTTCATCAATTTTTACGCGAGAGTCTACTTCTGACTCTTTAATTAGACTTACCGATGCTCCTGTATCTAGCAAAAATTTTAACGGACGTCTTAACTGACCGGTATCGAAGATTACGACCGGGGCTGAACTCTGTTGGCTTAAATTTATTTTCGCGGTGCGGAGGGGACGTTTGAGCGGGTTTCCGCGCTCGAAGTAGAGGGAATTTGATTCGTAGCCTCTCTCTCGACCCTCCTCGGAGAGAGAGTATCGGTGTTTCCCTGATTTTGATTTCCTTCTCTTATTTCTCTTTGTAACTTATAACAATCGCGCTTTATGTGACCGGGTTTTCCGCAATGAAAACAAGTAACTGGTGATCTCATATTATTATTCGATTCGTTATTAATATATCGTGATTCTTGGGAAGTTGGATTAACCGGCTCGCGCACACCGCGAGTCCCGGAATTATTTCCCCGATCTTCTTTGTTAAATTGTTGCGATGAATATTTATTATTATTATAACGAACAAAGGAATCATTTTTATCTCTGTCCCTATTTGGTAAAAATTCCGTCTGATTTTGATACTCATTCCAACCACCAAATTGTAAATTTGGTCTATTATAATTACGACTGTTATCCGAGCGATTTTGTGGACTATATGAACTGTTTATAGGATTGCGTCGGTTGTTATTATCGGAAAATCTTTCCGCAAAACTTCGTGCTAATTTGAAACAATTTATGGCTCCATGACCAGTCTTAGAACAATATTGACATACAATCGGAGAGTTATTAGAAATATAGTTTACTTTACGCGTTTCTCGAGTTGAACGAAAACGAGCCTCTTCTCGGCTCGGCGTCTCCTCGTCCAAGACGCTACAAGCGAACTCGCGCTCCACCTCGAGCGCTTGTTCACGAGCTTGTTTTATAGAACTTGGAGTCCCTAAACGCGCACGAATTTCCCAACGAAGCCCTTTTAAAAAGAATTTTAAACTATCTCGCCTTAGTTCAAGCATGAAATGATCTGCTATCGCGACTCGTCCCTCTCTGTCGGCCGCTTTGACTATTTCATTTTTTATTTCTTGTAACCGATTAAAATAAGCAACGACTGTCTCATTGTTTTTTTGTTTTAATTTAGCTAGTTCTCCCGTCCACTCGTAATATGTTTTTATCGATCCGAAGGTGTTTTCGAAAAAATCGGATATCTCTTTGATAGAATTAAAATTTTCTCCGCGCGCACAAGTTAAAGCTTCCCCATATAAACGCATTCGAATAAGTTTTGTTAATTCTTTTTCATACTCCGACGGTAAAATTTCTTTTGCTTCGTTGCATCCGTCCAAAAATTGCGATAAATTTATATTATGACCGTTAAACCGCGGTATTAAATCTAGAGCGTCCTTTAGCGATAAACCTCGAATTTGAGACGTCATTGTTTTATTATTAATTTGTTTTTTAACTTCACTCCTATCCAGTTTTTTTGGTTTTGTTCCGGTGCTTGTTCTTAATTCGTCCAAATTAATTTTATTAAATAATTCGTCTTTAATCTTAGAAGAGTTTGCTTGTTCGGGTGATTTTTTAATTAATTGATTATCGAAGGGAACTGTAAAATCTGTCGCGCCTTGAATTAGTTTTTCGTCGAGTACTTTCGCCGTGTCTGTCACTAGTGTCTTTGCTTCCTCAGTCTCTTTTTCGATCGGTGCGGAAAAAATATTTAACGCGCCTTTAATCTTATTTATGATACCTTGAAAAGTTGTCCCTTTTTTTACACTTTCTTGTAAACTTTCTATGATTTTAGGTTCCTCGAGATAAGAATCTAACAACTCTTTTTTTACTTCAGTCGCGAGCCGTTTTCTTACCGAGCTTATAACGTTATCCGGTGTTAAAATCAATGGTTCATATGGACGATAAATTGGGGCTGGCGTACTAAAATTTACAGGATTATTCGCGATAAGTTCTTTTTGTTCCTCGTAATTCAAAACTGCGGGTTTTAAACTAAAATGTTTTACACGCGTGGGAGTAATTATTGTGACTTCCTGTTCGTCTTCACTAACTTCGGAAATAGAAAGATCAGTTGGAAAAAAAGGGTCTCTATATTCAAAATCGCGAGGTATTTTTATAGATAATGAAATATTTGCTGCACTTTTTTTCTATTCTATCCTTTAAATAATTTATTTCTTTTGTCAAATTTTGCACTGTTTCCCTTGGAGTTTTAGTTAAATCGAGAGTATCGAGAGTCTGAACTTTTTCTTTGTATAAATTTAATAACGTATCATTCATAGAAAATTCTAAACTCGTGTTTCTTTGTTTATTTACATAACAATCAGTATTTTTAGGCGAACCTGACATTTTATATCTAAACACATTATTCCTTTAATCTCTTTTTTTCTCTCAGAAATGTGAGTTTCCCGGCCGATGCACCAAAATTATTATAATAATTAATACAATCTGTCACGTCCAGACTTGCACCAATTACCATAAAAAATATTACAAGAAGGCAAATGGTTAATAAACCATTCGCGTTCCTTTCGCTCTTGTTTGACTAGGACTAGCCTTACGTCTCCGGGAGTAGCGAGCGAAGTTATTTTGAGAGTAGAGATGCAGGATATAATGTGGGATAAATAAAATAATATGTTTTATTTCGTATTAATTATGCATTATTTATTTAAATATAATATGCTGTTTTTTTCTTGAAATAAACACGTGAAACTAAATTATTACAGCTTTTTAATGGGCAAAAACACATAAAATTACACTATTTTATTAACAATTGTATAAAATTATTTAAGTCGAATAACTATTAATTTTATTGAATAAACAAGTGTACGGCGAACACATTAACACATTATAGAATAAAAGATACACAAGGTTTTTTATTATAAACATTAATAATTGAAATAAGAATTGTTATAAATAAATGCAGATTTAATTAAAAATTATTGTCGTTTTAAACATGAATTATTGTTAATAAAGCGTATTTCAAACCGCGAATGTTGCAAATTAAATGCAATACAACGTATAATTATTATAAATAATTGTAATATATAATAATAATTGTTATAAAAGAAAACGGTTGGTTCAGCAATCGAAACAACATAAAATATCAGGTTGCCTTTACGAATAATACAAGCGTATAGATAACCGAAAAGAATATACCTTAAGTACCCAAATATATAGATATATATATGTATATATATATATATATATATGTGTGTATATTCGGTGAGGAACGAAGGTCCGCCTTGAACGTGGGTAGCGGTGTCAGATTGCCGTATAATGTCCTGCTAGACCTGCGGGCGTCGACGTTAGATGTGTATGCTGTTGGAGCTCGACGATTTCCAGATGTCGAAGTCGACTTTTTCTTTGTATAAATTTAATAACGTATCATTCATAGAAAATTCTAAACTGTGTTTCTTGTTTATTACATAACAATCAGTATTTTTAGGCGAACCTGACATTTATATCTAAACACATTCTCCTTAATCTCTTTTTTTCTCTCAGAAATGTGAGTTTCCCGGCCGATGCACCAAAATATTATAATAATTAATACAATCTGTCACGTCCAGACTTGCACCAATTACCATAAAAAATATTACAAGAAGGCAAATGGTTAATAAACCATTCGCGTTCCTTTCGCTCTTGTTTGACTAGGACTAGCCTTACGTCTCCGGGAGTAGCGAGCGAAGTTATTTTGAGAGTAGAGATGCAGGATATAATGTGGGATAAATAAAATAATATGTTTTATTTCGTATTAATTATGCATTATTTATTTAAATATAATATGCTGTTTTTTTTCTTGAAATAAACACGTGAAACTAAATTATTACAGCTTTTTAATGGGCAAAAACACATAAAATTACACTATTTTATTAACAATTGTATAAAATTATTTAAGTCGAATAACTATTAATTTTATTGAATAAACAAGTGTACGGCGAACACATTAACACATTATAGAATAAAAGATACACAAGGTTTTTTATTATAAACATTAATAATTGAAATAAGAATTGTTATAAATAAATGCAGATTTAATTAAAAATTATTGTCGTTTTAAACATGAATTATTGTTAATAAAGCGTATTTCAAACCGCGAATGTTGCAAATTAAATGCAATACAACGTATAATTATTATAAATAAATTGTAATATATAATAATAATTGTTATAAAAGAAAACGGTTGGTTCAGCAATCGAAACAACATAAAATATCAGGTTGCCTTTACGAATAATACAAGCGTATAGATAACCGAAAAGAATATACCTTAAGTACCCAAATATATAGATATATATGTATATATATATATATATATATGTGTGTATATTCGGTGAGGAACGAAGGTCCGCCTTGAACGTGGGTAGCGGTGTCAGATTGCCGTATAATGTCCTGCTAGACCTGCGGGCGTCGACGTTAGATGTGTATGCTGTTGGAGCTCGACGATTTCCAGATGTCGAAGTCGTAGTTCCTCGACTATAGCTTGTAGATGTCAATGATACGTCTCGATTCCTCTTGTGATTTTTAATACGTATTATTTCAAAGTTCAAGTAGCAGAGCCACGCCCTTGGATAAAAATCAAAGAGTTGTCCAGCAGAGCTTCGCCTTGCGAAAGCTTTAGATGAAAATTTAGGAGTGCCTGTGTCTGTTCTGGGTCCTCTTTATATACCCTAAAATCTATGCATCTCTCCTTGTCTTACACTTCTTCCTTGTCTTACACTTTGCCTTATATGGAGATGTGTAAGTAGTTCTCGATTTTTCTGTGCTTGCACCCGATTGGACCGTTAGATGTGCGTAAAAAATTATCGAATCCCGTGCATTTTCTGTATCGCTTCGTAGTTAATTCGGAGAATTTGCTGTCCCCTCTTTTATTACTGCGACATTATCCAGAGAACGGCTTAATTTATTACTTCCTTCTAATGCTCGAATTTTCTAGTCCATGTTTCCCATCGCCGGTTCTTCTCCGAGCATTGATTTTATAGTGCAGTACAAAAAAAACTCTTGCGCAACCCTTCATTTCGATCTCACTATCGGTGATCCCGCTTATATGCGTACAGGCTTCGAATAATATCTTCAACTCTACTTATCCGTCTCTTTTTCGTTTGAAACACTCGTGAATTAATCGGTCCCTTAGCTCTATAAATTATATTTTATATTACTGCATTTACTTAGAACTATTCTTTATCAACCTTATTTCGTTTTTCTCCCACGCCGTAATTTTATTCTAAACTACGCAGTACTTTTTACGAAAAATAATAATATAATTTTCGTCGGGACGCGACAAAAGTTACTAATTTTGACCCAAAACTAGCAAATGCAAAAGAATTATTGTATCCCCGTATATTTTTTTTATAATTTGTACTTATTGAAGTATTTTGAAATAATAAATTTTTTAATTCTTTTGGATATGAGTTATCATTATTTAAAAATATTTTATTTTTATGACAACAGTTAGTATATTTTTTATCATGTGAGATTTCATTCTTGAAGTGTATTGCTTTACAGAAATTACAATGATTATTTAAACTTCCTAAAAAATTTAATTCGATGGTGTTTTCAAAAAAGCTATATTTGCAATTAAACCTATTTTTGAATTTATATCTTTCGTATCATATTCTAATTCTGTGTTTGCTTTTCTTTTATTTTGTTTTAATTTCTTATGTTCATTTTGTTTTGTTTTTAGTTGTATTGTCATACTATTATAATACATTTTACTTTTCTTTACTTCATTTACCTTTATGTCATTCGTCATTTCTGTTTTTTTCGTTTTTTTTTCTTCCAGTTTTCTATCAGATTCCTTTATTTTCATTTCATTTGTCAATTCTATTTTCGTTTCGTGCGTCATTTCTGCTCTATGTGCTTTTTTTCTTTCAGCTTCCTTTATTTTCGTCATTTTTGCTCTTTTCATTCTTTTTCTTTCAGCTTCCTTTATTTTCATTTCGTTCGTCATTTCTGCTCTATGTGCTTTTTTTCTTTCAGCTTTCTTTATTTTCATTTCATTCGTCATTTCAGCTCTATCCGCTCTTTTTCTTTCAGCTTCCTTTATTTTCATTTCATTCGTCATTTCTGCTGTATGTGCTCTTGTTCTTTCAGCTTCCTATATTTTCATTTCGTTCGTCGTTTCTATTCTATCCGCTCTTTTTCTATCAGCGTCCTTTATTTTTATTTCATTTGTCATTTTTGCTCTTTTCATTCTTTTTCTTTCAGCTTCTTTTATTTTCATTTCATTCGTTATGTCAGCACTATCCGCTCTTTTTCTTTCAGCTTCCTTTACTTTCATTTCATTCGTCATTTTACCTCTATTCGCTCATTTTCTTTCAGCTTCCTTTATTTTCATTTCATATGTCCTTTCTGCTCTATACGCTCTTTTTCTTTTAGCTTCCTTTATTTTCATTACATTGGTCATTTTTACCTTATCCTCTCTTTTTGTTACAGCTTCCTTTATTTTCATTTCATCTGTCATTTTTTCTTTATACGCTCTTTTTCTTTCTGATTCCTTTAAATTTGATAATATTTTAATATGTTTTAATTCGTCAAGTTCTTTTTCATTGGTATTATTATCAGCTGTTAAATCAACAAGTCCTAAAAAAGTTTTAGGAATATTTAAGTTCTTATTGTATTTATCATAATAAATAAGAAAAAGAAATTAATACGTATTTTAATTAGCTCAAGCTGGCAAAAGATAAATCAAGACTTTGTTTAATTTGCTCAAGCATTAAATGCATTGAAAAATTAATAAATAGTTAGTTAAATAATAAAATATTGTCGGACATCCCTTACGCCAGCCTGCAAATATTAATTATATGCAATAAAAAATACTAATCAACGTATTTCTAAATATATTTTTGAAATTTTTAATTGAACCTTTTCTATTTTTAATTGAACCAACGTTAAAATGTTTAAAAAATCATAAATTTATTTAAAAGATTAAAAAAACATTTATGAGAAATGGACTACGTATTACTAACATACAAAGCATGCGCGAAATCTTTCGACTATCTTCAGGTTAGTTCCTACTCCGGCGGGAAGTACGAACTCGACAATAAGTATATGACTACATTCAAAACATCTGACAAATTCTTTTTTATTTATAAATTATAAAAAAATTAATTAAAATTCTAAATTAATAAATAAGCCAAAATTCAAATGAGTAACATTAAAAAAAATAAATCCTTAACCGTAAGCCCCACACCAGGAGGCACAACTTAAATACAAGTTCTGATATTTTAACAGCGTATAGATGCGGTAGCCGTGAGCGCTAAGGCGCACGCTATATGCAACTGTTATTCAAAAGGTCTCGGGTTAGAAGCTCTTCGAGACCTTCATTTTTTTTAAATATATTACATATAACATTTTTATCATTTTATTAAATTAAAAAAAATTACAATTTATGATACTGTCAACTGTTTTAATTTGTACTCAATGATTAATTTATTGTATTGATTATTTAATTTAATAATTTATAAGGTACTTATGCGTACAAATGACAAAAATTGTATTTGGCCAAGAATTGTAAATCACACTTTTAGGTTATAATATTAATTGACCTCCGGTCCCTTGAATGATCTTAGAATGATTCATCCCTCATTAATATTATAACGTAAGAGTGAATTTATCCCCGTAGAGAGGTTAGCCCGGATATTCGGTTATTGGATATAGGGTTATTGGTTTTATATACGTTATTCTATCGAATAACCTAAAATATAATAACCTTATTCAAATTTACATGATTAGATTTATAATACTGTCAACTGTTTTAATTATTACTTCATAATTAATTTATTATATTGACTATTTATATAATTTATAAACTATAATATATAAATATATAAACGTATGTGTGAACTTATGCGGACTCAAATTGTTTTGTCGATATTTTGCGGTTATGTAGTGATCTCATATATAAAAATATTTAATTAAAATACAAATTTGTGGGCTAGTAGAAAATACTTATCGATTAGTCTGCTTTGATTTCAGAACTTTCAATTGCTGAAACTGATTATGGAATTTAAGTAACATATAACTGATATATATGTTATATTAATTATATTATGTTATATTAATATGATATATATATTATATTAATTATACTTGAAATTTAATCAAATTTTTTTTCGAACTGCAAAATGTTCAATAGAAAAAAGTTTTGGAATTTTAAAACAAACACTTCGTCTATATAAAGTTTTTATGTAGAATTTGAAGTTTTTCATTTATTACAAAAATACGTGTATTATTGATCATTTAGCATTTTTTTAAGCGTTTTTATATGTTTATCTAAAGAAATTCGTTTCCAATTGCAAAGTATTTTATAGAAAATGTTTTGTAATTTTGAAACGAATATTTCGTCCATTTAAATTTTTTTGTAGAACCTCAAGTTTTTGAGTTGTTGAAGAATAACTGTATTTATGAACCTGTAAATATCATTATAACTGGAAATAGGACTATAAAGTTCCCAAATGATAAAGAATATAACCTTAAAATTTCAATCAAATTGATGGACAACTTTTTGAGATATTTGAGGAACAACACTTTTTTCGATGACAAAAATATAAGACACTTCCGTTATACGGTTGTGCACAATTATGTAAAAATTTTTCATATTTGTCATACCATCAGTATATGTAAATCGCGAGCGAAGCGAGCGTTCATAGCTAGTATAAGTTATGATTGTATTAAGCGCGCGAGAAATTATTAATCTAGAAATACTTTCAACTATTTATAGGTGATATATTTTTATCAGTATGCAATTTTTATTTTTGTATAAATCCAAGGGAGTTTATCCAAAAAAGGGGGAATATGTAAGAGTTAAGTTAAGAAACGATTAATAGAGAGAGGTAATAGAGGGGGAGAGGACCCTGTAAATATAAATAGGCCGTCGCGAGAAGATCGCCCTCCTGTCTGTCATGGATTTCGGCGCGTGCTTCGAGGCATCAGGATTCGTGCGGGCAATTCTTCACACCGATTTTGTAAGGTGTTGCTTCCGCTCTAAAATCTAATCAGTTCATATAAATAAATACGTATATACGAGTGAAATAATCGATCTATAATAGGCGAAGAAATTGGATTTGAGCAGCGAAGACGTCTAATCAACGTGAGATGGAGTACCGACGTATCCCGGTGACTCGGAGAGTCGACCACGCGTAAAGCGTCCTGACGATCGGAGCGAAATCCTAAATCTATATTTATTTCTGCTACTAGATAAGTATAAAATCCGTATACGATATCAATGTACGCGACTCGTAATCCAAGTTGTAAAAATGATGACGACTTTTTGGATAATTTTGTGTTTTATAATTCTATTCAAACAATATCACTATATCCAATGAAAAATATTACACCTTTCAGTTTTTGGATTGATTTCCTATCAATATTCGTTTTCGAGTCATAATAGCAATTAAAGTGAAAGTAACTTTCATTGGAAATATTATTGTCAAATGTCGAATAACTTTCGTAAAAGTGGCAATTGGCAAGTAATAATTTAACTTTCTTTATATTATTATATTCCAGAAGATATGCCAAGGTTAGGATAAGATATATCCGTTTCCGAAGGTCAAGTACTTCCCTTGTGAGAGAATACCAATACTGTTACAAATTAAGGTAATAATAGTGTAACAATAGTGTAACAAATAAAATATGTAATATTAATATATACGAATATGATGGATATTAACAGTTAACATATTAAATTTAATCTGACAGCATGTATATAATAACAGAGTTAAAACATTTTATTTTTAAGCAGAATCTACTTATTAAGATATATTGTACGTACGTAAAAATATAAGCTATTGCCACTGTATTGCAAAGTGATAGGCAACAATTGTTGCAAACATATTGCCAATAGTTACTATCTTACAATTTTTAAACTGTTGCCAATATCTTGGACATAGCTCATAAATTAAAAGAAAAAATTAAAAAAAAATATTTGCTGTCTGTGGGACTCGAACCTTCAATCTTAAGATTCGAACGCTGATTCTTAACCACTATGAGCTATTTTGCTATTTTGTTATTAAGATTTATTACCAGGCTATAAAAGACTGTTTAATTTATAAAATTTGGACTTAGTAAATTTTAACCATATATTCGTAGATTTTTCTCTCCCGCGAAAGGAGCTACGCTTGGATACGATTGTCCGAATTTAGATACCCATGCTCTATTTTTGAAATTAATTATTTTGAATAAAAATATATTGTGCACAATTAAGTAGTACTATTTCCGAAATAGTGTTTCAAACAAAATCTTTTTCTGCAGTTAGCTCTTTACACTTAAAAAAATGTATCTAACTACGAATTATGTTATTTTGTCCCGCGAAAAGGTACTTATTATCTTATAGTAAATAATTATTTGTAAACAAGAATAAAGAATCACATTAAATGAAGAATTAAATACAATTTTTTAAGATAATTAATCCAATTTCTAAATGTATAAGTATACAAATTTTTGAAATGTTGTAAAATTTTTTTCTAATTAATAATATAATATCAGAATTGAAAAGGATAGTGCATATACAGTTTGCAGTTCTTTATTTAGAAAAAAATCGTTCTGTAACATTTTTCTATTTGGTTTAAATGTAAGCTCAATTTTTTTGCCATCCTCCTCAGGCTATACTAACTATTGACGAGTAGAATAACCAGAGAAGGATGGCAAATGTCCTCGTAACGTCGCCATTAATTAACATCTTGGTTTATTCATCGAAATCGATTGTTGCAATGTAATATTTCGAGAAATATTGATAAAATATTTCAAATACCTACTTCAATATGACCAGTGAAATATTTCATTAATATTATCGTAATGTTCACATCACAATTATTTCACATCTTTTGCTTTAATCGCCAAAATCGAAAAATCGTCGTCTTATTATCTTTATTTTGTACAAGGTTTAAGAAAACTTATGTATCAATAATGCAGAAAGATTTTGCTTTCTATTGTAAAGAAATTATTATAGAAATATAACAATAAAATATTTCGACGATATTTTTATGATAACAAAGATGTCAGATTTTTAATTAACAAGATTTTTTTTCCAAATCATAGTAAAATTTTGTCAATTTCATTAAAGTTTAAGTATTAAAAACACATTAGATAGCAAATCAAATAGCAGATCATCATGTGCAAGTTTTAAACATAATCAATACGCGTTGCGAATAGCGTAGTGGATAAAGCGTATGTATTTGATGCGTGCATACGGGGTTCGAACCCAGGTTAGAAAATATGTAAAAATTTTTTCTGCGACAAATATGTGTAAAAAAATAATGTGAATTAATACTTAATAAATATAAATCAATAGCACGGCTCTTGGGATTGCAAATAGTTATGTTAAAAAATTAAATTACTTGAAATATTTTAACAATATTTTGTAAATATTTCATGTAATATTTCTGTTATATTTTGCAAAAATATTACTGTAATATTTCACTAGACCTATTGAACTAAGTATTTTCAATATTTCATCAATATTTCAGAAATATTTCTTAAAAATTTCATGAAAATATTCTAGAAACATTAAGGTAATATTTCAGTGGTCCTATGCAAGTGTGTGTTTGAAACATTTCATCAATTTTTCATAAATATTTCTTAAAATATTACACTGAAATATTATAGTAATATTAATGTAATATTTCATGGAATGTTACAAAGTAAGAAATTCGCGGACATAAAAATATTTCAGAAATCTTTCATTCTAATATTATTGTAATGCATTAAAACAGAATCACTATATTTATTTTTTCTTAAGCGAACAGTATACTTTATCGAAAAAAACGCTCTGTAACGGTGTTGTATTTACATTAACGATAGTCTATGAATATTTTTAAATTTTTTTATAAATAAATCAACGAGATTTTTGAGCAGCCGTGCAGCATTGTTTTTAGCTATATATATTACCGACCAAAAAATGGTTATTTCGATATAATTCATTTTAAATTAATTATTTTGAAACAATCGCTCTGTAACGGTATTCTATTTGCTTTCAACATTATCTGTAATTTTTTCAGATTTTTAATTCCATTAATTTTTAAAATTTTTGGGATTTTAGAGATAAGTTCCTGTAATTTGGGTATCACATCTCCTTAATATGAAATATTTCCGTAATATTGACGTAATATTCTGTGCTATGTGGGTATTTCCATATATTAGTAATTTACTATTATTTATTTTTCCATGCCACTATGTATATTTCTATAATTCTAATAATTCTTACACGCAACGGAATATGATTATCAATTAATATCTGAATAAAATATAAAATATAATAATTTTTTCATATTTAATAATTAAAAAACATACCATACCCACTTTATGATACCTAGTTATTTGCGTTTTGCAATAAACAATAATTATATAAATATACTTTTACTAGAATATGTTGATTGATTTAAATATTAAATATTAACTATTATTATAATTGTAGGTTGATTGATCCAAAAAAGAATAACATCTTGACAAAAAAAATGGATTTTAAAATTTGAATTTTCCAACTATTAGAAAAATTCGAGAATTTATTGCTTTTGTACACTCTAAGTTATATGATAAATGAATTTATTGATCTTCACAAGCCAAAGAAACATTCCTCACATCTCAAGTAAGTGCGTTAGGGGGCTACCTGTTAATATGTGGCACTTATTAAAGTTTGCTATCGGTAGGGCATATATACCCCATGTCTTCCTCGTCAGGTTTTCAAATATTTTTATATCTGTCATTTGTATCTAGAGACGAGATGCCTGGACTCTACTGATGAGCCCACCAGACATACTCAGGGCGAAATACATAATTTTTTAATTTTTTTTTTTTCTTCCGTCTTATTAAGTTTTAATTAATTTTATACTACAATCAATTAAATTTTACATTTCTGTTGACTTAGCTTGTCTTAGTCTTTTTTCGAACACTCATCCTGTGAGGTTTCTAAAGTGGCTGGTATTAATACAGTCCGCCTTACTTGAGATGTGAGGAATGTTTCTTTGGCTTGTGAAGATCAATAAATTCATTTATCATATAACTTAGAGTGTACACAAGCAATAAATTCTCGAATTTTTCTAATAGTTGGAAAATTCAAATTTTAAAATTATATGGCATTAGATCACGAATATGCCTTATGTAACAATATTCTGACGATTAAGACATTAGTTCTATGTAAGTGCGTTAGGGGGCTACCTGTTAATATGTGGCACTTATTAAGGTTTGCTATCGGTAGGGCATATATACCCCATGTCTTCCTCGTCAGGTTTTCAAATATTTTATATCTGTCATTTGTATCTAGAGACGAGATGCCTGGACTCTACTGATGAGCCCACCAGGCATACTCAGGGCGAAATACATAATAATTTTTTAATTATTAGATCACGAATATGCCTTATGTAACAATATTCTGACGATTAAGACATTAGTTCTATGTAAGTGCGTTAGGGGGCTACCTGTTAATATGTGGCACTTATTAAGGTTTGCTATCGGTAGGGCATATATACCCCATGTCTTCCTCGTCAGGTTTTCAAATATTTTTATATCTGTCATTTGTATCTAGAGACGAGATGCCTGGACTCTACTGATGAGCCCACCAGGCATACTCAGGGCGAAATACATAATTTTTTAATTTTTTTTTTCTTCCATCTTATTAAGTTTTAATTAATTTTATACTACAATCAATTAAATTTTACATTTTTGTTGACTTAGCTTGTCTTAATCTTTTTTCGAACACTCATCCTGTGAGGTTTCTAAAGTGGCTGGTATTAATGCAGTCCGCCTTACTTGAGATGTGAGGAATGTTTCTTTGGCTTGTGAAGATCAATAAATTCATTTATCATATAACTTAGAGTGTACAAAAGCAATAAATTCTCGAATTTTTCTAATAGTTGGAAAATTCAAATTTTAAAATTATATGGCATTGGATCACGAATATGCCTTATGTAACAATATTCTGACGATTAAAAAAAATTAATATTTATTCAAGTAAGATTTGACCGTTACTATTATTATTAAAAAATTAATTAAAATTATTCATTTCTATGTTATAAATTTGTTTTCATAATTTAATTGCCAAAGAAAAATTTAATAACTTCTAAAATGTTTAAAAAAAATACTCTATATGAATATGCATGTAATGTATGCATATATAATATTGTTTTACATAAATATATATTTTTACAACTCCAATTTGCAAAACTCGCTCAGACTTTCAATTAAAACTACATTTTTTGTTCAAACTAGAATGTTATAATAAAAGAAACCCATAATTGAAGTTAAAGCCTAATAATTTTATCAAAATAATATTTAAATAATAGTAAAGTAAAAAGGATAATATTTAAACTGATTATAATCACTAAAAATGAAAAATAGATTTCAAAAAAGGGTGTTTACTTATTATCATTATTATTATTATTATTTTTTCCTTTATAATAAAACTTTTATTACGTACCCTACTAGCACACAACGTTGTAGCAACGTTGTGGCAACGTTGTTTTGACAACGTTACTACGTTGTTATGAAAGTTGTTGAAACGTTGGAACAACGTTGCTACAACGTGGGCTATGTCCGCTAAGATTTATGTAAATAGCCGTGATAGGTGGAAATAACGTTGTAACAACGTTTGAGCAACGTTGAATATGCCATTGAAAAATGTATTTCATATAAAAATTTTAAAAATGTCCTGGGCAAGCGAAAAAAAAATTCCTTTTTAAATGCACAAAATTTTGACTAATAAAAAAAAAATTAAAAAAAATTTCTTTAGATCCGGAGGCTTACTCTACCAACTAAGCTATTTTGTTGTTCCTGTCATTAAATTCACTTTTGGTTATAAACTACTATCAAAATATGCTCCGAAATTAATAACCTAAAGTTAATTTAATGACAGGAACAACAAAATAGATCAGTTGGTAGAGAGCAAGCCTTCGGAGCTGAAGTTCCGAGATTCAATTCCCGCGGGTTGAAAATTTTTTTTAATTTTTTTTATTAGTTAAAATTTTGTGCATTTAAAAATGTATTTTTTGCTTGCCCAGGACATTTTTTAAATTTTTATATGAAATACATTTTTCAAAGTCATTTTCAACGTTGCTCAAACGTTATCACAACCTTATTTCAACCTATCGCGGCAACTTATATAAATCTTAGCGAACATATCCCACGTTGTAGCAACGTTGCTATAACGTTTCAACAACTCTTATAACAACATTGTAACGTGAAGAATTGAAATTAATCCAATAATTCCATATCATCCAAGTTACTTCTTTGATTAGGGAAAGAGGAAGAGCTTTGGAAAGACATTAAATCAAACAAATGATTTCATATCATCCAAAACAAGCTTTCTTTTATGACACGGTTATGTGGTATTTGGTAATGTGAAATGAGCAAATCGCTAGAGTCATTTAAATTTTAAAATATATTATATTAGACAAACGCGGTCCGACCTGTTAGGTCGCCCGCGAACTCTAGGCGAATTCGGCAGCGATACATCTCGTTATATACGATGAGTTTGGTAGAAGGGATCAACTTCCCACTTTTTCCACTTTTCCACCTGGATCCTTGTAACTTGGTTTCCCTTTCTCCTTCCTTTTCATATATACATATGTGATCATGTGTTTGTATTTTTCTTGATGTCGCCTACCTTATTCTTTCTGTATATTTCTGCATTAGTTTTTGCGCTAAATTTATTAAAACGTCTTTTCTTACATTCTATTTAATATTTATTAAATTATTGACAATTATAATAATATTATTTATAACAATCATTTATACTCTCTTGCCTTTGCTTGATAGAATTTATTTATTTTGAATTAATTATGTAATTATCTCCTTTTACTTAATAATTTTAATATCAATAATTTGTTTTATTATTTAATCCATTTCTATATATTTTAAATATAATGTAAAATTTAACTATATACATTTTATATTTTTATAAACCTTATAAATTATTAACTTTACTATTTCTTATCGTATAGACTCCATATTTTTGGCAAAAGTAGCAAAAAACATAAAAATTTTAAGAAAATTATAAATTGTATCAATTTTGATTACTTAATTATTTAATTATTTAAATAAACTAATTTAAATAATTAAAAAAAACTACCGAGAGTTGAATTTGAACTCCGATCTCTCGGACCGAACGCTAACGCTCTACCGCTTGAGCCGTTGTTCAATGCTACTGGATACTGACTATATGTCTACATATAGTCAGGTCCGTCACAATATATATGGGGAGTTCTCTGTGACATCGAAGATGAAAAAAATGAATATTGCTATAACTGCGGGAATATGTTTTAGAGGTGTCCAGTAGTTCTCGTAAATTTTTTCAGATTATTTCGGGCCCTTATTTTATGTTACAGAGAGTCAAATTTGACATTTTAGCACTTTTTTGCATTATATACCCATTTTGCATGAATTTATAGCTTCCAGGGGATGCATTTTGCGCTATAAACAGAAATATAACTTGCTTCGTAAAATTTTCTAAATTTTTCATTAAAAATACTTTCAAAGTCATAAATGTATGCTGTCACACACATGCAAGCTATTTAAACCTTAAATAGTAAAAATCAGCAAATCTGCTCCGGACTCTGAAAAACAAATACTGCTTAAAAGATGTCTTTTATAGTCAGAAACTGTCTATAAATTACCAGAGTGGGTTTAAATCAATAAGATCAATTATGGTCAAAATATCTGGGAAAAGTGCCCGAAATATTAAAAGAAATGTAAATTTGTTGCCTTATAACGCTGAATCTATTAGCATGATCATTGCAAAAAAATTTCTGCACTTACCTTGGAGTGGTAAAAATGTATCTTCACTTGTTTCGCTTTATCCACTACGCTATTCGCAACGCTTATTGATTATGTGTAAAACTTGCACATGATGATCTGCTATTTGTTAAATGTATCTCCACTTGTTTCAGTATCCATCTAATCCCTTGTAAGCTGCTAAAAATACAAATATTATTATACAATTATAAAAAAATAATTTTTAACATTTATAATGTTGGATTTTCAATTTTACAATATCTTTAAGAATTATGATAATAATCTGAAGGTACTAATTTATATACAATAACTGAAGGTACATATTTAATACAAAAAATATATGAATAAATCATATTAATAAATCAGACTAATTGACAGTGACAAGTTTGTGAAATTCAAATAATGTATTAATAAATAATAATAATAATAATAATAATAATAATAATGTTGATATTTTAATAGTAATTCTTCAGATTGTATCATTATTCTTTTAAGTGTAGCGAAACTAAAAATTTAGTATTATAAATGTTTAAAAATTAATCTTTTATAATTGTATAAAAATATTTGTATTTGATTGTGAAATCTAAACAATGTATTGCCGAATAATAATAATAATAATGTTGATACTTTTATAGTAATCCTTCAGATTAGTATTATAATTCTTGTAAAGGATGTAAAACTAAAAATCCAGCATTATAAATGTTTAAAAATTAATTTTTTACATTTGTATAATAATATTTGTATTTTAGCAGCTTACAGGGGATTAGATGGATACTGAAACAAGTAAAGATACTTCCCTACCACTTCAAGGTAAGTGCACAAATTTTTTTACAATGATCATGCTACTAGATTCATCGTTATAAGGCAACAAATATACATTTCTATTAATATTTCGGGCACTTTTCCCGGATATTTTGACCATAAGTGATCTTAATGATTTAGACCCACTCTGGAAATTTTTAAGCAGTTTCTGACTATACTAAGACATCTTTTAGACAGTATTAGGTTACCAGAGTCCGGAGCAGAATTGCTGATTTTCGCTATTTAATGTTTAAATGGCTTACAAGAGTGTGGCAGCATACATTTATGTCTTTAAAAGTCTTTTTAATGAAAAGTTCGGAAAATTTTACAAAAAAAGTCATACTTATGTTTTTAGTGAAAAATGCATACCCTGGGAGCTAAAAATTCATGAAAATGGGCATATAATGCAAAAAAGTGCTAAAATGTCAACTTTGACTCTCTGTAACTTAAAATAATGGCCCAGAAAAAATCTGAAAAAATTCAGGAGAACTACTGGATACCTCTAAAACATATTCCCACAGTTATAGCAATATTTATTTTTTTCATCTTCGATGTCACAGAGAACCACCTATATATGTATATATATATATGTCATATATATGTAATATATATATAAAAGTGTGTGTGTGCGTGCGTGCGTGCGTGTGTGTGTGTGTGTGTGTGTGTGTGTGTGTGTGTGTGTGTGTGTGTGTGTGTGTTTTTTTTTTTTTTTTTTTTTTTTTTCCGAAGAGGTGGAGAAATGTTTAATGCACCATGACTGGAGCCATGCGAGACTCCCCGTGTGTGGAACTCTCCTACCGAAGGATGTCGATAGGCATACCCACTAAAACTCCACCTCTTTTCTTACCTTTATTTCCCCGCGGAAACCGCCGCAAGGCATTACTTCGTGGGGGGAGGCAACGGCTAGATTAGCCCACTACTCTTATTATTATTATTATTATTATTATTATTGATTGAGTCGGGCCTATAAGGCCTCCGGGCGCATGGGTAGTCCCTTGGCGTCCCTCTGATGTAGTGGGCTCATTCAAAGATATTATTCCAGAAGGAAATTATTCTTGGAATGTCCTCTGCCGTAAAGTCTATACAATGCAGAAGGAATTCCCCAAGATGGGTTTTCCTTCTCTCCATGAGGGCTGGACACTTGCAGACGATATGCAGTGTTGTCTCATCCTCTAATTTACAGAATCTACATGTTGGACTTTCGCTTAGTCCTATCATATGTCTGTATTTAAGTAACGCGCCGCGACCAGTTATCACAGCTGCCACTAATCTTGCGTTCCTCTTGCTTAACTTGGAGATTTGGGAAGCCCAGTCTCCTAGCATTTGGGGTTTAATAAAGCTTTTTGCTACACGACAGCCCGGCGCATTCTTCCAGGCCTCTTCGTGTTTCTTGGCTATCCACTCTCGGGTTATCTTTACTAATTCCGAGTTGCAGATGCCAACAATTGGCTCCGGTCCAATGAACCGTTCCCTGCTTGCTTGTTTGGCAAGTCTGTCTGCCACTTCGTTTCCCCTGATGCCAATGTGACTTGGCACCCATAGTAGGGTCACAGAGCGGCAGCCAGCCAGTTCATTCAGAGCATGGTGGCACTCCGTCACCAGTTGGGATCTGTTGACAGGTGCGTCCAGGGCTTCTAAAGCACTCCTACTGTCCGAGCAGATATACAGATGCTCCCTGGATTTGTAGGAGGCCGCCCAGTGTGTACAGTAGATGATGGCCAGCAGCTCCGCTTGGTGCACAGTCGTGTACGCTCCGAGCGGTATGGTCTGTCCTTTTTCATCCCTCCTTCTGTAGACACCGGCTCCGGAGCCTCCCGCATTCTTTGAGCCGTCTGTATACCAGACCTCTCCAGATGCGGGAAGTTGAGCCTTTTGAGATGTCCAGTCTTCTTTTGAAGGAAGACTGATCCTGTATTTCTTGTCAAAGAGGTGGACAGTAGTCGCCTTGTCCATGGGCATGTCTTGCAGGCCTCCATAGAAATTGGCTTCCAATGTCTTCCCCCTTTCCTCCGCCCCTCCTACAACTCTGAGAAGTCCTTTGGCTGCCTCTGCTTCAATCGTGAGGGCTAAGGGCTCTATGCCCAGAAGAGCCCCTAGGGCAGCCGTCGGCAAAGCCTTAGCCGTTCCCAGGGCGCATCTCAGCACAAGGCCTCTCAGCCTCTCTAATTGAGAGATTGCAGATCTGAGTGCTATTCTCTCCCCCCATATCGTAGCTGCATACAACAGTCTGGGTTTGAGAACTGCATCGTTCAATCATTTAGTTGTGGCTGGTTTTAGTCCCCAATTTCTACCAATGGCCCTTCTGAGCTGCCAGAGTCCATTGATAAATTTTCGGCTTTTATCCTCAAGATGCCTCTTCCATGATAGTTTGCTGTCAAAGATGACTCCGAGGTATTTCATCTCTTTTGATATATTAAGAGACTGACCATTAAGTTTTAGGGCAAAGTTAGTGGCCCATTTGTATTTCTTGGTGAAGACAACTACCTCAGTTTTATCCGGGTTGACATTAAGCCCTTTATCTTTGCACCATTTTGCAACAAGGTTTATGGCCTGTTAAAGACGCTCCAAGACGGTTTGCAGGAAGGGTCCACGTCCGATGATTAAAATGTCATCAGCATAGCCCACTACTTGGTGACCATTACTTGATAGCGTATCTAATAAGTTATCTACTACAAGACACCATAGGAGGGGTGATATCACACCTCCTTGTGGGCAACCTGAATTAACATTGCCTCTGATAGTGGTGTCCCCTTTGGTAGTTTCCAGCAGGCGGTTTCCTAGCATGTGGCATGTCCATTCAACAAGCATCTCGGGAATTCCGTGATCAATCATTGCTGACTTGATGACCCCCCGAGACGTATTGTTGAAGGCCCCCTCTATGTCCATTGCAACCGCCACTGCAAATTCTCCACATTCAAGTTGTTTATGGATGAGCTGCTTAGCCCTATATAGAGCGGTCTCCGTTGAGTGTCCTGCTCTGTAGGCATGTTGATCCTTGTTCAGAGGCTTGTTTTTCAAGACCCCGTCCCTTAAGAATCTATCTACCAGCCTTTCCAAACTCTTTAGTATGAATGAGGTCAGACTGATAGGCCGAAAATCCTTCGGTGTGGTGTAACTTTGTCTTCCCGCTTTCGGGATGAAAACCACCCTCACTCCCTGCCACGCTACAGGCACGTGACCAAGAACGAGGCTGGCTCTGAAGATCTTCATCAGCGGCCCTAGGATACGATCCTCTGCCCTCTGAAGAAGAACCACAAAAATTTCATCCGTACCAGGGGATTTGTAAGGTCGAAAGGAGCGTATAGCCCATTTCACCCTATCTTCAGTGATAATAACCTTTGCCAGGTCTTGATGGCAGCGCCACTGCGACGCCTTCCATCTGTTCTTGAAATCGATTATTTTCCTGTTATCAGTTCCTAGCTCCGAGAAGCCTGGGAAGTGGCTACTGGTCAGGTACACTAGGGTATCCTCGTCAGAAGTTGAGAACTTATTATCTGGAAGCTTGAGCGAGCCAAGGGCAGCTTCCGGGTTCTTGGACAGAATCTTGTCCAGTCTTGAAGCCTCGTTTCCGCCCTCAACCTCCTCGCAGAAAGCGGCCCAGCTTCCCTTCTGTGCTCTTCTGATTTCGGATCTGTACCGATCTCTTTCCTTTTTATAAGTGTTCCAAGGAATTTTCCCTTGTCTGGCCTTTTTGAGAAGGTTCCGTATGGATCCTCTCAGTAGTTCTAGTTTACCTGACCACCAGCGGATTTGGCCTTTAGGCTTCCTCCTACTTAGTGGACAGTTATTCTCGAAGGCTTGGCGGAGTGCTTCAGTCAGCTTCCGCGCTGCCTTCTCCAGCATGGGAATGTGTCTTATGGCACCTGGAAGGTCCTCAAGGTTCCTTTCCAGGTCCCGTCCGAAACCCTCCCAGTTGGTATGTCTGGGGTTTCTGAGGAACCGAAGCTCTTCCAGCGGACCACACTCCCCCACCAATTCCATGGCGATCTGAGCATGATCCGACAGCGTCGGCTCGTCCGTGACCCTCCAGCTTTTAATTCTGTCAGAAAGGGCCGAGGAACATAGTGAAATATCAATGACCTCCGCCCTTACAGCATTTTGGAAAGTAGGTTTACTTCCGGTATTGAGAATGTCCAGCTCCGTGGTGACAAGATAGTCCACCAGTGCGGATCCCCTCTTATTCACATTTGAGCTACCCCATAGTTCATGATGCGCATTTGCATCACATCCTATTAGGATTGGCCAGTTATGTTCCTGGCAGTGGCTAATCAACCTGACAACCTCCTTCGGCGGAACATCGGTGTCTTCATAGGGAAAGTAGGCTGAGGCAATGATAAGCCTACCCATCTCCTTTACGTTAATGGAAACAACCATTAAATCTTTTGTACAGAAATCCCAAAGAGGGACACTATTTAGTCCCTTGCAGACAATGCCTGCCCTTGGTCTGTCTGCTGTCGGGTCTCTGTAGCATTGTAGGCTACCTAGTCCTTTGATGGACCCCTTCACAATCCAAGGCTCTTGGATTAGCAAGAGGCCTGTGTGCACCGTAGCCATGCTTCTCTGCAATATTGCAGAGGCGCCTTTGCTATGGTGCAAGTTAATTTGGGTTATTCACAGAGTTGGAGGAGCCAATTATGTGCTCTCCACCTCCATCTCAACCACCTCCCCCGGCGGACCTTTCTGAGTCACTTTAAATGTAACTCGTCCCAGGTCCAGCCAGGGTCTAAAGTCTAGGGCCTTAAGGGCCCTGACTTGGGACTCAGGCAACAAGAAGATTCGGAGGTAGGAGTCCTCCCTCTCTTGCCTTCCTGATTCATCTGAGAGGTTGATAGCTCTCCAGCATGATGTTTTAAGGGAGGGGTTGAACTCCTCCAGGCGCCGCAGCACTACGGCCGACTCCTCTATTGGCTTAGGGAGCCAGACCACTGCCTTCAGCATTTTCTGGAGGAGCTCAGTCCCTCCTGCCTTGAAAGCTACCCCCTCGGGCATCAGGGAGGCCGCTTTGGAGAGCAGCCATTCCTTGGATATTTGGTTCGAGGCCTCGAAGACCAGAGCTCCCCCGACGCAGCTCGATGATTCAAATCTCGGGTATTGCGCCGGTGGGGTGGTCCTCAAGACCTCTCTAAAGGCGGCCCTGACTTTGCCGAGATCCTCCTGGGTGAGAGGCACCTCAGGATAGTTCTCAGCGGTCAGGACCACCATGAGAGGGTTGGACCTTTGTGCGGCCGTAAGTCCTCCCTTGTGAGGGGCTTTGGGCTCAGCACTAGCCCCTGGTCCCTTCTGTGAACTCGGCGGGCTACAGTGTCTTTTGTTGCCCGGCGATGCTCCGAGGGGCGAGTCTCTAGCCTCTTTCCTCCTCTTCGTAATCGCCAGGGTTTGGTTCGACACTGTACTTGGTGGGCCATCTTTGTTGGCCTCGCCGGCCTCCGCCTTCAGTTTTTTCAATTTCTTCCGGTAGGCCCCACACTTCCTGGTCGGTAAATGTGGGCCAAACACCGGAAGGCTGTGTGAACTACCAGGTTCGGGGGCACGTAGACCCTCTGGCTCTGTAGAGCCAGAGGTCACAGCCTCAGGAGCCGAGTAGTCCATCTGGGGGATTTGAGGTCCCTCCTTGGCTGTCGTATCTCCAGTCTCATGGGCTAGTGGACCCCTTAGCGCCGAAGCACCAGGGTTCCCAGCATCTAGAGACAGAGACAGAGGATTGGTTACGGGGGTTTGGGTCGCCTCCCTTTGGGTCGCGTTGGCGTGAGCCTCGGCTTCCTTCGGGGGCGGATCCACCTCCCTTTTGTTATTTTTATTTTGTTTTTTTAAAAATTTCTCCATTTTTGGTCCCACGAGTATGGAGGAAATATCGTCAACCCCGGCAGAGCCTCATGCCGTATTATGTCTTTCGACGGGTAAGGCTAATTACTTGGGGAAGGCGCCCGGTATCCCCAAGGCTCCGTTAACGACCCCTAGTTACCCCCAGGAGCCAACCAGTCTGCTCGGCACGGGTCGCTTAACACACTCAGATTGGGGGGGTGTATCTACCTATCCAGGTCCACCACGTCCAGATAGGGGGTAGTTCTTGGGACCAGTGATGATACACACATTCAAGGTCTTCACATTGATCGTACACATTGTGTTCGATTACGAAATATATTTTTGCACAACGAATATTAAGTTTGCGCATAACATCTTTAACACACAAATGTTGTACACATAAAAACGTGAACACAATTAAAGTGTGCACATTGTGTCGATCTTTGCGTGTGTTCAATTTCATTGTGTACATTTATTTATTGTATCAGTGATGTAAGTGTA